>OX377620.1:15141807-15342667 GCA_947397865.1 Polietes domitor
GAATTTCGGTTTATATTAACTTGGGGCAATATGCGTATCATTAAAAAGACAATCACAATATCTTTCAGTGGTAATAAATTCCTTATAATAATATTTATTCTAAAAAGTGTTGTTAATAAAATTGTTAACTCTGTACAGACATATGCTTAAAGTTTCAAGAAAGCGTTTTTTCTTTATTGCTAAAAACAGCTAACAGCTGATTGCTATTTCAGCAGATACAAATCTGCTATCTCTTTTTCAGCAGAAAATCTGCTCTTACAGCAGACTTTCTACTTTCTTTTACTGACAAATTCCTTGGTGTGTACAGCAAAAGCTAAGTAAGCACATCTCATTACCATTTACATTACCAAGTAATGCCGTCTCATTACACTCTGGATTACAGACATCTAATAAATAAAAACTTGATAATTATTTTTATTAAATTATTTTAGGACTGAATTCACATTCATTTTTAGTTATAAGTATTTATATTAGTTATAGGTAACTGTTTTTTTATTTTGAATGTTATTTTATATTAAAATCATTAATCAATTACAAAATCATTCAGCACGAATTAAACTTCGAATTGATTTTTTTAGAGCAATGTCATTTGAGGTAAGTACTTACTCGCAACACTACAACGAAAATATTATTTTCAACTTCACTGTAGTTTTGCGACATAGGGTTTTCAAAATAATAAATACGAGTTATCAACAACGGTTTATCTATGTAGTTCCAACATAAAATTAAAAAATTGAGCCCGAGACGATACTGATTCGTAAAATCGCCGCAAAAAAATTATGGATTTTTTTTTTTCTAAAATTAGAATTTTCGAAAGAACCTTTAATATTTGTACTCTCATTTTGGAATTATAGGTTCGATAACATCTGCTTATATGTTCAATTAATGGTAACTATGATGACTTAACGAATACTTGTATTGCGAATATCAAATTCACATAAAAACAGTTTCCTAAAAATTGATTTAAAAAAATGGACTTTTTTCGAAAAAAAAAACAAAAAAATCATTAGGAAATCATAGGAAGCAAAATATTTTTTTCTTTTCAATAAATAAAAGATATGTGGAGAAATTTAGAAGGTTTGTCCCGCAAACTATAATCATGACTTTTTAAAGATTTGGATACGTAGCGCGAAATTCCCCATACATATATGACTATTTTGTTTTTATTTATAATTCCTGATATTTTAGCGAAGAAAACTAATTATGTTTGAAGAAAATCTATGGATAAATGTAGACGCCATGACCCATACTGCAGAAGTAGGGATCTTTCAAAAATCATTTTTACCAAGTTTTTGTTTTTTTTATTAAATATTTTGTTAATTTTGAATAAATATTAGATAACTAAATATTTTGTTTTATTTTATAATAGCTGGGTTTTTTAAGGAAGAAAATCTATGGATGAATGTAGAAGTAGGAGAATTTCAAAAAATCTTAATTTTTTGCCAAGCTTTTGCTTTTTAAAATTGTTGGTTAATTAGCGTGAAACCCTATTTTTCTTATTAGATAACTGAATATCTTGTTATATTATATAGTAACTGGGATCCTGGAAATGTAGAAATTAGGATCCATACTGTACATGTAGAGGATTTTCAAAAATCGTAATTTTTAAGAAATTTTTTAATTATACTTTTTTAATTTTTCTACAATCTCAGTTCCATTTAAAAGTAATTATAAAAGTGATTAGTGATTTTTTCTAAATTATTTTTATGATGTGTATAGTAGGCCTATTTGATCCTTTGTTTTTTTTTTAATTTTTTAGAATTTGTAGAGTGAAATGACACTTGTTCGACTATGCTTCAGATATATCTTAATTTGTTATAAACAAATTGCTTCACAGAAACAAAATATCATTTGTGAAATCAAGAGCTTAACAAAAAGACAGACGATTTTAAGAGAAATCCACTAAATGACACATTTAAATCCGATAGTTTCTGACATGCCCTAGAGATTATCGACTTTATATTGGCATCTTTTAATATGCTTGAGCTCTTCACAATTATACAAATTATATATACAAATATATCTGGACTGTTCTGCCAAAAAGCCAGTGCCATATGGATAGTGAGCTGTTTTAATAAGCTGTTTTTGAAAGCTGAAAAATATATTTTCACATGAAATCGTGTAGATTGAATTTGAAATTCTCTGATTTTTTGAGAGTTTTTGAATGTTGCAAAATATATTTTCACATGAATTCGTATAGATTTTATTTGAAATTCTCTGATTTGGATTGGAAATGGTTTAGAAATGTAAATAGAATATAAATAAATAAATTCACACACACATGGAACTTGTTGATATTTGTTGTTAAGATTTTACATTATTTCTGTTTAAATTTATTATTTGAAAATTCAATTAAATGAAATTGGGGGCGGCATTCGAGAGATTAGAACCTGGAAAATCAACAACAACAAAATAACAAGTTCAGAATCAACTCATAAAAACAAACCAACGGACAAACGGGCGGATGGACAGATAAACAGAAAAAACCATTAAAAGACTTTTCATTTGGCTGTGTGTATGTAGGTGTGTGTGTGTGTTTGTCTGTGTTCGTTCAAATTACGAAAGTTAATTAATGTAATTCAATGCAAATGATAATGAATTGTTCGAGTGTAAGTGCACATTATGTGTTTGTGTGTGTTCCCAAGTGGCACTTGGGGCCGCGGGGGCCACTGTGTTTGGACAGTTGAGTGCAGGTACACTTATAGGAGGGAGTGAGTTCAGTCTGTCTCTTTTTTTTTGTAAAAAAAAAATAAATACAACAACAAAAATTTAATAAACGTGGCTGGCCGGCAGGCAGGCAGACATAGACTGGCTGCTCGTTTTGGGAGAGTTATTAAAGCAAGCAGCCAGCCGGCCAACAATGAATAGCTAGCTGCCTCAACTCACTTGTAATCGGAGGAAGGTTTCATTCGTGATTTTCATACGAAATTTTGAAATGAAAATCGACACTTGATCACAAACGCACACACACACACTCCCATGTACACGTACAGTGTCTGCCACATTTAGCTTAAATAGTTATTTGAAAAAATCCACTTTTTTGAAAAGCTCTTTTTATGGCTAATAAAGAGAAGGCAAGAAGAAAGAAAACGACGACGTACAAACTTAGCCTAAATAAATCGGGTAAAAAACCTAACTGGACACGCACAGTGGTTGCGATGGCGCCCACAGAACTAATATTGACGTAACTGTTGCGGGATGAGAATAAGTTATTTATCTTTTCTGAGTTTCAAGTCGATTTGAAAGCGACAAGATTGACTACGATTTATTTTTAAAATTTTTGTTTTTCGCTTCGAAACTAATTTCCATAGAAAAAATGTCTTAAATTTGCATTCCTAGCCACAACAGAAACATTTGATGCTACAAAATAAAAAGTACAATCAGGAGTCCAAATAAAAATTGTTACAATATCTTCTACTTAACAGTTTAATGAAATTTATCAAAATTATATTTTGTCATATCTTCCTTTTATCATCTTAGAAACATATTGGCGATATTGATAGAAAATAATTTTGGTGTTATATTTCGTATGCATGTTTGGAAACAGTAAAGGAAAATTATCTTATTATTGGAAATCCGTGTATATTTTCAACTTTCATTGCCATTGCCAGACAAAGTTGTACGTCTGTTGCATTGAAATATCGACCTGGGACCCTATATATATTTTTGATCGTCTAACAATGTCCGTCCGTCTGTTGAATGTACGCCAGCATCTAAACACTCACAAGGACTGAATATAACCCAATAACGTTTAATATTTAGAGTATCTGAGCATGTTTTTTTTTATATTATATTTACTTGATATTTAGAATGCGCATGATGCCCTGATAAACTCAACATAAAGTGATTCTTATTTGTAGGGGATGAAATGGGGCAAAAGGGGATAAACATGGTACATATCAAACTAGTTACAGATAAGAAATTCGGTGAATACATTCCTATAATTGGGTAGATACATAATACAAAAGGATTTTCTCCAAATTCGTACTTTTAATGGGTAAACTGGACATAGGGGGATAAACATAGTACCAACCAAACGGCTACACTTAGAATAATGAAATTCGGTGTTTACATTCCCCTGACTGCATAGATACGCCAAATAAAAAGATATTTCCAAATTTCGTTCTTTCAAATGGCTACAGAGGGATGAAAATGATAGAAACCAATCGGCTACAGATAGAATAATGAAATTCGTGCAAAATAGGGAAATTTCTAAAAATTCATAACTTTTTACTTTTATTGTAAAAATGGAAAAAACAGGAATCGAGCAAAAATCGTGAAATTAAGGGAGCTAATTGATTTTCAAAATCCGTGCTTTTGGGATCACACGAGGATGGAAATTCTACCAAACAAAAGGCTGTAGCTTAACTATCCACTAATATTTAGCGTATTTATTTTTTTTTTTTGAAGATTGTTGCCTTATATTCGCTTTTAATTTAACTTGAAGTATTCTTGCGATATATAAAGAGTGATTTTTTTGAGGTTAGGATTTTCATGCATTAGTATTTGACAGATCACGTGGGATTTCAGACATGGTGTCAAAGAGAAAGATGCTCAGTATGCTTTGACATTTCATCATGAATATACTTACTAACGAGCAACGCTTGCAAATCATTGAATTTTATTATCAAAATGCGTGCTCTGTTAAGAAAGTTCAGAAAGAAAGAAATTGTGTTCAGCGACGAAGCTCATTTTTGGCTCAATGAGTACGTAAATAGGCAGAATTGTCGATTTTGGAGTGAATATCAGCCAGAAGCATTGCAAGAGCTACCAATGCATCCAGAAAAAGTCACAGTTTGGTGCGGTTTATGGGCTGGTGGCATCATTGGACCGTACTTCTTCAAAGATGATGCGAATCGTAACGTAACTGTGAATGGTGAGCGCTACCGTGAGATGATATCCAACTTTTTTTTGCCCAAAATGGAAGAACTGAACTTGGTTGACATGTGGTTTCAACAAGATGGCGCTACATGCCACACAGCTCGCGATTCTATGGCCATTTTGAGGGAAAACTTCGGAGAACAATTCATCTCAAGAAATGGACCGGTAAGTTGGCCACCAAGATCATGCGATTTGACGCCTTTAGACTATTTTTTGTGGGGCTACGTCAAGTCTAAAGTCTACAGAAATAAGCCAGCAACTATTCCAGCTTTGGAAGACAACATTTCCGAAGAAATTCGGGCTATTCCGGCCGAAATACTCGAAAAAGTTGCCCAAAATTGGACTTTCCGAATGGACCACCTAAGACGCAGCCGCGGTCAACATTTAAATGAAATTATCTTCAAAAAGTAAATGTCATGGACCAATCTAACGTTTCAAATAAAGAACCGATGAGATTTTGCAAATTTTATGCGTTTTTTTTTAAAAAAAAGTTATCAAGCTCTTAAAAAATCACCCTTTATATATATGACTATCACGCTAAATAAACATATTGGTAGTTCACTTAGGACATGGTACAAAATAATAAAAATTATATATTTATTTATAATATTTTTTTAATTCAAGAATTGCTTTCGTGTTGCTTGACGTATCGTGTACGGTTGTTGCCGCAATATTATAAGGGGCGTGGTTAAAAGCGTAGATATTTTTAGGTTTTATAAAATGATTATAAAAACATTTTTAAATATCAAATTGTAAATGATTTTGATTACCCGTATGGATGTTATGCCGGTTTTATTGTTTATGCCACTTTGTGTGGGAGGTACCAGAAGGGGCGTGGCAATATGGCCCATATTCCAGGCGAATGTAACTTCTGTAAAATCATTGTCAAATATCAAACTTCACAGTATTCCGATCATCTGCAGCTTTAATTTTACGTAGTTTTGGGTGATTTGTGTGGGAGGTATTTTAAGGGGCGTGGCAAAACATGGCGGGTTTTGTACATTTAAAGTGATTAAAAAACATTATCAAGTACCAAAATATAGCGGATTCCGAATATCCGTGTGGAAGTTACAGTGGTTTCAATTTAACATTTGAATATGGGCTATTTGTGTGGGAGGTACCAGAATCCCGTCGAACTTAAACTAAGTTTGGGAAAAATATTACCATGTGCAAAGTTTGAATCGATTTCTTAACTCCTTTCGAGAGTTATCGTGTACACCAGCCAGCGAGACAGACGGACGGACGGACATGGCTCAAACATCTTAAAAAGTCGTGAAACGGATTTCGTCCAAACATACTTAGGGTCTTAAGACACCCCTTTAATGCGTTACACTTTTTTCTGTCCCAAATGATATATACCCTCTTACTCTGTAGAGCGAGGGTATAAAAATATAACTTTATTGTAAATAAAAAACTATTTGTTTACAATTCTATATTTGTTTGCTTCGATTCTTTTCATCAAACCAAGAGAATCTAGAAAAAGAAGTCGAATAAAAGCCATTGTCATAACGGCAAATGTTTCCTAAAACCAAGGATTTTGAAGGAAGTTATTGCAGATTTTGTGAAAAATACATTTAAATAAGAAAATGTTTAGATACTAAACTGGAGTATGGATTTTAGTCAGATTTAAAAAGAATATTAATCTAAGAGGTGATTACGGATTTTATGTAAAAAATGCTTTAAAAGTGGCAATTAAATCGTAAAAAATCTGTAAAGTTCTGGATAAAATATTTTGTGATAACGCATTAAACGCATTAATTTTAGTGGCGCCAGTGTCATATGGATAGTGAGTGAAGCCTTTATGCAATATAATGTGGCAATGAGAGTCTTTGAATGAAGGAAAATATTAATTTCAGTCGAGTATATCCGCATCTTCGTGGAAGCCTGTTTTAATTATATTTCTATTAAATATTTGTAATTTCGTCTGCAATGACGTTTATAATTTTAGAAGATTAAGTACCAACATCGTGAAACTTATGGAGCGTCTTAATGACACTATTAGATGTGATTACAAATTATTTTATTAATTATGTATGTTTATTAAAAAATTAAGAAAATATTTTTATTTCAAAAAGTATGAAATTGTAGGATTGGATTGTTGGATCCAAAATAACGAATTTTGTCACAATTTTATTTTTAAAGAATTCATAACTTTTTTTGGTAGAATATACAAATACAAGCTAATTGCTTCTAATTTTGGTTCAAATTTTAAAATTAAAAAATATATATTATTAGAAAATGTAAATATATATTTTTTTTAATTTGACAATTTATAAATTTTTATTAAAACATATTTTTTAATCTGATAATTTTATACTAAACTGGAAGCAATTACCTTGAAATTCCAAAAAAATTATTTGTATATCCAACCAAAAAGTTATGGATTTTATAAATTACCTTACTACAAAATTCCTGATATTAGATCCAATCATTAGATTTCATACTTTTTGAAATTCGGGAAAATTCAACTTTATTTGCCGCGTATTCACAACTACAAATTGGCAAACATTCATTAAAATCGGATATCCCAAGAAAATTTTCTGTTTCGCTTAACATGGAATTACTACTTCATGTTTAAAAAAAAATAAATTTTCAAATTTTTAGACAGAAATATTCAGATTAATTAGGCGTCTTTGAATGTAATACTTTCGATCATCTTTTCTTCTTACGAAGGAAATTTTGTGTTGTGGTAATGGAAAGGAGGATAACCACACACTCAAATATACACACATTGGCCATACATGGGGATAAATAATCAGTGGAACTTCAGTATATAGTGTTTGTGTTACCATGGTGTCATCAGCCGTATATATATATATTTAATTTTTTGAAAATTTAAATGATTTTACTCCCACTTTTACTTAAAAATGAGCGAATTTGCTGTCTGTGGTTTTATTTTCAAAATAAAATCATTCC
This sequence comes from Polietes domitor, assembly GCA_947397865.1. NCBI lineage: Eukaryota > Metazoa > Arthropoda > Insecta > Diptera > Muscidae > Polietes > Polietes domitor. The sequence goes on from OX377620.1 coordinate 15,149,605, forward strand.
AGCACAGACTGAATGAGACAAAACATATTTTCTGGTCTTTGTTAAATCACAGTGCGACACATTTCGCAAGTAGTTCAATACTATATATATATGAGCGTCTGTCTGACACATATTCTTTTATTGAATACAACAAGAAAATAAAAGAAATACGAGTTCAACGTAATAATAAAAAAATGAAAAATTACAAAAAAAATGCAAACAGCAACAACAACATCCAATATTGTTGCATGATGGCAGCGAACTTTTATCTGCTGTTAAATCAAAGACCGAGCGAGCCAACAAAAACAACAACAACAAAACAAATGAGAAGGTACAGACACAGCCCAACAATAATAATTGATAGGAGCAGTAGCAGCAGCAAACGCCCAAAACACATGAATTGCATCAAGAAATAAGCTAAGCCTGAACAATGATAATGCACGAACTTAGGCATGAACCATGCATACGCAACCCTAGGGTGGATCGTAGTATATTAGTTGGCGAATTTCCACAATCAGAAGAAAAATACAAAAATTGTTTTATATTGGGTTTGAGAGATTCCGAGACAATTCAAAAATCAAAAAAGTCGAAAAGTAAATAAATAAATTTCAAATCAAATATTGATTACCGACCGCAAAAACCAAAAAAAAAACAAACGAAAATATTAAAAATATATTTTAACAAGTAAGGAAAGGCTAAAGTCGGGCAGGCCAACACACTCCACTTTCTATCCGAATACAATTCAACTCGGTAAAAAAGTGAAAACGAGAAGAATTTTTGTATGTTTCCTAATCATAGACTAATATGACCTGGTCCAATTTGTCAAATCGAAAAGAATATTTGTATCGGGCCTATATCCAAACATGGAATAAAGAGACTAAATATCAAAATAAGTTCTTCCAGTTCAAATATAATGTATTATGCTCAGTTTGAAGAAAATCGGTGAAAATTCGTGGTTTCTGGGGCGGAAAAAGTCTACCTGGGATCGATTGGAGCTATATGTAAATCTGAACCGATCTGATCCATTTTCACTATGGATGTTTCTAGTGGAAATATAAGATATTTTGAAAGATTTTAAGAAGATCTGTTAAAATATGTGGTTTGTATAGCGGAAAAAGTCAAATTGGGAGCGAAATTTGTGTGGGAGCTGTATAAAAATCTGAACCGATCTGACCCATTTGCAACATGGCAATTTATAGAACAAATATAAAGTATTTCGCCTAATTGGAAGAGGATCTGTTAAAATGGTGGTTTCTAGAGCAGAGAAAATCAAATCGGGAGCGAAATTTTAATGGGAGCTATATATAAATCTGAACCGATGTGACCCATTTTCACCACAGGTGTTCCTAGTTTAAATATAAGGTGTTTTGCCAAATCTGAAGACAATCCGATGCAATATGTGGTTTCTAGAGCGGAAAAAGTCAAATCGGGAGCGAAATTTGTATGAGAGCTATATATAAATCTGAACCGATCTAAAATATTTTTATCGCAGATGTTTCTAGTTCAAATATAAGATGTTTTGCCAATTTTGAAGAAAATCTGTTAAAATATGTGGTATCTAGAGTGAAAAAGAGTCAAATCGGGAGTGAAATTCGTATGAGGACTATATCTAAATCTGAACCGATTTTCTTCAAATTAAATAGCGTTCGTCCTTATCCCGAAAAACTTCGTTGTACAAAGTTTCATTTGGTTTTGTCTACAATTGCGACCTGTATCGTGATTACAAGAATAGATAGACGGACATACAGACGGACATTGTTAAATCGATTCAAAAAGTGATTCTAAGTCGATCGGTATAATTAACAATGGGTCTATCTCCCTTCTTTTGGGTGTTACAAACAAATGCACAAAGACATAATACTCTCGTGGAGTGTGTAAAAATATAATATATTTTTATAACATAAATCCAAGATTACTATTTACTTGCTAAATTCTTTAGAAACCCGGATTTTTTGGCGTGCATTTAGTAATAATTTTGTCTTATGGCAACTCCAACTTTACCCCCTATTCAGTGAAATCGTTGAGATTTGCATTTTTGTTATTTTTTCAGATTCTTCGTTTTTTTACTTTCACTTGTATTAATGTTTTCTCAAAAATCGCTATCGAAATTCAAAATAATTTAAATTTATATGTAGATCCCACCTTATGCACATGCCCCAACAATATCAAAATCATATCTAGACGAAACTGCTGCTAACTATCACTTGATTTACACACAAAAACAACATACACACATATCTGAAAAACTAGTTTTTTAGCAATCCACCAAAACGAAAACGCCGACGATTCATTCAGCAACAACAACAGCAGCAGCAGCCAACACCACATAGCATGCTTCCACCATTCCAGCTGATTGTTTATATCACTAAAAAAAGCTAGTTCAATTGAATGAAGTTGTTGGTGTTGTTGTTATTCTGGCCCACTGACTTACATACAAATATTGTCGTACAATTCGAGATAAAACGGGTTAGGTGATAACACCACCCGTCTGCGAGAACTGAGGAATACTCCACACAGGCCCAGTGGCGACAATTGTTGAGGAAGGTGATAGTGACTGAAATACGATACGAAGTTTTGTCAACTACAAATGTAGGGTGGTGGTATTGATATCATTGAGTAATTATTCAATGAATTACACTAGGCAGGTAGGCGGGCATTGTGGGAAAACATATATTGGCCTCCAAAGGGCGGGGATTTTTTCTTTCACAAAAATTTTGGAAATTCACAAAGGAAAAAAATAATTCCTCAAATTCTGAAAACAATTGAAAATTTTTACGTATAAAATAAACGAGGTTAATAATAAACTTCCGCCAAACATTGGAATTTACAGTTTTATATACGTTTAAAAATTGGTTAAAGCAATATCTACTAAAAAATGTTGAAATATTTCTTACAGAGTGACTACAGACTATGCCAACAAAAAAGAAAAATTATGTTTCCAAGCAGAAAACATATATTTGTTGTGTGCATGAGACATGCTGATTCATAAAATCAACACAACATAATTTTTATGTATATATTTTTTTAATATTTTACTAAAGTTAAAATTGGGATAATTTTTTGTTAATTTTTTCTAAAGTTAAATTTTTCGTCGTAGGTACCTTTACTCTATTTGTTATATATTGGCCCGATCGTACCCGCATATATGTTCAATTAAAGGTGGGTATGATGTCTAAAAATTACACTTTCACATAAAAAAGTGGTTTAGGAACAACCTCCAAAAATTTGGGAAAAAATAAATGACAACACATACAACATAACAGACCAACAATACATACAAACAACAACAATACACACGAGGTACAGTGAAGACGGGACATACCGTACAACAACAACCTTTGCATTGTTGCGAGCGATGCGAGCACATGCATAACATTGAATAGGCAAAGTGAGATTTTTAGTGTGTCGACTTAGTTCGGTGGAATATTTTGTTTATCAGCGCTTCTCATTTGTCATATGTGACCGCTGGTACTAATATGAACCCTGATTTAAGCCAAAGACATACATTCGTTGCGAAAGTTCTGACGAGATATAGAAACTGCGCAGTCTCACTTTGCCTTTTTGCTAATTTTGGGTTCTGCTGAAGACTTCAGCACAACCTTTGCTCTTGAACCAAAATAAATGACAACACATACAACATAACAGACCAACAATACATACAAACAACAATTTGGGAAAAAATTAAAATGTCACTATGCCATTTGTAAATAAAGTTGCATTCTATTATATATAAATGCAGCCAGGACAATATCCCAGTTCAAATCAAACAGAAAAAAATTAAAATATAAAAAAAGTCGGAAAAATATTTGTATTATTATTCTAAGTATTCGACCTTTTATTCAATATTTTACTGAAAGTTTAATAATTAATCAAGCTCGAGGTCTGGGATTTTTTTGTTTTATTTATTCAATATTTCGTCTCTCGTTGAGGGACATCTTCAGGAATTGAAAATTTTATCAAACAAAACACAATTTAAGAAACATAGAAATCGACTGTTTACATCCTCGTCATTTGTGCAACAGTTAATCGACGAGGGACCAAATATTGAATAAATAAAAACAAAATTACAAGAAAAATCCCAGCCCTCGAACTTGATTAATTTTTAAACTTTCAGTAAGTCGAGAAAATATTTTTGTTTTATTTAAAATAAAGATTGTAACTCAAAAACAGTGTTTATATATAAAATACTATGGATAACTGTAGAAGTTATGATACTATTTTTAGCAAAAGATTAGAAAAAAATCATGATTTTTTAAATTCTTGTTTAAATATCGCGAAAAGTCCCATTGCAAATTATATAAAAAAGTATATATTGTTTTAGTTTGTAATAGTTGGTAATAGCTTAACGAAGAAAACAAAGCATTTTTGAAGAAGAAGTTATGACCCTTGTGTTGAAATAAGGAAATTTTAAAAAATATTATTTACTTTGGAACTTTTAATTGTTTTGTTTTATTTATATAATTTATTTGGGGTTCGTTCTTCTTTCACAACTTCATGTTTTGATTGAATTAAAATATGAAAATATGCAAATTTGTATTCTTGTCTGCTATGTGGTTATCTGACGATATCCCGTTTTTATCTTCCAGTTGATAATTTGGCAATAACATCTAGATTGAATTTAATTATGAAAAATATTCAAATTTGCAATTTTGTTTTCTAAGCGATTATCTAGCGATATCCCGTTTTTATCTTCCAGATGATATTTGGGCGATATCACCTATAGTGAATTCAAAAATAAAAAAAAATAAATTTGTATTTTTGTGATCTGGCATTATCAATTTTTATCTTCCAGCTGATAATTTGGCGATATCATATAGATTATATTAAAATATAAAAAATGTGCAAGTTTGCAAATTTGCATTTTTATCTTCTAAGTGGTTGGTTATATGGCGATATCCCGTGATATTGTCGCAATATCATATAGATTGGATTAAGATATGAAAAATATGGAAATTTTCATTTTTGTTCTCTAAGTACTTATCAGACGATATCCCGTTTTTATATTTCAGTGATAATTTTGCGATATCATCTAGATATCTAAAATATGAAAAATATGAAAATTTGCATTTTTTTATAAATCCATTTATTTTCAATGATAATAATTTACAATTTATTAAGTGCCCCAGCGCCACTTGGACATTATTGGGACGAGTTGGCATATGTTTATGACTTCATTAAAAAAGTAAGCAATAATTCATCAAATTTGAATTTTTAGTATAGAATTGTGATAAAAGAAAAATTACAATAGAAGCATTTCTATACTTTGGAGTAGATGTGATTTTAAATTAGATTTAAATTCTGAAATTCTCGATATACTTTTAAGAGTTTGAGGTAAATGATTGTACTCAGTACAGCCGATGTATTCAATACGTTGCTTCGTGGTTTCCAGCCTACACTTTGTCACACGCAAATTCATATTGTTTCTAGTATTAAAAACCAATTGGTCATCATCTATGGTATGATGACCAATATTATGTATAGATTTGTACATGAACATAAATAAGTAACTGTATTTTGCGTAAACCATATAAAGGTAAGACCGTTTTACATATGTTACTATATAGCGAATGTGATGGATGCGTCAACGGGATTTTGTAGACAATTTTGAGAGCTCTGTTTTGGGACCTTTGAAGACTTCGAAATTCTGAACACTTTTTGTAACCATAAACTATGGGCAGATAATTCTTTTGTAGTTTTGTTTTTTCATCAAATTTGTACTTGAATTTATACAAAATTCCAATCGCTGGAGCAACTTTCCGTTTTTGAATATGTGTATTCCATGATAAGTTGTCCTGAAAATGTATACCCAAATATTTCAACGAATTACACTCATAGACTTCTTTTCCCCCAATTAAAACATTAAAAATATTGCCGCCTCCAGTAGAATATGGTCGAAATCTAATCAGCTTCGTCTTTTCGGCATTCAACACCAGTTTATTGATTCTTGCATATTCCAGAATAACAGCAGCATCATGTTCAATTTGACACTTCAATATTACGTCGTGGTTGTACGGATAAAATAGACTTATATCATCGGCATACATTATTAATTTGCCGTGCAATTTGAGGTTAGCAATGCCATTGACATATATTGTAAACAGCAACGGGCCTAATACACTATCCTGCGGCACGCCATGTTTCACAAGTCCTACATTGCTTGTGCCATCATTAATTTCGACATACTGCTTTCTTGTAGATAATTTTCCATTAATTGTAGTGAATTTCCAATAATGCCGTAGAATGGAAGTTTCTGCATAAGAATTTCATGATCCACCAGATCGAATGCTTTTGAAAAATCGTAAAAAATTCCCGCTACTCCACCGTTACCAGTATCCAGACCATCACATATCATATTGATCACATTCACAACTGCATCTTGTGTACCACTGCCTTTTCCAAACCCAAATTGGTATCGATAAATCTGTTTAGTTTGCTCTAGGAAAGTAGTTAACTGGCTATGTAAAATTTTCTCAAACACTTTATCCATTATCGGCAACAACGCGATTGGTCTATACTTATCAACGGTACACGCACCAGGTTCCTAAGGAATGGGAATTATTTTAGATATTTTAAAAACTTCTGGATATATTCCAGTATTTACACTATCATTAAACATACTTGAAAGTCTGGAATGTGTTAACTCGCAAGGGTGTGAAGATAAATTCGTAAGTTAAATACGTCCCACACCCAAGACACAAACCATTTAAGCTTGTGGATCGTATTTAAAGCTTGTGAAAATATTCTCCTTACCAAGGGCTAAATAATTGCCTTTGGAATACCCGATTCATGTATTCTAGTTTTCGAGATATCGGACAATCAATATTCTATATATATATATACCCGATATCTGAAAAGCTATATATCTCAGATCTCAAACGGAATTTGGATAAACTCTTTTTTGGAAAATATTCTGCTTACCAAGGGCTAAATAATTGCCTTTGGAATACCCGATTCATGTATTCTAGTTTTCGAGATATCGGACAATCAATTTTCTATATATATATACCCGATATCTGAAAAGCTATATATCTCCGATCTCAAACGGAATTTGGATAAACTATTTTTTGGAAAATATTCTGCTTACCAAGGGCTAAATAATTGCCTTTGGAATACCCGATTCATGTATTCTAGTTTTCGAGATATCGGACAATCAATATTCTATATATATACACCCGATATCTGAAAAACCTATATATCTCCGATCTCAAACGGAATTTGGACCAGGACTTTTTTGGAAAATATTCTACTTAGCAAGGGCTAAATAATTGCCTTTGGAATACCCGATTCATGTATTCTAGTTTTCGAGATATCGGCTCTTCAATGTCACAACGATACATGGGCTAAAATGGCCTATTTTGTATAGTTTTTGGACTTTTGACTGATCCGATGCATTCAAATAATTTGAACGGAAAATATTGTTAAAAAATAATTACATAATTCCTTTTATTTTTATTATTTTTAGTGTTTTTATTAAAAAAATATTTTTTAAATACGTTCCACAAGCTAAATTGGTTTGTGTCTTGGGTGTGGGACGTCTTTAACTTACGAATTTATCTTCACACCCTTTTAACTCGCTACATTTTGATAGAGCTTTGCTTGAAATGCCGTCATGGCCAGGGCTTTTATTTTGTTTTCTTATTAGTTAACTGGCGATATTCCGTTTTTATCTTCCAGGTGATATTTTGGTGATATCATCTAGATTGAATTAAAATATGAAAAATATACAAATTTGTATTTTTGTTTTCTCAGTTTTTGTCTGGCAATATCGCGTTTTTATTTTCCAGGTGATAAATGAGAAATATGCAAATTTTCTTTTTTGCCTTATATGGCGATATCGCGTTTTTATCCTCCAGATGATAATTTGGCGATATCATCTAGATTTCTTCCGTTTAATAATCTGGTAATATCACCGATTTATCATCCAGAAGTATTGCTTTCGCGTTACTCTGGATTATTGACCTGTCCTTCACCGATTGAGGTTACTTCCGCAATATTTTATTATATTATTTTTTTATATTTCTAGGCAATTCGATTTCGAGTTACATCGTATTACTTTCTTCGATAGGTAACTAAAGCAAATAATGTGTATCTGTGTTTTCTACTCTGATTTATTGCTAAAGGGTGATTTTTTAAGAGCTTGATAACTTTTTTAAAAAAAAAAACGCATAAAATTTGCAAAATCTCATCGGTTCTTTATTTGAAACGTTAGATTGGTCCATGACATTTACTTTTTGAAGATAATTTCATTTAAATGTTGACCGCGGCTGCATCTTAGGTGGTCCATTCGGAAAGTCCAATTTTGGGCAACTTTTTCGAGCATTTCGGCCGGAATAGCCCGAATTTCTTCGGAAATGTTGTCTTCCAAAGCTGGAATAGTTGCTGGCTTATTTCTGTAGACCTTAGACTTGACGTAGCCCCACAAAAAATAGTCTAAAGGCGTCAAATCGCATGATCTTGGTGGCCAACTTACCGGTCCATTTCTTGAGATGAATTGTTCTCCGAAGTTTTCCCTCAAAATGGCCATAGAATCGCGAGCTGTGTGGCATGTAGCGCCATCTTGTTGAAACCACATGTCAACCAAGTTCAGTTCTTCCATTTTGGGCAAAAAAAAGTTGGATATCATCTCACGGTAGCGCTCACCATTCACAGTTACGTTACGATTCGCATCATCTTTGAAGAAGTACGGTCCAATGATGCCACCAGCCCATAAACCGCACCAAACTGTGACTTTTTCTGGATGCATTGGTAGCTCTTGCAATGCTTCTGGCTGATATTCACTCCAAAATCGACAATTCTGCCTATTTACGTACCCATTGAGCCAAAAATGAGCTTCGTCGCTGAACACAATTTCTTTCTTTCTGAACTTTCTTAACAGAGCACGCATTTTGATAATAAAATTCAATGATTTGCAAGCGTTGCTCGTTAGTAAGTCTATTCATGATGAAATGTCAAAGCATACTGAGCATCTTTCTCTTTGACACCATGTCTGAAATCCCACGTGATCTGTCAAATACTAATGCATGAAAATCCTAACCTCAAAAAAATCACTCTTTATTTGTTTATAAATTTTATATTTCTTTGTTTCTTTTTATCTATAAAAAGTCGGGAAAAAACTAATGACTTATGGGCCAAAATGAAATCTTGAAATTATGCCAATATTATCGATCTAGCCTTTCATTCTATGGCCTGTAGTTTCTGTGTTGCTCGTGTAGGGTATTCACAATGGAGTAGATACTTGTGCATCAGGCAAAACGATGGTGAGGACTTCGTAGACAATAAACAATTACCCGTTAATTATGCTTTGTATTATTAGGAGCGGTGTCTATTTCAACCAGCCAGCCAGTCAGACAATGGAGGTGCATATTTCAAATCGTACTTCACGTCCACACACACAGAGAGCTTTTGTCTTTCGTTCCAGCTTCTCCAAAAAGGGACCTTAGGTTTGCATATCGAATGCAGCCCATGAGCCAATCCAGCCAGCCACAGCGTCATTTGTATTGTTGGTGCTAGGCTTTTTGCTTTGTTTTCGTATTGCATTTTTTTTTTCAATTTACTCTATGGTCTCGCCGATGATATAAAACAGGAAATACTGTTGCATATTATATTATATTTTATATTCGCAGCAAGCGGCGTACTCGCCGTGTTATATTTAGCGTGGCTGGCATTGTGCAGCTGCTGCGATGTGATGTGGCATCGGGTTATCTAACTGCTGTGGCTGCTGCTGTTGCTGCAACAATGATAATGCAATAAATCCAATAGGGAAACGCAATAAATTCAGCAGAAACAGAAAAATGAGTGTAATGAGTATTTTTTTTTTCTAAAAGTGATGGCTGTAACAAAATAGGGGTACAAAAAAGGGTATAAAATGTTGACATGGGAAAATTGATTTAATCACAACCACTTAATAGCAACTGGGGACATTTTAGCTTTTGACTTGCGGCGGGAAAATGTGTTGAAAGTACTGATGTCTTCAATAAATTTTAGATCATATCCAGGTGCTTTGTTTGTAATTTAAATTGTATTCGTGTGGCATTTAAATACCTTCATTCAAATTAAAAAAAAAAAATAAAATAAGAAACAAAATACCTAAAAACATAATTGAAAATGTTTTACAAAACAAAAGCGTTAAGCACTTGAAAATTATAAACAATACAAATTTGGCAAAGTGTAGACATTTATTTTTTGACATACAAAGATCTTCAATTATTAACGCTTTTGTGAAGGTTACTGTTTTGTGTTTTTTGTTTTTTTTTAGGTAGAAAATAATTTCCTGAAACCGCAGTTATTATTTATGTTAACTCCCATCATCACATTAAACAGATACAGAAAACAAAACACAACAAAATAACTTTAAATAAACAAAGAGTAAAGAAGCATAATAATAACTGAATTTTTTATTGTGTTTATATGGGGCATTACATACGAGATAATTTATTTTTTTAATTCGATATATGAAGAAGAACTTAACATAGCCCGGAAAGTAAGCCGAGGATGAATCTTTTCAAATGAATTAGTCAACAGATTTACAACATAGACTCACTTTAAAAAAATCTGGGTAACTCACACTCAGAAAGAAACTTACAAATTCAAGAATTTGAAATAGTGTTACTTTTGAAAAGCACTTGTCCTAAAACGGGGAAAATAAATCCCAAAAATGTGATAAAAAATACTGTCATTCCTACATTTATGTCGTGGGTCAGAAGAAAAAATATTTTCAGCATTTAGGTCCGCGTGTGAAATTCATATTTAGTTTTGTAATCTGACAATTATCTGGCAATATCCCGTTTTTATCTTCCAGGTTATATTTTGGCGATATCATGCGGATTGAATTAAAATATGAAAATATGCAATTTTGCATTTCTGTCTTCGAAGTGGTTGGTTATTCGAAATTCTGTATTTTTCTTCCAGGTGATATTTTTGCGATATCATCTAGATTTAATTAAAATATGAAAAACATGCAGATTTGTCTTCTAAGAGGTTGGTTATCTGGCGATATCCCGTTTTTATCTTTCAGGGATATTATGGCGAATTTGCAAGTGGCGATATCCTGTTGTTATGTTACAGGAGATATGTTGGCTATATAAATCTAAATTGAATTAAAATATGAAAAATAAGAAAATTTGCATTTTTGTTTTCTAAGTGGTTATATGGCGATATCACGTTTTCATCTTACAGGTGGTTTTCTGGCGATATCATCTAGATTGAATTAAAAATTATGAAAAATATGCAAATTTTGCATTTCTGTCATCCACTTTTAAGTGGATATCTGGTGATAGCCCGTTTTTATCTTTGATATGATACTTTGTATCACCAGGAAGATAAAAACGGGCGTTATCATCTAGGTTGAATTAAAATATGAAAAATAAGAAAATTTGCATTTTTGTTTTCTATCACGTTTTCATCTTACAGGTGGTTTTCTGGCGATATCATCTAGATTGAATTAAAAATTATGAAAAATATGCAAATTTTGCATTTCTGTCTTCCAAGTGGTTATCGGGCGATATCCCGTTTTTATCTTCCAGGCGATATTTTGACGATATGTAGATTGAATTAAAATATGCAAATTTGCATTTTTGTCTTCTAAGTGGAGATTTTTGATATTTTGCGATATCATCTAGATTGAATTTAATTATGAAAAATATGCATATTTGCCTTTTAAGTGGATATCTGGCGATAGACCGTTTTTATCTTGCTGGTGATACTTTGGCGATATCATCTAGGTTGAATAAAAATACGAAAAATATGCAAAATTTACATGTTTGTCTTCTAAGTGGTTATGTGGTTACGGGATGTCGATTTTATCTTCCAGGTGATATTTTGGCGATATCTTCAAAATGGAATTAAATATGAAAAATATGCAAATTTGCATTTTTGTCTTCTAAGCGGTTGTTTAACTGGCGATATCACTTTTTCATCTTCCAGGTGATAATTTGGCGATATCTTCTAAATTGAATTAAAATATGAAAAATAAGCAAATTTGCATTTTTATTAACTTCTAAGTTGTTGGTTATCTGGCGATATCCCGTTCTTATCTTCCAGGTGATATTTTTTGGCGATATCGTCTAGGTATCTTCTTCTTTCTAGTCTTATTTTTAAAAAATTGTTAAATAATATAATTAATTAAGTTTTTTATTGTTATTAGTATAATATTATTATTGAATTGTAATACATTGCTGGTCTGTAGGGAGTTATTTCCATAGACTTAATAAATGAAATGAATGAATGATAATCTGGCAATATCGCCGATTTTTCTGTTTTCCCATTTGCTTTGGAGTATCGCACTGGCCTTTGTCCTTCTCCAATTGAGGTTACTTCCGCAATACGGCAATTCGATTTCGAACGAGTTCCGTTGTTTAGGTTGTTGGGAAACTAAAGCAAATAATTTGTATCTGTGTTTTCTATTTTGATTTATTGTCATTTATTTAAAAAAAATCGTATTTGTTCGTTTTTTTCTATCGATTAAAGAAACACAATCTAGAAAAAAAATCGGGGACAAGCTAATGTCATAAGGGCCTAAATGAAATCTTGAAATTATGACATTAATAAGGCTTTTTTGATGGTTTTGTTTTAAAGTTTATGGCAATGAGTCAATAGCTCGGGGGAGGAATGTGCACTTATATTCTTTATAAAACAAAACAAATTAGCTAACTAAGGGGAGAGAAAGGTCAGTGACAATGTTGCATTTGTTGATAAGATAAGAAAACAAAATTAGATTCGATCCGATAGAATTAAATGTCCCCTTTCTGTGTTTCCGCTTCATCGTTGATCATTTTGATTATTCATGTTAGAGGACGGTTTAGTTTTAACAAAGTTCAATATTTGCATACCCTTCACCATCATAGGCTGTTTGTCAAAGTTGCAAGACCTTGAAATAACGATTCGAGATCCAATAAAGAATATGTGTTTGCAATTTCATAATGAATAGACAGAACGACTGAACATCATTTAGAAATAGGCATAAATAATTTATTATATTATTAAATACCCAAATTGGAACTGAAATTTCAATTATGTATATTTTATCTACAACGAAAGTAGCCTGTGTGGGGATAACTCATCAACGTAGCCTGTGTGGGGATAACTCACCAGAGTCGCTTCTATTTAGAATTTACACATGTGTTTACCTCATCACATGGCGTCGTTTTGAAGAGTCTTATGAATACAAAATGCATTCAATTCAGTCAAATTAAATTGTTAAATCCCTAAATTCATTGCACTTAAATTGCTGATCCATGGGAGAGCTGAGAAAACCCAGCTTAATATCTTGCTTTGTCACAAAGGACAAAACTTCCCCCAATTCCCTATATTATGAAAGGCCTTTAAATAAACTAATTGTGTAGAAATTTTAAACAAAATTAAAAAAATAAAACAAACTTCAATGTCAGACAATTCAAATTAAACTCACTTCTTTTGCGAAATGCATAAATTCCCAACCCCAAATGAAACAAATTGTTGTGATAAACGTTTTTCTTTTGTAAAGTTCACTTAAGAAGATAACTCAAGAGAGGAGATAACAATTTTGTATTTTATTTATTTTGTGAAATACATTCACTACGAATTGTATGTATTGTCGGTTGGCATATCAATTCAAGTGTAGCGAGCGAAAAGGACAAGTGTTTGAAAGGTAAACAAGAAACGAGAAATTCAACAACAGCAAAACAATTTGTTTGCATTCAAAGCAGTATGAAAAATTAAATAACAATAACAACGTTTTTGAAGATAACCCCACATTCCGGCACACGAAGCACACAGTGGGGGGATATGATAAAAAACAAAAATGCGGGAAGCAATTATGGTACTCCCAAAATGGTTTGGTCGATTTTGTTGAAATTTCTCACAATCATAGTTAAAGAGTTGAGGGTCTATATTTGTCGGCAAAAACCCAATAATTGGATTTGTCACAAATTACAATGTACAAAGACGGCGATAGTTTAAACAACAGGGAGGATTTCTATTAATTTTTTCATTTCACTTACGAATGGAATAAGATTTTATACTTTAATCTGAAGTAAAACAATTAAATTACATAAAAAACATCTCTAAAAAGGATATGCTAAATATTGATTCATTAAAGTTTTGAAAATTTGAAAACCAAGCGGATTCATGTTGGGAGTCTAGTTCGCAGCATTGTTTTGTCGACAAGAAAAAATAATAAATAAAAATAACAATAACAAAAGCAAAAACAAAGAAAAACTTTATGTGCGAGCCGAAAAAAAATATTTGTTTGTGTGCATTGAGACATGCTGATTCATAAAATCAACACAAAAAATATTCAGATTTGCCTTTTTGCTTCTAACTGCTTGGCGATATCCCGTCTGGCAATATCGCGTTTTTATCTTCCAGGAGATATTTTGCCGATATCATCCAGATTGAATTAAAATATGAAATATGTGCAAATTTTCATTTTTGTTTTTTAGGAGTTAACTGGTGATATCACTTTTTTATCTTCCAGTTGATTTTTGGCGATATCATCTAGATTGAATTAAGATACAAAAAAAATAAAAAATATACAAATTTGTCCGAAACTAAAAGTTTATTTTTTGAGTCCATTGAATTAAAACAAAAAAATTATGGATTTTTTATTTTTTATTTATTTATTTTAATTTTTATTTTTTTTTTATTTTCTCTCATTTTGGAAATATATGTCCCATACCACTCGGTTATATGTTAAATAAAAAGTACTCATATACTTTCACATATAAGCAGTGGTTTAGTCTTCAAAAATTATTATTTTTTTCGAGAAAAAATAATTTTCGCAAACTTTTGAATTATTTTTTTGGAGGAAATATTATTTTTTTATAATTATTTATTTTATATTTTATTTATTTTTTATATTTTATATTTATTTGATTTTGTTGATTTTTGGCGATATCATCTAGATTGAATTAAGATACAAAAAAGTATGCAAATTTGCCCGAAACCTTAAAAGTTTATTTTTTGAGTGTAATGAATTAGAACAAAAAAATTATGATTTTTTATTTATTTTTTTAATCTTTTTAATTTTCTCTAATTTTGGAAATATATGTCCCATACCACTCGGTTATACTTTAAATTTATTTACTTATATACTTTTACATAAAAGCAGTGGTTTAGTCTTCAAAAATTATTATTTTTTCGATAAAAAATATTTTTTCGCAAACTTTTGAATTATTTTTTGGAGGAAATATTGTTTTTTATAATTATTTATTTTATATTTATATAATAATAATAATATTTATATAATATAGAGTAAAAAATCTATGGATGTATGTAAGAGATACGATACTCTTTGTAGACGCAAAAGATTTTCTTAAAAATCATAATTTTTTTATATAACGAAAAACATAGATAACAGAATATTTTATTTTAGTTTGTAAGATCTGTAAGAACATCTTAACAAAGAAAACAAGGCCTAGTTAAAGAAAATGTATGGAAAAATTTAGAAGTTATGGTCCTTCTTTATGTAGAAGTACATGTCGCCTTCACGTAAAATAAAATCGTAGAAATCCATTTAAGCAAAAACTTCGTAAAAATGACACGATTTTTTAAAATTCCATTATTTCTAAATAAGGGTCTTAACTTCTACATTTATCAATATATTTTCTTTAACTAGAACTTGTTTTCTTCGTTGCTGCTAATACTAACTAAACAAAAGTACTCCATTATCTAATTTGAGAAGTTAGTTTTCGCGCTATTTAAACAAAAAATTAAAAATCATGATTCAAAAACCGTTTGCGTCTACAAATAGTATAATAATGTTTTACATTTATCCATAGAATTTCTACATATAAAACATTTTTTGCGTTAGAATTTTAGATATTAAAATAATTAAAAAATTAAAACTATGACAATAAAAGAAATAATTTTTTCCGACATTTTATTCTATTTTTTATGCAAATTTGCCCGAAACCTTAAAAGTTTATTTTTTGAGTGTAATGAATTAGAACAAAAAAATTATGATTTTTTATTTATTTTTTTAATCTTTTTAATTTTCTCTAATTTTGGAAATATATGTCCCATACCACTCGGTTATACTTTAAATTTATTTACTTATATACTTTTACATAAAAGCAGTGGTTTAGT
The DNA here is from genome assembly GCA_947397865.1 of Polietes domitor. Lineage (NCBI taxonomy): Eukaryota > Metazoa > Arthropoda > Insecta > Diptera > Muscidae > Polietes > Polietes domitor. Next base: position 15,165,646 of record OX377620.1, read on the forward strand.
CTTCAAAAATTATTATTTTTTCGATAAAAAATATTTTTTCGCAAACTTTTGAATTATTTTTTGGAGGAAATATTGTTTTTTATAATTATTTATTTTATATTTATATAATAATAATAATATTTATATAATATAGAGTAAAAAATCTATGGATGTATGTAAGAGATACGATACTCTTTGTAGACGCAAAAGATTTTCTTAAAAATCATAATTTTTTTATATAACGAAAAACATAGATAACAGAATATTTTATTTTAGTTTGTAAGATCTGTAAGAACATCTTAACAAAGAAAACAAGGCCTAGTTAAAGAAAATGTATGGAAAAATTTAGAAGTTATGGTCCTTCTTTATGTAGAAGTACATGTCGCCTTCACGTAAAATAAAATCGTAGAAATCCATTTAAGCAAAAACTTCGTAAAAATGACACGATTTTTTAAAATTCCATTATTTCTAAATAAGGGTCTTAACTTCTACATTTATCAATATATTTTCTTTAACTAGAACTTGTTTTCTTCGTTGCTGCTAATACTAACTAAACAAAAGTACTCCATTATCTAATTTGAGAAGTTAGTTTTCGCGCTATTTAAACAAAAAATTAAAAATCATGATTCAAAAACCGTTTGCGTCTACAAATAGTATAATAATGTTTTACATTTATCCATAGAATTTCTACATATAAAACATTTTTTGCGTTAGAATTTTAGATATTAAAATAATTAAAAAATTAAAACTATGACAATAAAAGAAATAATTTTTTCCGACATTTTATTCTATTTTTTATGATTTTTCTCGTGTCAGCAAAATTATTTTTTATTTTTCGAAAAAAAAATATTTTTTTTTTAAATTTTTGAAGACTGTTCCCAAACCACTGTTTCTATAGAGTGATTTTTTTGAGGTTAGGATTTTCATGCATTAGTATTTGACAGATCACGTGGGATTTCAGACATGGTGTCAAAGAGAAAGATGTTCAGTATGCTTTGACATTTCATCATGAATAGACTTACTAACGAGCAACGCTTGCAAATCATTGAATTTTATTACCAAAATCAGTGTTCGGTTCGAAATGTTTGTTTGTTCGAAAATTTGTTCAGCGATGAGGCTCATTTCTGGTTGAATGGCTACGTAAATAAACAAAATTGCCGCATTTGGAGTGAAGAGCAACCAGAAGCCGTTCAAGAACTGCCCATGCATCCCGAAAAATGCACTGTTTGGTGTGGTTTGTACGCTGGTGGAATCATTGGACCGTATTTTTTCAAAGATGCTGTTGGACGCAACGTTACGGTGAATGGCGATCGCTATCGTTCGATGCTAACAAACTTTTTGTTGCCAAAAATGGAAGAACTGAACTTGGTTGACATGTGGTTTCAACAAGATGGCGCTACATGCCACACAGTTCGCGATTCTATGGCCATTTTGAGGGAAAACTTCGGAGAACAATTCATCTCAAGAAATGGACCGGTAAGTTGGCCACCAAGATCATGCGATTTGACGCCTGTAGACTATTTTTTGTGGGGCTACGTCAAGTCTAAAGTCTACAGAAATAAGCTAGCAACTATTCCAGCTTTGGGAGACAACATTTCCGAAGAAATTCGGGCTATTCCGGCCGAAATGCTCGAAAAAGTTGCCCAAAATTGGACTTTCCGAATGGACCACCTAAGACGCAGCCGCGGTCAACATTTAAATGAAATTATCTTCAAAAAGTAAATGTCATGGACCAATCTAACGTTTCAAATAAAGAACCGATGAGATTTTGCAAATTTTATGCGTTTTTTTTTTTAAAAAAGTTATCAAGCTCTTAAAAAATCACCCGTTATATGAAAGTGTAAATCGCATGGTTTGTAGTCTCGGTAGTACCTTTAATTGAACATATATCTGGATGTAATCGGACTTATATTTCTACAATGAGATTAGAAATATTAAAAGTACTATAACAAACATGTTAATTTCAGTAAAAAAAAACTAAAAAATATTTTTTTTTTATGAAATACCACACAATTTTCCTTTTTTTGTTGCATTGTGTATAAGGAGTTTTCACAAATAAAAACAGAACAGTTATTATTTCCCTTTATTTCATATCCCCCACTGTGCGGCACGTGGAGCGGTGACGCGGGGGAAGTAGTGATTGTCTTCATAAAATTTACAACTGACAGCTAAGGCAACAACTAAGTCATTGCAAATTAACGGAAGGAAGCTCAAGGCTGACACAATGTACTTCACAACAACAAAAAAACAAAAACTCTACAATTCATGCAATACACAGAGCTAGATAGCGAACTTCAATTGTTTTTAAGGCGGTTCTCTCTCTCTCCCTCTTTCTTTAGTTTGCCAATTTACCGGTAGCCTAAATGGGATGAACACTACACCATTTCAAATTGAAATTTTAAGAGGGCGATAAATAAATAAATAAGTAAATATTGAAATGTCAACAAATAAAAATTTATATTTTTAGTAAGGCGAACTCATTTTGGAAAAACAGAAAATTTTTATTGATTAATGGAAATTAATACGTTGCGGGGAAAACCCCAATGTGGCTATGAGTAATACAAATTACCCCCGAAGAGAAAAGTACGAGAATAATATGAAAGCGGAAATCGTTTTTCAGCAATGAAAATTTCTAAAATAAATGAAATAAACGTAGTACTTGTTTACAGAATTCTTGCGAAAATTGCCCAATATTCAGATTTTTAAAAAATAGTTTATTCAGATTTTTAAAAAATATTTTATGCAAAATTCAGTATCTGTTTTCATGGATCAGTATAATTTTTGCATTCCAATAAGCAATATTACTGCATTTGGAGTGGAGGAAATACACGAGTAGCAACCACACTATTTCGTTTATGGGCCAGTGGTTCTTACTTTTCATACCCTACACCAGGATATTATATTTTTGTACATTTGGTTTGATCACTTTATTAATTTAACCGTGCCCGTCTGTCTGTCCATCTATTCTTGTAATCGACGCCACAATTATTCTCCAATTCAAAAAAGCTACTTAATTTGAATCAAATCGGTATAGATTGAAATACAAATACCACTTCTGAGTTGACCTTTTTGATCTAAATCACGTCCATATTATGGGAAAATCTATCCAGCTAATACCAAAAGATCTAGCAATTGGGAGATACTATGGAAGGCTTTCCATGATGGAGGACATTCACAACGTTCGAACTTAGCGACTTTAGCTGTGCTTGTTTCACCTTCAGTTCGGAGGACCCCTTGTATCAATTTGCAGTTTGTCTCATTTTTCTTCATTATGTTTGTGTGTATGTTGCGAACGAAGCGCAAAAACGTCAATTGATATTAAAATATCAAATCACCACCTACCAAAACCAACGGCCAGGCCATAAAAATAACATAAAAAAGAACTCGAAAACGAGACATGCAAAACGTAGGTGTGTTTTGAATACAGAGACACAACACAGTTGATACCAACCAACCGACCAACAACTTGACTTTAAAACAGAAAGGAAAATAGCAACAACAATGTAATAAAGTTTAATGTTGGATCGTAGGTATACAAGTACACACATGTAGAGAGAGAGAGAGATACATACATTAAATTGGGTCGTGTTTCGTGTAAAGAAAAATATTCTATTTAACATACTGAACATTTTAATGGTTGAATGAATGAGTAATTTGAATGTTTCAAGCGTGCCGAACATTTTTGTCGAATTTTTAGGCAGTAAATTTTCTTGACAATTGTCAAATATGGAATTCACTATGAAACATGTTCGAACTCAAACGCATGTTCAACGAACAAAAACATATGTTTAACGAACTAAAAACATATGTTCGACAAAATAAACATATTTCGTGGTTAAAAATACATTTGTTTCTGATCAGTTTGTTGTTAGATTTCTTTGACCACAAAACTAGGGGACACGTTTTATACTGATGAGGGCTACTCCCACCCATATTTAATTGTTTTGATATGATTTTAATTGCTTAAGAAATGGAACATTTTTTGGATTATTCGACAATTTGGAAGGTCAAAATAATAGCTGCTTTAAAAAAATCTCAAGAAAAAGGAATATTATCTCATTTTATTCAATTCGATAAAATGGCTTGGACGTATTTTTTATATTATGGAGTTGGACCAACACATTGGCCTAGAAATAACATGGGCTCTGTCCAGTACATCAAAACACTACAGAATATTATCCTTACGTATACAGAATGCCCCTTAAATGAGTCTTCTAGCAGGTCAATTATCCCGAAAACGCAAGCCGACTCGCAAAAAGGTGGTTTGAAGTCAATAATATCGATGTTATGGAATGGAATATAATCAAAAATTTGAAGTGTGATGACTAAAATGAGGTCTCACTGGCAATACTGAAAAACAATAACGATATTTGACACGTAATTATAGAGACATGGTCAAAAATATCCCATGATAGGGTATAGTTGACTCCAAAATACTAGTTGACTCCATGAAACGACATTATGTAGCAGTAATAAGCAATAAAGTCAGTACAACTAAGTGCTAAATTCAAGAAAATATCGTTATTTAAGTAATTATTCAAAAAAGTTTTCAATTAAAGTGAATTGAAACAAAATAATTTCAATTTTGTACGGGCTAATTTGGTCAACTTTTTATTGAAATGAAACTAATTTATTTCATTTTTTACCCAACGTTTCTCTGGCTTGTTTCCAGCTTCTTCAGGGGTCTGTTTATTTGAAAATCAATTAGTTTGCATTACAGTTGTCATTATTACTTATTATTATAAAAAACTGGACATCACTCACAATTAAGTATAATTAAAATAAATAATAATAACTAAATGTAAAAATCACAGTAGAACTTAATACTAATATCACAGAACTTAACGTTTCAACTTATTGCGACGGAATCAAACAAACAACAACAACAACAACAACAAAATAATTTTAGTTTTTATTAGCGCTGCTATTTTTTGACTAGTCTCATTTTTGACATAAATGGTTCTAAAGGCTTAATCTCAAAATTACAAAAACTTATTTTTTACTTAAAGCCAGATTAAGAATGGCACAATACCACCTTTCAATCACAGTAAAAACTTATAGCATTTTCGAAGTAAGTAACTGACGACATTTTTTTTATTTCATCGCTGCTATTTTTTGACCGCAGCTGTTGGTCGGTTTAGACGTCTGAAATTTACTTACTTTTTTTAATGGTACCAAAATGTTGATGTATTTTCACCTCGTTGGAAGTCAGCAACCCGTGCCGACTTCCATGTCCAAATTCCACAAATCCTAAAATGGGAAAATAAATCCCAAAAATTTGATTTTTGCGATTCTTTTATTTGAGATGTCGTAAATTGGATTATGTATGAAGTTTCTCCAGTTTTATTCAAAAAAAAAAACACCCAAATTCCCAAAGTGGGAAAAATATTTTCCAAACATTTGGGATTTTTTACTAAAATAGAGATTATTTCTTTTTTACTGCCGGAATGTGGTAACACAAAAAATATACTAAAAATTTTCTAGTCATTGCTTTGTGATTTGAAATTTTTAAAATAATAATTTCTTCTATTAAAAATGGCAATTTTGAAAAATACCTACCGGAGAGGTTCGTTGACCAAAAAAAGAGCATTTATACGCTTCGAAATGTTGTCTTCTCTACGAAATATAAAATAAATTTGCACCTGTAGCAAGGCGTATTTATACAGGTGATAGCACTAGAACAACAACAAATTCGGCAAAAACAAAATACAAGTAATTTTTTGAATGGTGAGCCATACTGTCAAAGCAAAATATATGGGATTAGACTTTTGAATGAAAAAAATTTCAGTCAGCTGGGCTCCTGCTATCACCTTTATAAATACGCCTTGACCTGTAGGAAGAAAAAACAATTTACAATCGAAATAATGTTGTCAAATTTTTGGAAAAAATGACACCTTCATCGGAAGCTTTGTTTTTAGAATTGAATAACTTCTTTTTGAAATAACACACCTGTATCAATACATTATTTTTCATTTCATTTTACTTCCAAAGAAATATAAGGAATTAATGGCTTCCAATTAACTGTATCTATGAAATCGTACTAATAACGAAATTGCAACGTTAAAAATACGAAGACAATCTCGGCAGAAAATATGATTTTTTTTTATTTGAACTGGGATATTGTCCTGGCTCAATACCATTTTGCATCTAGAATGCAAATTTATTTACAAATGGCATGTTGACATTTATTACTTGGCAGAAGACTACCACGATCATGATTTCGACCATGTCAAAAGTCTTTTCAAGTGGCTTCGCAGCGACTTTTCAACATTAAACCCGGCCTCTATAAGGAGATGATTCTCACAGACGAACGAGAAGCACAACTCACTCTCCGAATTTGCGTTTAAAAAATCGCACCAAGTAATAAAGCACACATGCCATCTAACAAGCATCTCATTGAGTTGCATATGTAAGTATGTGTATATGCAGGTATAGTTACCCAGCAATACTTCTGCCGTGCCAACGCTCATTTGTTTTAGTTTTTTCGTTTGTATTTTTTTGGTCTGTAATCAATATTTGATTTGAACTGGGATATTGTCCTGGCTGGTTTTTTTTTTCAAATATCCCTTAAACTAATTGAGGTAATCAAATGCTGTAAGTATTCACGAGCATAATTGTGTTTTTGGCAATCATTCCAATTTTTTATATTGTCGAGGTGACCAATTTTCGGAGTGTCACCCAGTGACCTCAGTACCCCCTAGAGATTCTGAATGTTGCAAGTCATCTAGAAAACATCACTGCTCTATGTAAGGATATCTCTATCCATTCAAAAGTTATAGAATTAATTCCAAAAAAAAATCGCAATGGAACCACTGTGCATTAGAGCGTACCAGGTTACAAGTAAAAAAAAAAGTTCGCCGTACACCTTCGAATATGAAGTATTATTGAAAGGTAGTTTCAAAAAAATTTTTTTTATTTTTTATGCCGAACGTAGGGGTCGCGCTTTTACATTTTTCTATATAACTTCTGCATTTATAAACGGATTTTAAAGCGTGATACATCGACGTTTTTGTCTCGACGAGGCCGATTTTTTTGTCTTTGAAGTCATTGAGCTCAAGCATGATTCATGATTTTATGCGCGCTTTAATTTTCTGATATTAGAGTGGTACATTAGGGTAGTAGCAACTGAGATATGATGGGTAAGTACCAGAAGGGGGTGCTTGAGCTCAATGACTTCAAAGACAAAAAAATCGGCCTCGTCGAGACAAAAACATCGATGTATCACACTTTAAAATCCGTTTATAAATGCAGAAGTTATATAGAAAAATGTAAAAGCGCGACCCCTACGTTCGGCATAAAAAAATAAAAAAAAATTTTTTGAAACTACCTTGCAATAATACTTCATATTCGAAGGTGTACGGCGAACTTTTTTTTGAGGTACGCCCTACTGTGCATCAATGCTCCATCATCTTAGAATTTTACGATGATCTTACCTCAGCAACTGTGTTAAAGAAATAAGAACCCTCATCAAATAATATTCTTCAATTCAAAGCATTTTTGTCGTGACCCAGTCTACTGTACTGTACGTAAGCCGTTGTCTGGCTGGCCGGCTGGCTGCCTGGCTATACATACGAATGTGTGATAGTAGTGACAAGGTTGTTTCCCACCATACCACGCTTTTGCACACACACGCACACTCCAACATAAATAGTTACACAGATATAGGAGATAAAAGCACGTACAAACTTACCCACCGCCACACAGACATAATAAGAAAATTGAAAATTGTCATAAAACAACAACGGCAACAACAGAAGTTCCTCGTTCCGTTTCGTTCTTTGTTGCCATTTTTATGTCAGCGAATAGCACAAGAAACACACAAACAGCATAGTGGCATAGCACATAGCATATTTTTAGCATGAGACATCATCAGACATGAGACACGAGACATGAGGCACGACACGACGATGGCTTGACATCAAAAAATTTCTAATTGGGATAGGGTGTGTTTTCCCATCTGCCAGCCGAGCCAGCCAACAAGCGCAAAATAGCACAGCCTAGAAAGGGAACGAGCACGACTTGTCTTGTCAGCTGGGTGTGTGTGTGTGAATGTGTGGAGTTTGGGGAAGAGGGTTGTGGTGTGGTGTGTTGATGGGATAGCGAAGAACGAAAGGATAGATGACTTGTCAAAGTTTAGGAAAATTAGTTGAGAAATTAACAAGGAAGACGACAACTGCCAAAATGTGTGTTCGGTCGCCTTTATTTCGTTGCACGCGAGTATAGGTTGGAAGAAAGCCCAAGCAGTTTGAAAGAAAAATGGCGTAATAAGCAAATTTTGAATAAATCAAAGGATATCAGCGGCGGCGGCAGCAGCAGTTAGTAGGCCAACATTCTGAGTGGTGGTTGTTTGAAATATGAGAGTGAGTGTCAAATGACAGCACACACGACGAACTGATTAAAAACGGCATTCTCTTGGAGACGATTTATAAATTAGGTCTTTGAATATATCATCCACTAGACTAAAGTGTGGGAGGGTATAGGCAAAAATTGTGACACATTACAGCCTTAAAATTTGGAAAACTCGGTTTGAAAATAAACTATTAATAATAGAGTTGAGTTCGTCCACCATAAAAAAAAATATTTCATAGTTCAAAAGAGAAATTAAATATTTCTTTAAACTAATTGATATTTTTAATCGATCTGAATGAAATTGAGTGAATATCACATTTTTATAAATCCTTTTAATTTCAATGAGAACAATTTACAATTTAATAAGTGTCCCTGCGCCACTTGGACATAATTCGGATCATCATCAAATTTGAATTTTTAGTATACAATCATGATAGATATAAAAGAAAAATTACAATAGAAGCATTTCTATACTTTGTGATTTTAAATAAGGTTTAAATTCTGAAAGTCTCGATATACTTTGAGGTAGGTGATTGTAGTAAGTGCAGCCGATGTATTCAATACGTTGTTTGTCACACGCAAATTAAAATTGTTTCTGGTATTAAAAACCAATTGTTTTCTAGAAAAATCTATGAGAGCATAAGTAACAGAATTTTGTACAATCCAAATAAAGGTAAGAACGTTTAGATATTTTGTTATATAGTGAATGTGATGGATGTGTCAACGGGAGATTGTAAAAAATTTTGAGAGCCGTTTTAGGACCTTTGGAGACTTCGAAACTCTGAAAACGTCTTGTAACCATCAACTATGGGCCGATAATTCAGATGGTTGTGAAAGGGGCTATTGTAAATTAATACTTTAATTATGTCATCAAATTTATACTTGAATTTATACAAAATTCCAATCGCTGGAACAACTTTCCGTTTTATGTATTTATCATGTATATTCCATGATAAGATGTCCTGAGTATGGATACCCAAATATTTCAAAGAATTACACTCATACACTTCTTCTCCGCCAATTAAAACATTAAACAGCCTCCAGTAGAATATAGTCGAAATCTCATCAGCTTCGTCTTTTTGGTATTCAACACCAGCTTATCGATCCTCGCATATTCAAGAATAAAATTCCATAAAAAAATTATTTTCGGTGTAAAAACTGGGAAGATCGATTTTGATTTTTATATAGCCCTTATACATATGGGTGATTCCATTGGAACGGGTGTGACACTTTTGCTTAAATATGATTAAATATCTCCCATATTCATTGACTGGGATTTTTACTATACTGCCAATTGAAAACATCAGGTTAATCGGAATATTATTGCAAATATAAATAAGTATTAAATATTGGAGGTATACAACAAACAGGAGCGTCATGGGTGTGACCATAGCTTTGAAGAAAATCTTGATGTTGTACTTATTTTCTTGAAATCGGTAATGTTCTTCCATTACATGCCTTTATTCGTTTTTTTTGCTAATCAAAAGTAGTTCATACACTTTCTTCTAAAGTATACTTTACCGACCTCTCTTCATGAATTGTAACGGGCGTGACATTTTGACGGAAATCCTGTTACGACACGAGTCTATATCTGGAAAAGGAAATGATCAGACCAGTTGTTGTCATTATTTTTTTGAAATATAATGAAAAATATGTATTACACAGTACGACAGTGGTTGGTACAGAATATGAAAATAGGCTTAAAATAAAGAAATACGTGTATCGGCGATTTGCTGTAGCACGTCAGAATTTTGAGAAAATCGATTTTTAAGATTCGAAGGATCGTGGAGGTTCACTTGTAACGTAGTACTATTATAAAAAGTTCTATAAAAACAGAATGGGTCAACCGATTTAAGTGCTTGAGCCAGTTTTGAAAAGGGAATTAAATTTGGATTTGTTTTTATTAAAAAAAAAACATTTTTTCCGCTAGATGGCGCTTTAATTTTCATGTAAAATTAAAAAATATCCAAAAAATGTACGAAATTCATTAAAAATACAATGTTGTTGATTTGAAATCCAATAACTAAATAACGATACAATCGACCGCCATATGGTTCAAATCCCAGACGACTTGTTTTAATTTTTTCTAATTGCAGAAACCCCGATCTGTAAGCTCGTTGAAACTGAATAATAATATTTTTAGTTTGATCTGGCTCGGAGCCCCGAATAGCTGAATCAAGCAATTCCCGGCCAGCGAAAAAGATTCTACTTTAGTTATTGGATTTCAAATCAACAACATTGTATTTTTAATGAATTTCGTATATTTTTTGGATATTTTTTAATTTTACATGAAAATTAAAGCGCCATCTAGCGGAAAAAAATGTTTTTTTTAATAAAAACAAATCCAAATTTAATTCCCTTTTCAAAACTGGCTCAAGCACTTAAATCGGTTCACCCATTCTGTTTTTATAGAACTTTTTATAATAATGAGTGATTTTTTTGAGGTTAGGATTTTCATGCATTAGTATTTGACAGATCACGTGGGATTTCAGACATGGTGTCAAAGAGAAAGATGCTCAGTATGCTTTGACATTTCATCGTGAATCGTCTTACAAACGAACAACGCTTGCAAATTATTGAATTTTATTATCAAAATGCGTGCTCTGTTAAGAAAGTTCATTGCGCGCTTCCATTTTATGGTCAGTTTAATCGACCCACTGAAGCGGCTATTCGGGCTATTGTGACTAAATTTCGCACCAAATTTACATTGTTGGACATTAAACCACCAACACGCTTACGTAGAGTGCGAACTGAAGAAAATATCGCAGCTGTATCGGCCAGTGTTAATGATGACCACCAATTTTCGATTCGTCGCCGTTCGCACCAATTGGGTCTCTGTTACTCAAAAACGTGGAAATGCCAAAATTGGACTAAGCGGATGGACCACCTAAGACGCAGCCGCGGTCAACATTTAAATGAAATTATCTTCAAAAAGTAAATGTCATGGACCAATCTAACGTTTCAAATAAAGAACCGATGAGATTTTGCAAATTTTATGCATTTTTTTTTTTTTAAGTTATCAAGCTCTTAAAAAATCACCCTTTAGTAATACGTTACAAGTGAACCTCCACGATCCTTCGAATCTTTAAAATCGATTTTCTCAAAATTCTGACGTGCTACAGCAAAACGCCGAGACACGTATTTCTTTATTTTAAGCCTATTTTCATATTCTGTTAACATTTCTCATGTGTACTCAAAAAAAAATTGATTTTGTCGTACTGTGTTATAAGAAGTATTAACAGTACGAATGTTTATCGGTGTTTTTTAAATCAGAAATTGATTTTGAAATTTTGCTGAAAAAAGGGTCACTTTACGTGGAATCATCCATATGTGGCAAATCTTATTGTAATTATGAAACAGAAAAATACACTTTTAATTTTTTTAAATTATTTTGACTTTGAAATAACATCAACAAAATTGGGAAATATTAAAAAATTTCTTCCAAAGTAGTGAGTCTTTAACGCAAACTGTAAGAAATTTAGGTGGACATTTTTCAAGAAGAGATCGGCCTTTAGTTCAACCTTTATAAAGCTCATTTTAATCTCGGTGACTATGCCAATAAGCAAAACTGTCACATATGGGGTTCAGAGAACCCACACGTGACAATTGAGAAGCATCCACAACGGGTCACTGTTTGGTGAGGATTTTGAGATGTACTAAAAAATTGGGTTGATCGGATGTGGTACTGCCGAGCCAGTCGTCATAGTCATACGAATAATATTGTGTTCCATTATTTTTGTTATTTAATAATGGAACACAATATCATTCCATTAAAACCAAAAACAATCAGTACTTTTAAATGGAACACCCTCCACCATTTTGGAAAGGGCAAGAAAATAACTCAGGTAATATGCTAGAAAAAATTAATACCAAGTCATTTTTTTGTCTTTCATTATAGGTAAAACTAAAAATTTCATAAAAACGTATTTTTTAAGAAAAACGAATTCATATTAAAAATTCCGTAGGACATCAAACATTGAGATATCGCGACGAAATTTTGTGATTACGTAGAAAAGAAATGTATAGCGTATAATGACTTACAGTTTTGTTAAAAAAAAAAAAAACAAATATGTTCCCAAAATTTGGTAATTTTTACTGAAATAGTGGTCATTTCTTTATTTACCTCAGGGATGTGGTACTTCCGATGAAGAAGTCAACAGAGAAGCTACAGATATACCAAAAAAATTATAATGGGTGCTTTGTGATTTAAGAATTTTTGAAAGTAAAATATTTTCTATTAAAAATGACAAGTTCGGCCAAATTGATTCGAAAAGAGCACACGTCTGTATTTTGTTCTCTTAACGAAAAATATTAGATCAAAATGGTACAAAAATCGGCGCACCAAGTTTGGAGCGGCTTTTATGAATTTAGAAAATGCATCATCACGAGGGTTCGATGTGGAATGTACATATGATATGCTTGATACAATTTGTATCCTTTTTCCCCACTTGCACCATAAAAGTACGATTTTGGATAAAATCATTTAATTTTGCGATTATAATCATTTTTTTCTAAATCGAAATCAAATTAATAAATATTAAAAAGTAGCGTTAAGTACCACCGGGCCTAATCTTATATATCCTCCACCAGAGACTGCATTCCACATAATTACCGGCAGATACGAGTGTCGCAGTTTTGTTTGATGTCCCCCTTTTGACTCAGATAGTACAAGAATCGAAACACCATATTTGGTTGGTACCATTATAAACCTTTTTGATTTTACTTCGGTTGCTGTCATCGTGAACCACTTTCCCCATTTTGAATAAAATAGTACATAATTTGTTTTTTAATTTACTTTGTCTGTTTAATCGGTTTTCCCATTTTTATTCTTTATGTAGTAATTTCTATGATTTTATTAACAAAATTTTTGGCACCATTTTACCACTAAAAGTGATAATTTTTCAAAAATAACTTTCCCAAAAATTTGAATATACGACCGAAATATGCTTAAATTATTCTAAATATTAGCAGTTATTGAAGGTGTTTTCCTTGTTTTTCCTTTTAGGGAAAAACCTCAATCAAGTGGACACCGAAATAGTGCGATATAACGCCTCTGGACTTAAGTGAAGTCATTGGAAACATTAAGCGCTTTGGAAGACAACATTATAGAAGCGGAAAGAATGAAACAAAGCGGCGCTGACATTCCATAATATATATTTTTAAGTATTAATCGTATGAGATAATATTTCTAATAAATCCAATTTTCAGCAGCAATTTGGACTTTAAGACTGGATAACTAAGCTGCGATAACAAAAATCTAAATAAAATGATAAAATTGCACTCCAAATAAAAAATTCTTTTTTAAAATTGTCGCCAAAGGCAATATCAATGTGTGGGTGAAAACCAATTTTGAAAAAATAATTTTGTGTTAAAAATTTTTGACTTAGCCTGGATAATTATCCAGTGTAAGTCAAAATTATGGTTATCGAGGCTAAGTCCAATAAAATCGACACAAAATATTTTTTTGATACATATATTTATATTGTAGTTGGCGACAAAGTGAAAAATATTTTTTTTATTTTGAGCAAAAAATTAAATTTTTATTAACCTTTTTGTTATCGCAGCATGTTATCCCGGAAACTAGTGATCGTAGATTGTGGATTTGAATATGCTGGAAATGTCTCTTCATTTAATTGTAGACATAGATTTGGTTGGTTGAATATTTGCTAGCCCAACCGATCAGCAACAATTTTGATATATATATTGGTTCCTTTAGTTCCTATAATCTATTCGATGCAGTATTTTTGATTACATTCCAGCTTTTTCCTCTTTTTGAAATTTCAGCATCGAAGTGTCTTTGCCAAGTATGAGATGGTCGTCCTCTTCTCCTACTTCCTTGCGGGTTCCAATGAATAATGTTGCGAGTGACCAATCCGTCCCCATTTTCTCTTCGATATCGATTGAGCTTTGGTTGGTTTGTGCCCAGAGTTCGTCGTTCGATATTATATTGGGCCAGAAAATCCACATTATTATCCTTAACCCTCTAACCCGCAAAAGTGTCTCAGGGTATTCTTCGAAAATCTCGAATTTACTCAAAAATTGCTTATTTTTGCAAAAAAAAAACAAACTTATAATTGTACTTCGAACAACAGACATACATAGTTTGGTTTAGATTTTATTTTCAGATTTGTGCATGAAGTCCGAAAAAAACACGTGAATTATTCTTAGTCCAAACTAATTAAGACGGATTTCTGCGCCCAGATCTAATTGTGTTATATTTTTTGATAACTATCTAGACTAGACTATCTAGTTTCAACATATGTACCTGTGTACGCAAGGCAGCTTTTATCATCTGGCCCTCGAACTAAATTAGCAAATGACTTTCTGATTTTATTTGAGCTCAATTATCCCAGAAAAAATATCTCAACATATAATTTTAGTTATTAAAAATATTGCCGGTTAGAGGGTTAAGCATCTGTTTATGAATGTTTGAATGGCATTAACATCCTTATGCGCCGCATTCCAAGTTTCGCAGTCGTAAAGGGTGATTTTTTAAGAGCTTGATTGATTGACGTAGCCCCACAAAAAATAGTCTAAAGGCGTCAAATCGCGTGATCTTGGTGGCCAACTTACCGGTCCATTTCTTGAGATGAATTGTTCTCCGAAGTTTTCCCTCAAAATGGCCATAGAATCGCGAGCTGTGTGGCATGTAGCGCCATATTGTTGAAACCACATGTCAACCAAGTTCAGTTCTTCCATTTTGGGCAAAAAAAAGTTGGATATCATCTCACGGTAGCGCTCACCATTCACAGTTACGTTACGATTCGCATCATCTTTGAAGAAGTACGGTCCAATGATGCCACCAGCCCATAAACCGCACCAAACTGTGACTTTTTCTGGATGCATTGGTAGCTCTTGCAATGCTTCTGGCTGATATTCACTCCAAAATCGACAATTCTGCCTATTTACGTACCCATTGAGCCAAAAATGAGCTTCGTCGCTGAACACAATTTCTTTCTTTCTGAACTTTCTTAACAGAGCACGCATTTTGATAATAAATTTCAATGATTTGCAAGCGTTGCTCGTTAGTAAGTCTATTCATGATGAAATGTCAAAGCATACTGAGCATCTTTCTCTTTGACACCATGTCTGAAATCCCACGTGATCTGTCAAATACTAATGCATGAAAATCCTAACCTCAAAAAAATCACTCTTTAGAATAGTGTATGTTTGACTCAAGATTTAAAAATATCTACTTTTACACGGTTGGAAATTGATGGAGATTTCCAAACAGCGTTTAGCTGGCCGAATGCTTGACGTGCTCTCACGATGCGATTTGATACATCTTTGGAGGATCCTCCAGTCGTATTTAGTAAGCAACAGAAATGGGTCACGTCTTCGAGTTCCATATTTTGGGTATGCAGTGGTCTGTTATTCGTCGCATTATCCTCATCACTCATCACAAAATCATATTTGACACTTGACACTTTTGATGGTTAAACTCTATTGATTACCTATTAGAACAGCACTTTTCGAAGGGCCATGAGTAACATTTCCTGATATAGATATCTTAAAAATTTGTTATGTATAAATTCTTTTTTATTTTATTATTTTTTTTAATATTTGTACTCATACTTTAAAGATACAAGTCCAATAACACACGCTTATACTTTCAATTAAAAGCACTTGTTATGACTATAAATATTGCGAATTTAACTTTCACATATAAGCAGTGATCTAGGAACAGTCTCCATAGAATTGGGTAAAATATTGTTTTCTGGTACGAAAGAGCGCATAAAAATAGAAAAAAAAAGATTTTTAGTAGTTAATATTCCAACGAAGAAAACGATTTCTAATGGAATAGATCTATACATTATCATGGTTAAAGATATGGCCCTTCTCGTAGAAGTACATGTCGTCTTTACGAATTTTTTAAATTCCCTTACTTCTACATGAAGGGCCATAACTTGTACATTTTGCCATAGATTTTCTTCAAATATGCCATGTTTTCTTCCACAAAATCCCAGCTATTATAAAATTACCAAAATATATCTCACCGCCCATAACATCCATTCAAACTCCCAATAACTTGACATCCCTGCATAGAAGAGGAAGAAGAGGAAATATACAGAAACAACACATACACGATCCGAGTATAAACAAAATAAAAATAAGAACAAACAATAAAAGCAAAGCACAATTATGACAACGAGCAAGCAAAGAGAGCGTAAAGTTCAGCATGGTCGAAAACTGTAATACCCTACACCATGAAGTGCAATCGAGTGTAAGATCGACGATAACGTCACGAATCAGTATTATTAATATTTAATTTAATATAAATTGCGTAAATAAAATCAAATTTATACAATAAACAATTTTATTTAATTTATTAAAAATCCACAAATTCAAGATGTTGATATTGATATTGACACTAAATCAAAAACGAATTTACTACACAATACTTAAGCCTAAATCCTAAAACTTATAAGCCTAAAACTAAAATCAACTTTGACACGATTTCACCATTCAAACTCGATAAGAAAGTGTAATTTGCAAGGTGTATTTACATCAGGTGAAAGCAGCAGCCCAGCTGACTGAATTTTTTTTCATTCAATAGTAACCGAAACTGTCAAATCCCATACTTTAGCAAAAGAGGTCCAAATAAAAAACAATTTTTTATGTGGTAGAGGACTTATTTTAGAAGAGAAAAAATAAAAATAAATAAAAAAATATTTTCCGAGTTACGGGGCCCCGAAATTTCAGAGATATACTCTTCCATATCTTCCAGGAATTTCATCGAATCGGATCAATATGGTTATCATTAGAAAGCTTATCGCAATACCTTTGAAACGATATATATATGTTTTTTGATCCGATAACATTGCGAGTCAATTAAATGTTTTCTATAGGGGTGTTTTCACATGAGGATGTATTGTATCTCCTAAAAGTAGTTTATGTGTAAACACGCAGACAGAAACACGAAGTTTTTTTTTACGTAGCCGGCCTTCGGCCGGGGTTAAGAATTTTTTTGTCTGGCGTATGCCCAAAACCGGCTACGCAGACTAAAGTTTTTTCATACGGGTTTAAGATTTTCTCCTCTGGGGTATGTCCAAAACTGTCTACGCAGACTAAAGTTCTTTTTGAGTTGCCGGCCTTCGGCCGGGGTTTAAGATTTTCTCCTCTGGGGTATGTCCAAAACCGGCTACGCAGACTAAAGTTTATCTGTGTAGCCGGCCTTCGGCCGGGGTTTGAGATTTTCACCTCTGGGGTATGTCCAAAACCGGCTACGCAGACTAAAGTTTTTTTTAAAGCCGTCCTTCGGCCGGGTTTTAAAATTTTCCCCTTTGGGGTATGTCCAAAACCGGCTACGCAGACTAATTTTTATTGTGTAGCCGGCCTTCGGCCGGGGTTACAGTTACGCAGACTAAAGTTTTCTTGCGTAGCGATTTCTTATAAATTAATTTTTCACTTTTTTCATTTGCACCACTTTGTTTTCTAATATCTCCGGTTTCTAAAGGGTTAGCTGCCCCTGAAGGGGCTCACATGTGTGTGGTGTAAAATTCGTATCGACATATCAGTACTATTTCCAGATAATAAGCTCTTTTGTAGAGTACGACTAAAAAATTGTAAATATTCAATTTGGCTCGCAATGGGTTATCGCATCGAAAAATCATAGATACATTGTTTTAAAGGTATTGCGATAAGCTTTCTAATGATACCCATATTGATCCGAGCCGATGAAAACCATGGAAGATATCGAGGAATATATCTACGAACTTTCAGGGCCCATAACTCGGGAAATATGGGCCGCCGCCATTTTTTTATTTTGATAAGAATAAAAAGCTGTACGCATGGTATGATTTTTGGACAAATTGTAGCTCAAATACATATGTGACTAAAATCAACTTTGACACGATTTCACCTGTCAAACTCGATGAAAAACTGTAATTTGCAAGGTGTATTTACATCAGATGAAAGCAGTAGCCCAGCTGACTGAAATTTTTTTCATTCAATTGTAACCGAAACTGTCAAATCCCATATGTATATTTTGATTTGACAGTATGGCTCACCATTCAAAAAATTACTTGTATTTTGTTGTTGCAGAATTTGTTTTTGCTCTGCTGCTATCACCTTTATAAATACGCCTTGGTAATAATTTGATTTAGTGCTGCTATTTTCATTTTCTCTGAATATGTTTTCCATTTGCAGAACTAACTATAGCAAATCAGACACACACGACAAACATATGAACATAGGTTGATGGGAGATCGTCTATTCAAAGTCTGTATATTTCAAGGTGTTGCAAACGCAATGACAAACCTAATATGCGCCCCCAACGTAAGGCAGTATGTATACAATGATACAAAGATGACACAACGATACGACCGACAGAGGCTGCACCTTTTCTCTTCTCTTCAATTGGAAACATCAGCACAAACAATTGAGGAAGAATACACAACACTCACTCACTAACACACGTACACACACACACAGCAGCATGTACCCCATCTGACAGACAGACAGACAACACTTCATAAATAAATGAATGATTAAACTCCATCTAAAGAGTGACCGCAACGTTACTTCTCAGTGAAGAAAAATTGTATCTGTTTCGTTTCATTATTTTATGGGTTTTTTGTTTTTAAATATGAAAGTTTTTCTTCTTTTGTTTTCATCAATGAAAAAATACAGTAACTTACGTTTCTTCTTCTTCTTGGCTGCTCTTCGGAGTACGTTTTTGTTGTTGGAGTGCAGCTTCAGCTTTTTGTGTATTGTTGTTGTTGCTGATTTTTTCTGAGTTACACTTGCCTTTTACCTTTTACAAAATTCGCCTTGTTTTTTATTTTTCCGATAAAAATATTCCTTGGATTTTCATCAAACTTAATTAATTTCTAACTGATGCATGCACTTTTACTTTTGCACTTCTATTTCACGATTTTACCTCTTCTTTTCTTGAGAAAACACGATTTCTCTACGATTTTTCACCTTCTTGTATACACCATTTACTTTTTTTTTGACTGGTTCAACACTTTTTAAGGGTTTATTTGCATTGTTTCGCTTTACACACTTTTTATATGCACCGATAAGCAGATATTTCTTTTTTGAAAACTTTACTGTATTTTGCTATTTTGCGTTTCCAATTGGGTTAAAAACCTTTCAATTTCAATTTGATTTTCTTATTTCTCTGTTAACACACCAAAAATTATTTTGCGACACAGAGCGTCCGCGACCAACCTCGTTCAATGAAAAAAAATCACTAAAATTTGAGAAAAAACGCGGATTTCACAAAATACCGAAGTCTCCACAAGGTCTCCAAATAACACTCTCCACTCTCCAAATAACCGACTTTGACGCAAGCAGTGCCAGTGTTACCGTTGTACCGAGATACTTTTGTGCCACTTTTTACTTTTTCATTGAGGTACTAAATGTGCTACTTTTTGCTTTTTTGTGCCACTTTTTTCATTTCTCGTATCCTGGAAATTCGAAATTCGTACGGGAATCCCACGGGAATTCAGTAGAAAATTGAAAATTTTACATATTTCTTCGAATATTTTTTTCCATCACGCACCTTCTATAGGGTGTTTTTTATTGGGGTATAGAACTTTATGTTGGCATCACTTTTTTAACTGGCGGCCATTTTGTCAGCTGTCAAGTGATTAATATTTAGTTTGGTTTGCCATTTCATCATGAACAGCTTGACAAAAGAACAACAAATTTGCACGATTTGCAACGTGCAAATTTATTTCGAAAGTAATGGTTCAGTTCGCGAAGTTCACCGCAAGCTCCGTCCATTTTATCGACATAATCGTCCATCAGAGCAATTAATTCGGTTAACCATGGATCGTTTTCGCACTACGTTTACTCTATGTGATAATACGCATCCGCAGAGACGTCGAACAGTGCGCACCGAAGAAACAATTGCCGCTGTAGAGCAAAGTGTTGAAGAGGACCCGAGTGAATCGATTCGCCACCGTGCACAGCAATTGGAGTGGTTGAAAATTGGACCTGTAGAATTGGCTATATTCGAGCCAGCCGCGGCGGCCACATGCCCGAAATCATATTTAAACATTAATGGCATAAAATTATCCTTCCAATAAAGCCAAATTGATGGACATTAAAACGATTTTCTTGTGTTTTATTTCAATTCGAAGTTCTATACCTCAATAAAAAACACCCTTTAGTACCTCCCAACTGTAACCTATAACTGCTAGAAGGGCTGAATACGCCATTCAAGTCATCATAAAGACCACTTACCCCCTAGGCCCAGATTGAGAGTGGGCTGTGATCCTGGCAGCAGTCGTTTGGTCCTAATGTCGACACAATCTGGGGTGAAATGATGACCACAGACTCGGTCGGACGTATTTAATGGTCTGGAGATTCCTATAATCTCCTTCCATATCGCCTTGTTCGCTAAGGTGAATCTGTACATAGGTACTCAATCACCTCGTCGAACTTTGCAGCCTTTCACTGCACACTTTTCTGTGCTTTTGTACATAATTAAATATAATTTATGATTTAATTTATAAAATATAAAATCACAATCATATTTAACGGGCGCGGGCTTTGGGAGGAGTTGCGAGTTGCTAAAAAAAGGAGTAGAAGCAGAGCGCAGAGTTGAGTATAGGGGAGTATAGAATGGATTAGAATTTAAGAATGAGAGAGAATGGAGGGCAGCAGTGAGACAGATTGGAGGGCAGCGCAATAGTGGTGAGAATTGGCGTCAGAGAATCGGCGCGGTCGGCGACTAACCGATGCGGCGTTAGAGTCCAAACACAATGCTACACGCTGGCGGCGGCTAGAATTGAAACATTAGGCCTGTTCGATTGGGCTTAATTTTCGTATGGAATTTACTCGCTTAACAAGAAAGTAACTTACTACTTACTCTCTTAGTTGTGTTGCCAGATTTTTCCTGCTAATCCATTTAAGAAAAACCAATGTGCAGCAACGTTGCCAACTTCTCAAGTCTCTTAATTGTAAGGTAGTAAGCCCAGGCCTATTTTCTATTATCATGATTTTTGGGTATTTTAATTCATGGCACAATAACATGATTTTAATTTGAAAAATAAAATGGTTTGAAATGTGCGAAAAATACTAGAGAAATTATAGTTTACCATAACATGTTTTGTATACTGTTTGATTAATAGCAATTCTTACACAATAGACCTGTTCGATTTGGCTTACTAGCTTAATTTTTGTATGGAATTTACTCGCGTAACAAGAAAGTAGCTTACTCCTCTCTTAGCTGCGTTGCCAGATTTTTCTTGTCAATAAGTTCATTCCATAATAGGATCCTTCACATGTAACATGGAATCAATGATGGAAGAAAGCACAGGAGTGTATAACGAACGGTTGGACAATAGCATTTAATAATAGTATTGCATTTTTATCTACAAAAATGTAAATTAACGAAATTTGTTCCGTTTCAGACGGATAGTTCTCACTGCAGTTTCATTGTTTCTTATTCGAATGGAAATTAACACGCATAATAGTATTAAATTTAATTCTCTTTAATAGAGTTTTCCATTTCGGCTGTTGTGGCTATTGATTACAAACAATCGTTTGTCAAATCGAAATCAACCAAATGTCAAAAAAATACAGTGTGTCAGGGTCGATTTCAGCAACTCGATTTCTCAAGAAATCAACTTGGTTTCCTGCATTGTGACAAGACTATAAAGTAAAACAAAGGCATAATTGTTCCTTTTGGATCTAATATTTTGTGTCGATTTAAGATAGTACTAGGACTGTTTTTCTTTAAGACAAGATAACTAAGCTGCGATAACCAAAACCTAAATAAAAAGATAAAATTTCATTACAACCAACACCAACAAATTTTCAAAAAAGAAAAAATAGTTTTTGTTTTGTAGCTGAAATGCATGTGAAAGCGGCTGTCGACGCTAACGTGTCGCATTGTGTTTGGACTCTTAATGTCCAACGAGTCGCGCCGCCAACTGATTACTCGGCTAAACGGCGGCTGAAACTGTAGTTGAATACATTTTATTTTTTTATTGCAAATTTAGTTTCGTCTAATACTGCGTTCGAATATGCACCCAGAATCCACTTTTCGGGATTTTGCATTTTTTAATTTGGAGTTTGACAAGAGAAATATCGTCAAAGCGAATTTTGGGCGTATATCTGAATAGCCTTTTCAGGCTGCCGGTGAAATCGAGCTTATCGATTTTTAGTGTCGAGCGTGTGAACATCTTAGCAGTGGAGACTTTATTATTTTTATTTCCATTTAATTTCCATGGAATTTAAGATTCTGATAATTGTCAAATGCCATACAAATTTGACATTTGGAAATCGACCTTATGTCATTTAAACAATATTTCGCATGCAGTGTGATAAGGCTATTAGTTTTTTGTTATGGCAGCTTTGTTATCCAGTCTTACCTTTGTCTGAAATGACATAAAATCGATTTTCAAATGTTAAATTTGTTTGAGATCTGACATTAGTAAAAAGACCTTATAGCCTTGCCACACTGCATGTAAAATTTAGTTTAAATGATATAAAGTCGATTTACAAATGTCAGATTCCATACGAATGTGACATTTGAAAATCGACCTTATGTCATTTCAGCTAGATTTTGCATGCAGTGTGACAAGGCTATTATATGAAATCCATTTTTTATGCCGGAGTCATTTTACGTTCCAATTTTTCATTTGCGAACTGTCACGCGTAACAGATGATATTTTTAAAGGCCAATTCATACGATAACACCGAGTAAAACGATCTGCCAAATGAAGCATGTGTGAAGCGCCGAAAATAGAAGGCTTTCGTGTGCCGGCTTCATCTATCTATTTATTTTATTTTTCTTCTGCGAATGTGTTTGTGAATGTGTAAATATTGTAATTCGAAGTAATATCGAATCAAGAGAACACAAACATAAAAGACAAATCCGATTCGAGATCTTAAATTACAAATAAAACTTATTTTCCATCGAAAATGCCATCTTTGTTATGTTTATATTATATATTTTATATTTTCAAGTTGTAAAATACATCCTGAAGTGTAAACAGCACTTTAACTAATTCTACTACTTACAACATACACAAAAATCGATTATTTACCAATCCCTAATTATCTCCACTGTCATCGAGCCGCCGCTGATGAAAATTCTAAAACAACGAACGACAAGACTGTAATTTTTGCGCCGCCGCTGTCGTCAATGCATGATCGACTTCGTTCTCTGAACAGTATACATGCGATAATTATTAAAAAGATTTTTTTGCAAATAAAAGAGAAGAAACGAGCCGCGTATAGCAGTGAACTAATTCGACTGTAAATAAATAAATAAAACATAATTTATTGAGAATCATGTCTGACAGCGAAAAGAATATACCCGAAGGCTGGGAAGTACGCACAAGTCGGTCTACCGGTAAGTACGAAAAAACAGAAATAATGCCAAAAAAAATACCCCCGACCCGCGTTCCGTTCGTTTGTTGGTGCACCCCTAAAGAGATACGGTTTATGGTTTTTCTCTTTATCAGTATATTAATATTCTAAAGACTGCAACATTTTGTCGTTTTTATGCAATTGTACTCCCAAAAGGAAGCCTTCGTAAATTTATTTATATCGATTTGGGTATTTCTATTCTTGCAATCAAAGTGTTTTTCGAAATTGCAGTTCGACACAATGTGCTTATTTTGGGGCCAAGGACGACGATCGTGCTATTGAGTTTGAAGAATATTGGTTCAGATTTAGATCTAGACCACAAATAAATTACACCCTCCCCCCTTTATGGCTTCTTACCAGTGTTTTACAAGCGATTTGCATCACTTTATATTTCATCTAAAAACATCTTCATTGTGCATGGCCTACTTCGTTCCTTGTTTATATATGCAAAAGCCTATCCCGATTTTATTTTTTTTGTTATTAAAACTAGCCAGATGTGACCATGACGGACATACTTGATGGAAACGGGGTCCATAAGTTTGGTATTCCAAACCTTTATAATGGGGTAGAATGTGGTAGAGGAATATACCAAATAGTCGGTCGTATTCGACTTTTACTTTTACATCCTTTTTTAATGCTTTTAATTCTGTTTTTTTGTTTTCAAGGACTCACCTACTACTTGAACATCTACACTAAGGAGTCTCAATGGGACATGCCGACGGAACCGGCTAAAAAAGAAGTCACAGCCAGTGGACCAAATGAGGTGCGCTGCTCTCATTTGCTGGTCAAACACAAGGGCAGTCGTCGTCCTTCGTCATGGCGTGAGGAAAACATAACCCGCAGCAAGGAAGAGTCACGGCAAATTCTAGAAGACTATCGCAAGCAGATCGATAGCGGTGACGCTACCTTGGATGAATTGGCGCAGAAATACAGTGACTGCAGCTCAGCCAAACGCGGCGGAGATTTGGGAATGTTCGGGCGTGGACAAATGCAGAAGCCATTCGAGGAAGCAGCATTTAGTTTGAAAGTGGGACAATTATCCAAGATTGTGGACACCGACTCAGGATTGCATATTATTTTACGCACAGAATAGACGTTAATAAATTAATCTTCAAGAAAGAAAAGTCCAGACAGACGCCAAAAGCAAAAACAAAATAAAAAGTTTACAAAAGATAAGCAGTTGATTTTCAATAGAAAAGTTACAACTACTCTCAAACGCTCCTAATTTTGCATTTCTCCTTAAAGTAAACGTACACTAAAGCCACAACTATTCATGGGAACGTTTCAAAAAAAAAAAACAAACAAACTAACTTTTTGTTAAAGAATTATCTTCTTTTTATGTATTTTTTTAGCAAAAAAGATGAAATTTTAAAACTAATAAAAACATTATTTAATTAAAAATAATTTTCAATGTGTGTTACCTAAACTAAATTTAATTCAACTTCTTCAGCAACAATTGAGCTCCATTGAATTTTTGTTTCTTCAACAAAGCTGTATGCTTTTTCAGCAGGGTTTTTAATTTTTTCTGCACATCTACGGAATTATTTTCGATAACATTGAGCAGAATGAAACAGGCACGATTTATGCTTATCCAGGACTTTAGTGTGTCCTCTGATAATTCGTCGACCAAAAGCCCGCCAAATGTTTGGGAATCTGAGCTAGCGGCTAAACGTTCTTTGTCATTTTTAATGATTTTCTTGAGGATGATGTGGAGACCGGCTTCTTCAATACCCGGAACATTTACAGTGGCAACCTGCTAATAAAGAGGGAAATAAAGAAATGAATGTAATATCTAAAAAGAGTTGATTTTTGTTTAGTATTAAATGATATAAAACAAAAATTCTGTTTCAATAAGTTCATCAGAATAAACTGCATAAAAACTAAGAACTATGAGATCGAATAAGCGAAAAGAATAGAGGCCGCAAAAATGTCTGAATGCCAATTTGGATCTTGCGAGATTATCTCGTATAAATTAAATGTTTTTACACTTTAGTAACAGACGATATTGTATATTGGATGCAACTTTTCAGTCGTCCAACAAAACATAGAAAAAATGGCCATCATTCTTTAAAAATCTATTTTTGAATGGTGAACAAGCAAATTGATTCCGAAACCAATATGTACCAAGATTCCTCTTTACCTTGGGGGGCAAACATGTCATAAAAACAAGGTAACTCTTACCACATAATTAATATTAGTATGAAATGACACACATTTAGCTGTATTTGCTCCATGTAATGCTAATCACATCGGTTCTGTAAATTACCGATTTATTTCGATTAGGGAGGGTGGAGCAAATGTATTTCACCACCGATTAGGTTATTTCGAATATTTCTATCTGCTCAGTCAATTTTGTCCTTATTGAAAAACTTGCGATGCTAACATGCAAGTTATACAGACATAATTATGGATAATACCATCGAAGAAACCAAATTATATTCTGGTTCACTTACTTCTTCCTTCTCCTCGGCATCGGAATCTTCCTCATCTGCTGCGCCATCACCATCTTCAGCGTCATCATTCTCCTTCTTGGCTATCTTTTGAGCCTGTTTCCTCTGCTTGGTCTTTTGTTTTGTAGCTTCCGCAATGATTTTCTCTACGTCTTGAGGTTTTTTCTTTTGCTTTTCCTTCGTTTCGTCCTCTACGCTAACACTCCAATCGGATTTTGCAACAACTGCTGCCAAAGCCGCCGAAGCCTTTACAAAATGTTCCGTAGTTACTGGAAGCAACGACAACAAATAAATATTTATAACTCAATACACAGTGTCTATGCAACTTACACCTTTTCAAGATTTCCGCTGTCACCAGACCGATATGTTTATCAGATAACCAAAATTCAGACTGTTCGGCAATGGCTGTAGCTATGGGCTCTTCGATTTGTTCGAATATTTCCTTGCGTCTCACCTCTTTATCCTTTTTGCCATATTGCAGACCCTCTTCTGTGGTGGCTATAAAGGTGGGATGGAAACAATTGGTCCCGCCAGGAGATACCAACCATTCGATGACACGGCGACCCCATTGATTGCTCATCAAAGTTTGTAGGTCAGGATGTATCGTGTCATAGATCGCCTTTTTTGTTGCTTTAGTGTCGTCCAAAGTGTTGAGGAGAGCTATGATGAATAAATGGCCATGCTCATGGGTGCAAATTTTAAGCAAATGTTCTTTGATGGTCTTGATGATGGCCTGAAAGAGATGACAATTAAAATGAATGAATGGGTATTTTTTTAGGAAAGCCTTGTTCTTTCTAGATGTATGAAAAAACCTTCTAAGGGAATAGTTATATTAAACGAATTATCAATTTACATTTAGTCCTGAACATTGTCGTTCAAAGTACTACTGAACCACATTGATTTTTCTAGATGTATGTATGTCAAATATGGAATAGTTACATTAACCGATTTGTTAATATACTTTTAGTCCGGAATATTGTCGCGCAAAGAACTACTGAACTACATTGATGAAATGACCTTTAGAGTAACGCACGCTTTATTCCCCAAAATAACTCGGCATAGGATATATTAAATAATAATCGAAGAAGGGGAATGACTGCTTTGTCCGGACCTTTGTAGATCTTACACACTTACAATATGTATACCCGACAGTTCATTCGAGGTTTTTAGTCAATACTAAATCGTTGCATCGAAATATACTCCCAATAATAATTCATTCTCCAACACCTTTTTACTTGCAATATTTGCTTACTCCTCCTCCTCAGCCAAATAAGGGAAGCACAATGGATCATGTCTGGCCATGCCCACACACAGCGAGCGGTCTATTTATTCAATCTAACATACGTGTATTATCTTTACCCTAACAGAATCGGAAGAATATTGTAATAGTAGAGTAGGTCCGATTAAGGTTTTGTAGGGAAAAACAATGATCACAACAAAGTTTGCATACTCACTCTTCTATTTTTCGGTGTCGACTTATAGAAACATATAACCGACGCCTGGCAACCATCCTTGGTGGTCAGCATTAACGGTATAAGGGGAGCAAACATGCTGACGGTCTCTTCCACCTTATCCTCGTCCATTTCCTTGACATACTCCAACATAATGGCATGTACCAATGAATTATCGACCAACTGCTTATTGGACACATGTTCAAGATTAGCTTTCACAGCACTCAAAATGGAAGCTTTCATAACGGGAGTCTCCTTGTAACAGTCGGGCAATGACTTCACTTTGTCGTCTTTGGTCTTTTTATATAAATCACCATAAAATTCTTGACGCAGATACGTTTTCTGCTTAGGATTGGCCACACTAAGATAGGCATGATCCAGAATCTTACTGGAGATATTGTGACAAGCCAATTTAACAACATTGCCATAGAAGGCATTGACTAATTTACTTTTTGTCACCGGTGAACCGTATTTAAACATACGCAACACACAGAAGTGGGCATATTTGGAAATGGCCATTTCTACAGCCAAAGGCATGAGACGTTCCGAAAGTTGTTCACGCAAAGAGGGTGAGGCAAACTTAAGCATGCATTGTATAATACGGGCAGTGTCATGGGCCATCACCACCTTTTTGATGGTATCTCCGGTGCTAAACAAGTTATACAGTTTCTCTGCCAATTCTGACTTCTTCTCAGTCTTGCGGCATTTGAGCTTTTCGTATATCTGTTTGGCTTCAATGGATATTTCATAGGTGTCCTTGCCCTGTTTACGTTTCAATTTCAAATCTTTCTTTTCCTTTTTGAATTTGTTCCAATCAGTTTTTTCTGTCTTGCCATCTTCTTCCGATGGCTTTCCTTCAAATGGATTGGCCTTCTTATCGCCAAACTTGTTTCCAGGTTTACCAGCAAATTTGTTACCTGGTTTTCCAGCAAATTTATTACCTGGTTTGCCAGCAAATTTGTTACCTGGTTTTCCGGCAAATTTGTTTCCTGGTTTACCAGCAAACTTCTCACCAACTTTTCCAGGTTTGGTGGGTTTACTAAATTTTGCTGTTTTCTTATCTCTGGCATTGTTCTCTGTGTCGACCTTGGGAGTTTTCTTTTTCAAAGGTTCCTCAGATGTGCTAGTTTTATCAGCTTCACGTTTTTTGTTCTTTATCATTGTGAAATTAATTTATTTTATTCAACTTTATATTAATTTTCTAAAAAACCTTGTTCCACGTGCTGTCGATGCACACAAATTGTTTTCATTAGAAAAGTCACTATAAAACAGAGATGTTATGGTTGACTCTGCGTTAATGTGGCAACTCTTTCCTTTGAAAATATGCACAAAGATATAAGGGGTGTTTACACATCCTGTATTTGTAATAGATTTTTGTAACGACACTCTTGACACTGACAATAAAATCGACGTTATATTGCATCTGAATGCACTACTCTACTTTGACCGGATTTCATCTGTCAAACTCAATATAAAAATCAAAAATGTAGAAAGGAGGATTTCAAGTATCAGGAGTGTTTTTGATTAGGTTGCACTTTCATGTTCATTTGCAAAATGATTTATCACAGTTTTATAAGATGCATTTTCAGCATATTTTTTAAAATTTCATAATTTTTTTATGAATGTGGCATTTACACT
Source organism: Polietes domitor (assembly GCA_947397865.1). NCBI lineage: Eukaryota > Metazoa > Arthropoda > Insecta > Diptera > Muscidae > Polietes > Polietes domitor. Next base: position 15,194,846 of record OX377620.1, read on the forward strand.
TTAATGCCCAGTTTTTCAATCAGAGATCATCAAAGATAATTTTGTACGGAATTTATTTGCTTAAGCCTATTACTGTGATGCTAACAAAAACAGAAAATGACAATGAATTTTGTAAACAAATGCTGTGACGTCACTAATAGCCTTTTCAAAATCAAACGATTTCAGCTTGAAATGACATAATAGCCTTGTCACACTGCTTGAAATCAAAATGATTTCTTGAGAAATCGAGTTGATAAATTCGACCCTGACACACTACATTTTTTTTTTGACAAACGATTTTGTTTGACAAACGATTGTTTGTAAACAAAGTAAAAAAATGAAACAATGTACTTTTTGAATCCTTTGGCGATCCTCTTTTTGGAACCATTGACTGTTTTTCATCCCTAGAAGACAAAAAACTATTACTTAGTCGACAGGATTTAATAAACCTATATGTATGGGTGAAATTGTGTAATTTAGTTTGTATGTCAGATGGGGAAAATACAAATTAATTTTTCAGCATTTCGTCTGTCATTATTTTATGTATGTGTCCGTTTCGCTTGTTCGAACGTAGTCCGTTTATATTGTCCTCCCATAGAGCTAACAGAATACATTCCTCGCCTGAAGTCCATTTTGTTTTCTGCTTATATCGTTTTTTTTTTCTGAAAATTAATTAAACTAATTAAATTTATCAAACACTTTTAAATATTTCATATTTATTACTTTTCTTCTTTCATTTTTGAATTGCCAGAGAAATTAGAAATAAATGTCAAATACTTCTTCTTGTTCTCCTATAGTTTAGACACATAACAATAAATTACTCAAATTTTTCTTATTTTTGCGTGTCTAAATATTAGATTTCGAGGTCGATTTTTAAAGAATCGAACTGGAGGTCAATTTTAAATTTTGTATGAAAAAAGTACTAGATTTAAGGTCGATTTGGCTCGAAATCTAATTCAACTAGATTTTTCCTGCAGTCTGCCAAGGCTATAAGATTCGATTTTCATACGTGAAATTTGTATGGAATCTGACATTTGTAGATCGACTATTTGTCAGTTCAGCTAGATTTCGCTTGCTCAGACTGGCTGTAATTGCTTTTTCTATAAAAGCCAGTCTGAAAAGGCTATAACACCATTTACACAGTAAAACTTCATTACAGCAATGTACAAACACATTATTATTTTTTATTGGTTTTATTTCACGTTTTTAACAAAAAATGGCTAACCATAATTTACTTTATTTGGACAAAAGAGTCATCAATAAAGAGACATAGTTACTTTATTAACTCATTGTTTGCATTTTTGTGAGCAAACAGAGGATTGTAAAAAAAAATCGCAAGAAAAATTTCGTTTTGATAGTGGGGCGTCTTACATATTCAACTAAGAACGTATTGGCACAACGTCAAATTGAAGCGGCCTTTGCATGGAAAAAATGCTTGACGTCAAACTCGTGTATATGTGATTAACAATTTCAACGTACACGATAATGCGACGAACGTTAATTATTGATTTTTCATGCGTCTTCATGTAGTGCAGAACAAGACCATATTACAAAGGATCGCGAACTCTGCTATTGCGTAGAAAGAAATGGATTTTGTTTTTCATTAGGCGCAGCGGCCATCTACGCGAATTTAGGTCGGACCCTAAGAGCGCATATCCTGTTTACCTTGGCAACTCTATCGAAACCACAAAAAATCCACCACCGCCAAACGAAACGAAACTACACACATATTCTTCCTGTTGTCTCTTTCTCTTATTAAATCGCAGCTATCTCGGCGTCTCTTTTTTTCTGTTTAAAAAATATTTGTTATTGGTCGGTCGGCGTCATAAAATACTTTCGGTTTGAAGAGAAAAAATATTTTTAAAATAGTGTGCTGGTAATTTGTTGTAAAATATAATCAATATTGGTAATAAATTATATTTGCAGCATTAATTTGCAAATATACAATTTGAAAAGACTTGCGAATTAACAAATTAAAAAAAAAATCGGCAAAAAATCCCTCGCAAAAAGGAAGCAGCAGCGAGCATTTTCGTGTATATTATTTTCGGTACGTTTTGCTGGCACAACTGTGTGTGTGCCGTCGAGTCGAAACAAAATAAATAGTCAAAATGGTGGGCAAACTACATAAAAAGAAAATATCCGAGTATACGGCTGAAAATGAAGATTATAAGAGCGATATTGAGGGTGTCGATGATGACATCGTCGACAAGGAGGATCGGGGCAGTGGCAGTGAGTCGGAAAATGGCGATGTGGCCAAAAATGATATTAACAAAAGCTACGGCTCTGTGGGCATACGCGACGACGATGAGGAAACCACTCTTGGTGAAGACGATGAGCGTGCTCATGGTCTGAATGATTCTCATGATGAAGGGGACGATGGCGATGCCGGTCCAACAGATGATTATGGTGACGATTACGACGATGATAATGCCAAAAAGACCAAGAAACGAAAGGCTACAGCTAAAAAGGATGACAACGAAACGGATGATGAAGCCTTGAATGGTGTTACACCGAAAAAGAAAGGACGTAAGCCGGCCGCCGGCAAAGCCGCCGCTAAAGGAAGCGCTTCCAAAGCTAAGGCTAAACCCAAGAAGGCAGCCCCCGTCGATGATGATGAGGAAGAAGATGATGAGGGGGAGGAAGAGTATGAAGTCAAAGATATTGTGGGTCACAAGACCGAGCGTGGTGTCTCATATTTCCAAATCAGATGGAAGGGCTACACCAAAGCCGATGATACTTGGGAAGCAGAGGATACTTTAAATTGCCCGGAAATCATAGACAAATACAAGAAAAAGGTGAGTGCTGCTGGTTGAGTGGGGAAGGGGGATGTATTGAGCGGGACATAGAAAAATTAGGATATGTGTAGCAAAAATTTAAAGGTACAGTTGCCACCGAACACCGGAGTCATTTACAATTTCTATGGTGTATGTGAAAATAATAGGGTTGCCATGTCCACTCGTATTGTTGCGGGGAAACGTGTTTGTTTATGACATGTTGCTCAGAGAGTTGCCATTGTCGTGGTTGCGTATGAAATATTTTTGGAGGGAAAACCAAATGAAGATGGTGGTGGTTGAGTTGAAAATGCAGTTTGTGGTAGCAAGGTTCAACGGAAAATGTTGCATATGTTGTCAGATACTAGATAGATGTACAATCGCCAGTCGAGCAATGTGCAGCATTTTGCGTTGGTACATTGCGATGGGTGGTGATTCATAGAAGCTACGAAATATGACTCGTTGGAGTTGAGATTTTTGCATGTGTGAAACTGACTGATTACTTCGATTATAATTACATAATACGTAATAGATGCTTGCGTGTTAGCTTATTGGGGATATGTGATATGTTATGTTCTTATCGAGAATAGCAGATTTGACAACTTTCGTTGACGTGTGTGTGGTGAAGATGTTCAGCTCAGAGAACGAAGTCGCCATGAGTCGCGCCGTTACATTCTATTGTTTACATAACTACGTAACCGCCGTTATCATCGGCTTCAAATGAGTCGTGTCTAGCGATAATACATCTGAAACAAATGTTTGGGTTTAAATTAACCTTGAATAAAGTTGATTTAGTCGTTGTATGTGATTAGAATTGATAAAAAAAGCTAGATTTTAATTCATTTGAGTACTGTCGAAGCTTTGTAATACAGACTACACACAATTAGAATCGCCAGTGATGGCGTTTTTACGTTCTAGGCGTTCACGTTCTAAAGGGTGATTTTTTAAGAGCTTGATAACTTTTTTTTTAAAAAAAACGCATAAAATTTGCAAAATCTCATCGGTTCTTTATTTGAAACGTTAGATTGGTCCATGACATTTACTTTTTGAAGATAATTTCATTTAAATGTTGACCGCGGCTGCGTCTTAGGTGGTCCATCCGCTTAGTCCAATTTTGGCATTTCCACGTTTTTGAGTAACAGAGACCCAATTGGTGCGAACGGCGACGAATCGAAAATTGGTGGTCATCATTAACACTGGCCGATACAGCTGCGATATTTTCTTCAGTTCGCACTCTACGTAAGCGTGTTGGTGGTTTAATGTCCAACAATGTAAATTTGGTGCGAAATTTAGTCACAATAGCCCGAATAGCCGCTTCAGTGGGTCGATTAAACTGACCATAAAATGGAAGCGCGCAATGAACTTTCTTAACAGAGCACGCATTTTGATAATAAAATTCAATAATTTGCAAGCGTTGTTCGTTTGTAAGACGATTCATGATGAAATGTCAAAGCATACTGAGCATCTTTCTCTTTGACACCATGTCTGAAATCCCACGTGATCTGTCAAATACTAATGCATGAAAATCCTAACCTCAAAAAAATCACTCTTTAGAATAAAGAACATCTTATCACATAGCTCCGATTTTACCTTTTTAAGGGGTATTGAATAAATTTGAATATAAATGATAATGTAAAATTTCTCCAGGTCCATATTTCCTTGTTACTGACACCCCCCCCCCCCAAAATTCTGATATATACAGGCCAATATGGGTATCGTAATGCCTTTTTAATGGTATAGCGGTCATATCCAATAACACATTTTGAAGAGGCATTGTATTTTGTATAGGGCCTATTTTCGTAGCCGGTCTTCACCAAAGTTTAATTCTCTACTCCTGAACAAAATCTGAGCTATGTATGTAAACTGGTCTTTTTCCTGAATTGGTGCTTGAAGACAAGCATTGGATGGAATGGAATTTCATTCATTTCATTTATATTTTTAAATTCACACTTGAACTTTTTACTGCTTCTCCCTGTAAGTGTGACGTAAATATGACATTGGTGTGCAAGTAATGCTAATGGCGCAGTTAAAAACAAAATCGGATATATAATTTAGAATATTGTCAGACCAATACCATTTCGGTATCATTTCTGTTGCAGAGATCAAACTTTTTTTTATCATTTTTTTTTTCGGGTCTAATCATGTAATAATATAATTTTCAAGTAGATTTCGATTGAAATCGACCTGCTAAATTAGCTGTTTCTCACTGCACTTTGGCCGATTTGTCTTCTTTTGTTGCTCGAGTGAACTCAACGTGACATAATTATGTCAATTCGTTTGAAGCGTTGTACAATTTGTAATTCGTATTGAAACAAATCAAATTAACAAACGGAAATAATTTAATTTATTGGAAATTGTATATGTCTTTTGTCTTGAATTCCTCATAATATAATTATAGTTTAGTGATCTCGATATCGCTAAATCAAACTTCTTTGTATTTGATATAAAACGAGCCAGTTCAAGATTTTTCATTTTTTTTTGTTAAAAATGGACTTGAATTACTAATATAGAGATGACTTTTTGCGTTGACTGAATGAATAGAAGCACTTCGGAAGCTGCACCTGAACTATAGATCATATGTACTTGTTTTATTTATTTGTGTATTCAGTTTTTTTAATATAAAAGCCATTCAGACCAAAATAACATATTACAATAACAATAATAACCAGATTTATCATCTTAAACAATAGCTTGTACAAACAATAAGGCTGTTTTTCTTTAAGACTAGATAACTAAGCTGTGATAACAAAAATCTAAATAGAAAGTTAAATTCTCACTGAAAATAAAAAAATATTTTTTAAAATTGTCGCCATTGTTTTCACACACACATTGATATTGCTTTTGGCGACAATTTTAAAAAAGATTTGTTTATTTTGAGCAAAAAATTAAATTTTTATTAACGTTTTTGTTATCGCGGCTTAAAGAAAAACAGCCCTAATATATAAAAGCAGATTTTCATCTACTTTCCCACCCGCTTCATCGATTTCATGTCCCGTATGATGCTTTTGAACAAAAAATTCAATTCAAATTAGTTTTTATTTATGGTTTTTCGGTAATTTATTTTCGTTCGTCTACGTTGAACGATCAAAAATTACTATTATTTGAGTTCTAAAAAACTCGGTAATCTATAATTTGTTGTGTCTATAGAAAAACACGTAAAGACCCCGTAGCTAAAATATTTCTTATCTTATGTGTTTATAGCATTCAAAGAATAGTTGAGTAATTTTTGATTGTTCGCCGCAGACGAACGAAAATAAGTTACAGAAACAGACTCTAAAATATATATCACCAAATAGGAAGTTATTCCGTGGTAGGGGAAAATTATAGATCCAGCTGTTATTGGTTGTTATCAGCGACAATGAGTACATTTCGTGGTATAGGTCAGATAACGATTGAGTGTTTAACACCGAAAATCTATTTGATGTTTTTCACATCGATGTGTGTATATTTTTTGAAGAAGATCTTCTCAAGGTCTTGGCTTTGATGCTATTCCATTCATGTTTTTAGATATAATTGTGTATTTTCATTACATCGGCAGATAGGAAAGTTAATTTGCTTACATAAACTTAACCTAGATAATTAGCACTTATAGCACACTATCAAAAATTTGGTATCAGAATTGAAATCAGGACACGCTAGGTTAGCATTTCTTTTATCTCAGCATGATACCAGAATCGTATGCGGATATATTAAACAGTTGCCCATCTTAGATAAAGTATTCCACACTGGAATTTCATTATGTGTATTTCACATAGGAATACATTTCTTCACAATTGTTTTGATATTGTTTCCATACATATGTCTAATTTTGACTTCTGAGTATTACAGATTCTTCATAAAACGTTAAATTTGTCTGATGATCATATACTACGGGAAGGTTGGCATCTTCTGCGAGGTCACGTGGTCAAAAATTGGGATTTTTAAAGATGTAGGTAATTTGTTCCAAACCATGTATGGATGTAGAGTGGTATATAAGCTGTTAAAGTTTTGACAAGTTCTTGATGAATCGAAAAAATGTGTTTGAATCACTGAATGGGCATTGGAATTGAACAAGTTTGTTACAAAAACCGATTTGAAATAAAAAGTCTAGATGAGACTTTGTTTGGTTTTGCGAAAGAGCGATTTAAGTGTAGATTGGTGAATGAGTTTTAGGTTCAAATTGCATTTAAGATTAAAATTAAGAACTTTAGTACTGTGAAATGATTGTTTTACGGAACTGAATTGAACAAATAGATAAATGTGTTTGAAATTCTATGAATAGTGTAAAGTCATGCGAAACGTAATGATTCTACTACAATGAATTTATAACCGTTGCACATTGGACTCTGTCAAAATTTCTCTGAAACTCATGTATCATTCAATTGTCTTCACCCATATTATGACTGAATGCTTTTTTTCGATATAATTTTAGTTACAATAATAGTGGTACTGTTACTAGTTTATGTCCAATCACAATCAGTATGCCCGCATGTATTTACTGTTCACTGCGTCCATACTCAATGTAGCTCTTCAGTTTTATTTTATTTCATTCATTGTAATAAAAAAGGTATTGAAGCCTATTATTCAATGATCCTAAAATATGTGTAATTTATTCTGTAGTTCATCGTGCTGGCAACATAAATACAGCGATCTTTATTAGTCACTATGCATCTGTAGCGAATCTAGTTTAATTGCCGTTTTTCAGATTTATACAGGTTTCTGACAAATGGAGATTTTTTATGGCATTCATTTGATTTGAAAGAATACGAGAAATAGTGACGAAATTAATTAATTGTTTTCGCTTTCATTGTTAGATATAAAAAAGAATATCTTTTTTATTTACTGTCATTGTTATGTTCAGTTGGGGCGTGGTAAAATTATACATATTTTTTGCACGTTCATATATCATATATTTTTTTTAGTATTTTTCGTTTGTTTTACTTTGGTAAACTGTCATCAATATTTAATTTGAACTGGGATATTTTCCTGGCTCAAAACCATTTTGCATCTATATTTTATGGTAAACATGTGGTTTCTGGTGAGGAAGAGTCAAATCGGTATGGGAGCTAAAAAGTCAACAGATGAGGCCCATCTTCGCTATATATATTTCTATGCAAAATTTTACCAAAATAGGTTAAACTACAGCCCACTTCATTTGGAATACAGAATAGGCTTCTAATATTTAAAAATTATTAAGTAGGAAGGATGAGAACTACAAAAAAGAATGCTTATAGGGTCCACTAACTAGTATATTAACACTGTCCATGCAGTGAAGAGTGTGGCCGTTGATTTGGTGGCGGAAATTTTCAGCTTCCTCGCAGTGAAAAAAATGGCAAGATCAGCGAGGTAGACATTTATCCTTCCGCATATGTCATCGATCAGCGTAAGATACGATTTCAACGCCGGAATTCTGGAAAGGTAGAGGTTGAACAGTGCCGGAGATATCACCCCTTCTTGGGGAACTCCCTGTTTCACTCTACGGGGTTTGGACTTCTTATTCCGCAATTCAACATACGTGTTCAATACTACGTGTTTTTATGTGCACATGTTCTCTTATTTGGGGTTTGAAATCATTGATGAAAAATGACGAATATAACGTTTTGAAAACAAATCACAAACTGACTAAAGAAGGCAAGTTTCAGCACAATTTAATAACACAATTAGTAGGACGAAAAAGGGGTTTCCCCACAATATTATTCAAGAACAATATTCCTATCCTATATGGGCATTTCCTGGAAAAGGTCAACCGCTACCAAAATATTAAAGTTGAAGAAAAAAAGACTTTTCTGAGAAAATTTAGTTAGTTAATGCATTGGATTTTAAGAATATACCTAATTAGATGCATATTACCATTTGTAATTTAAGAAAAGAGGTCTGCAAAGAGCATCTTTGCTTTTTTTGGTTTTAGCGTTTTTAATTGACATTTTTTCTTGAGTTATTTCTGAGTCTTACATATCATGTAGATTGCACTCATCTTATAGACTAAATATACCAACAATAAATATTTAAAAACACTATAGTAGAGATCAAGCAAACTCCGAATAACGGTAAAATTCAAAGATTCTTTGTACTACATTCTTCTGTCCCGTTCGCGACCGAAAATAAGCATTTGTGTTTAGTTCTCCGTGACCGTTGATCGGAATAGTTTTATATTTACAATTCAAAACAAAATAACAGAGATCAGTTAAAAAAACCAAACCGAAAACATTTTGATCCATAAATATAAGTGTAATTTTCAAAAAATAAGTGATAAGTAAGTGATAAGTGTAAAAAAATACATATTGTGATAAAAATAAAATTTGTTTGTGCAGATGGAGAGTCGTTGTGGAGGTAAAGAAATTGCCCAAAAGAAATACATGGAAGGAATAAAAAACAATCCCATTAAGAAGAAGAAGTACCTAGAGAAGGCGGCAGAGAGAATGAAAAAACATCGCTCAAAGCTCAAACAATTGGCGAGTAATAATAAGAAAGTGCTTAACAGCTTACGTGAAAAGGAGCGTATAAAGAAACAAAAAATGCGCATACGTATAGCAAATGAAAGAAAGGAGACAAACATTACTTTAGAGCCATATAACCGCAAACAGTCTTTTGGAAATGCGTTAAAGAAGGCCGAAATGGCGTTGCCGAAGGAAGCTGCAAAAAGAACGAAAATTGTACAAGCTTTATTTGCAAAGTATGGTCAGCCAGCTATTTTTGAGAAACCTGTAATAGAAAATTCTCAAGTAATAAATGCGTAGCATGGACTGTTAATAAAACTCAATCATTTGCTATTATAAGTAATAGTTTAAAACACAGCAAAATTGATGTCTATGTTTTCTTGACAAAAATAGTCGAGGAACTAAAACAAGAACACGGATATTTTAACAAAATATTTATATTTTCTGACGGCAGTAGTTGCCAGTTTAAAAACAAATTTATAATTTATAGTTTAATGGACTTTAAAATAAGATTTGGATGCGAAGATATTGAATGGAATTTTTTTGCAACATCGCACGGAAAAGGTGCAGGCAGTCGATGGCGTTGGAGCCGTAATTAAGCGGAAAATTTGGCAGGTCACAAAAACTAAAAATATTTGCCTTAATGATACGTCTGATTTTTATCAGTGTGCACAGCAAACCGTTAAGGAATCATTATTTTATACGTATATGAAAATGAAATTGATAAGGCTTCTTTTTTGTCAGATAAATGGAATAATTTAGCAAATAAAGAGTGATTTTTTTGAGGTTAGGATTTTCATGCATTAGTATTTGACAGATCACGTGGGATTTCAGACATGGTGTCAAAGAGAAAGATGCTCAGTATGCTTTGACATTTCATCATGAATCGTCTTAAGTGGCCCCTAAACGGTCAATATTCTTCGCAATATATTGCACAATATTTGCTATTGTGCAATATTATTGCCCGTCTGTAGATCATATTGAAGGTTGTGCAATATATTGCGCAATATATTGTGTAAATCAAAATGATTTTGATATTTATTGTGCAATATTGTAAATATTGATCGTCTATGGGCGATATTGCACAATATTTCACAAAATTGCTTCAGTTGAGTGCTAACAGTGGCGGAGTTAACATCTAAACAGCGTGTGTGTATACTTGTAAAATGGCGTCCAATGCAAAACTTGATGAAAGGAAGATACTTCTAGAATGCATCAAAGAGTATCGCAACTTACCTGCTCTGTGGGATATAAAGAGCAAGGACTACAGCAACAGAATTAAAAAAAAATGAACAATACGAGCAGTTGCTTTGTAAATACAGGGAGTTTTATCCAAATGCTGATAAGGCCCAGTTGCTAAAAAAATTTAATTCGCTGCGCACTAACTTCAGAAAAGAAGTTAAGAGAATAAAAAACTCTGAAAAAAGTGGTGCTGGGGCAGACGACATTTCAGAAACAACTTTATGGTACTTTGACGAAATGAAGTTTCTCCTGGGTATGGACGAGCCAAGTACCTCGCAAAATACTATACAGGTTGGGGATGACCACAACGAAACTGATTTTGATATTAACGATTCGGACATTCAAACAACAAATACTTCTACAATTCCTGTAAGTAAATACCATTTATTAATTTATTCATAGTTACATTTTATGCAAATTTATGTTGCCATGATATCGGCCCTTCATTATTGAAGAAATCGCAATAATCATCTCTGATGGCTTTCGCAATTGTGGGTGAATTTATAACTTGAGTTGCACGGAGTGAAGTTGACTGTCCAGTAGTTCTCCAACTTCCTTCAGCAATACTTCCTGCCTCAAAGTCTTCAACATCTACAGAATTTCTGCCCATGTATGATTGACACTTGTTTCTTCTTAAATAATTGTGCAAGTAACAACATGCCAAGACTATTGTTTGGGATTTTTCAGCAGATAGCGCAATAGGTCTTTGAAATACACCGAACCTGCTAACTAAAATCCCAAATGCGTTTTCTACAATGCGACGCGCACGACTTAGGCGATAATTAAAAATTCTTTTTTCCACGGTTAATACTGTTTGGCTATAAGGCTTCATAAAATTTTCTGTCAGTGCAAAAGCGTCATCACCGACAAATACAAAAGGTAGTATTTTTTCACTATTTGGTAATTGAGCAGGTTCTGGGATTTTAAGTGATTTATTTGATAATGCTCTTCCAAATGAAGTATGAGCCAAGACACCTCCGTCTGATATTCGCCCATTGATACCAGCATCTACCATAATAAATTCGTAATTGGAATTTACAACAGCCATCATTACAATACTAAAAAACTTTTTATAATTGTAGTAATGTGAACCACTGTTTGGCGGTTGTTTGATTGACACGTGCTTTCCATCTACTGCTCCTAGACAATTTGGAAAATTCCATTCATCATTAAATGCTTTCGCAATAGCTTTCCATTCACCTTCTGTCGCTGGCAACTACAATTACAAAGAAAATAATAATTATAAAATTGTAATATAATAATAAAGTGAGAAGTTAATTTAAAATACGTATTAATTTACAGCGCAACACTGGTCCTGCCAAAAAGAAGGCAAAGAAAATTGATGAGTCCGGAGAATTAATATCGCTAGCACGCAAACATCTTCAACAACCCCAAAATGACTATGACAAAATCGGTTTAGCTTGGGCGGTAGAGCTTCAGAAAATGACACCGCAGCAACAAATGTTTGCAAAAAAGGCTGTCAATGACATTATGTTTGAGGGCCAAATGGGCACTCTGCAGAGGGATTCTGTACAAATTAATTCTTATAGTCGCACATGTACACCATCTACACCATAGGATCCTCTCAGTCTAATTCTTCGATGGAACCCCCTGTTTCTCAATACTTTGCAAATTTTCAATAAAATGTAAATAATTCCTACATATAAAAAAAAATTGTCTATTTTTTTAAATAAGCGTTCTATTTTACTTACCTTTATGTAGTCCTTCAAGCAGTTTATTATAGCTGTGCAAGTTTCCATTACAATTGTGCCTATGGATTGTGGAGATATGGCACTTGTAAATTTTAAATCTTCAAAAGTATTTCCAGTAGCTAGATAACGTAGTGTTATTGATAAACGCTGAATTGGAGGAATAGCATCTCGCATTATGGTATCCTTTTTTTGAATTTCAGGTGTAACCATTTTCAATAGTTCATCAAATAATGCACTATCTAATCGCACAAAATTTTTAAAATCACCATGTTCATTCATTCGCAGTTCATTTAATAAATTTTCATGAGTGTATTTATTTCTTTGTTTGAACCACTCCTTCATCCACCTTCGCTTCTTTTTTTCCTTCTCTTTTGAAGCTAAAACTAGTGCTATAGCAACACAACTTGCCGTCTTCTTATTATTAAACATGTTTACTACACAAGATCAGCCGCGAACTAATACATTGCGCAATATATTGCGAAGAATATTGACCGTTTAGGGGCCACTTTACATATCATGTAGATTGCACTCATCTTATAGACTAAATATACCAACAATAAATATTTAAAAACACCATAGCAAACTCCGAATAACGGTAAAATTCAAAGATTCTTTGTACTACATTCATCTGTCCCGTTCGCGACCGAAAATAAGCATTTGGGTTTAGTTCTCCGTGACCGTTGATCGGAATAGTTTGATATTTACAATTCAAAACAAAATAACAGAGATCAGTTAAAAAAACCAAACCGAAAACATTTTGATCCATAAATATTTTTTTATTGATTTTTAAAGTGTGTCCCCCCGTTCGCGCTCGTAAGTGTAAAATTTTCAAAAAATAATACATATTGTGATAAAAATAAAATTTGTTTGTGCAGATGGAGAGTCGTTGTGGAGGTAAAGAAATTGCCCAAAAGGAATACATGGAAGGAATAAAAAACAATCCCATTAAGAAGAAGAAGTACCTAGAGAAGGCGGCAGAGAGAATGAAAAACATCGCTCAAAGCTCAAAACAATTGGCGAGTAATAAGAAAGTGCTTAACAGCTTACGTGAAAAGGAGCGTATAAAGAAACAAAAAATGCGCATACGTATAGCAAATGAAAGAAAGGAGACAAACATTACTTTAGAGCCATATAACCGCAAACAGTCTTTTGGAAATGCGTTAAAGAAGGCCGAAATGGCGTTGCCGAAGGAAGCTGCAAAAAGAACGAAAATTGTACAAGCTTTATTTGCAAAGTATGGTCAGCCAGCTATTTTTGAGAAACCTGTAATAGAAAATTCTCAAGTAATAAATGCGTAGCATGGACTGTTAATAAAACTCAATCATTTGCTATTATAAGTAATAGTTTAAAACACAGCAAAATTGATGTCTATGTTTTCTTGACAAAAATAGTCGAGGAACTAAAACAAGAACACGGATATTTTAACAAAATATTTATATTTTCTGACGGCAGTAGTTGCCAGTTTAAAAACAAATTTATAATTTATAGTTTAATGGACTTTAAAATAAGATTTGGATGCGAAGATATTGAATGGAATTTTTTTGCAACATCGCACGGAAAAGGTGCAGGCAGTCGATGGCGTTGGAGCCGTAATTAAGCGGAAAATTTGGCAGGTCACAAAAACTAAAAATATTTGCCTTAATGATACGTCTGATTTTTATCAGTGTGCACAGCAAACCGTTAAGGAATCATTATTTTATACGTATATGAAAATGAAATTGATAAGGCTTCTTTTTTGTCAGATAAATGGAATAATTTAGCAAATATAACCGGTATACTAAAACTTCATTGGTTTTCTTGCAACGCAAACTTAGATATCCATGGAGCTGAAACTGTGATATCTTTTAAAATTAAAATAAAATAATAATTCTTTTATTTTTTGAAATATAACTATAATATTTCATTGAAATATAACTTGTTTTATTTATTTTTTATACAGGGTTGCCCATATTCGACGGACCCATCTGGCAACGCCATAACTTTTGACAGAGATCTCAGATCGCTTAATGACATACCGCGTTTGAAGCGTCAGTCCAAGCAGATTTTTACCATGCAACAATACACGCCACGCGAGCGCTCTGAAATAGTTGAAATTTACATTCAACAGAACAAGTCAATTGTGAAAACTCAACGTGCTTTTAAAATATTAAAAAATGTGAGAAGTGCGCCTTCTAAGAAAACCATTAAGCGTTTATACGAAAAATTTTCGACTGGTGAGGCTCTTTCTAATCCGAAGAGGCCAAATAAAAGTCGACCAAGGCGATCGGCCGAGAATATCGCTGCCGTACGAGCCAGTGTTGAGAGGTCCCCAAGCACATCCCAAAAACGCCGTTCTCAGCAGTTGGGCATGGCTCGGTCCACTTTACAACGGATTTTACAACAAATCTACTTGGAACAAATTAAATGATTAAGATTGCCAACCGCCAAATTTTTATCTTTTTCTTTGATTTTTTTTAAAAAAAACATGGGTGCGTCGAATATGGGCAACCCTGTACTTATAAATAAAAAATTTTAAACCTAAAAAATGCCTTTGGAATCATTGTCCCGTTCGCGATTCTAAAAAAAATATTTAAAAAAATAATACTAAGGATAATTAAAAAAGCCAAATGCTAAATAAAAGCTTTATATCTCTGCTTTAGTTAAAAAATAATCTCCATTTAATAAACTGACAAAATTCGCAGAGTTTTAAACAAAACCACACACCGAAAAAAATGACTTACATTTTTTGTCCCGTTCGCGATCTCAAGTTTATCGAAAATATTTGGAGAACGTTAATATTTTATAATTTTCTTTTTGTTCTCAAAAATTGTTCTACTAAAATGCTATTAAATATTTATAAAAAGTTAAAAAAAAATTGAGTTTTCATATTTTTTTTTCAAGTTGAGTGCTTACGAATGTCCCGTTCGCGATCCAGGAAATGCCCATATCCTATTCTTAAACTGAAGACTCAAATTTACTGTAAAAAATATGCATCTACCAAACATTAATTTGGCTTGTATCGACGCCTTACTATTAAATTCTAATGGGAAGTCACGAAATCTAGAAGAGTCATTTCTAGTGGTCAGCTAAAGTTTGGCGCCCAAGAAAGATCAGCACCATTATTCACTGTAATTGTGTAAAATCCACAACACATTCGTCTGATATGATATTATATTCTTCCAAAATCCCACCGTAACTATTTTCAATCGTTTTTCGTAACACACCATCTTCTTATCTTGCAGCAACTTGCTATCACGCCCAAAAAAGGTGCCACACCCGCCTCCAAAAAGGGAAAAGCTTCGACAACCGCTGCCGCCGCTAAAGGCAATAAAAATAAAAAACAAGAAGTCGAACAAGAATGGGAAGTCGATAAGATCATTGATTACGCAGAAGAAAAGAAGGGGCGTATTTTCCGCATACGCTGGAAAGGTTTCGGCCCCAAACACGATACTTGGGAGCCCGAGGAGAACTTACATTGTGGCGATATTATTGAGAAATTCATGAAGCGTATGAAGTCCGAAGAGAACTTATCATTTAAGGAACTGCGTGAGCAGCCGAAGAAGACCAAACGATTGGTGAATGAGACGGCGCCACGTACCAACATACTGAATCCCATCGGTCGCAAATCCAAGAGAGGGGGCAACAAGAAAAGGTAAGGTAAATATTTTTGATAATATACCGCCGTCGATTTGTTTAATTCTAAGTGCCAACGTATCACTCTCTTTTCACTTTTTTAGAGTTTTCTATGGCGAGGACGATTAAACGATGTTTTCAGGAGAATTTTGAAAGAAACAATCTATATATGCACATTTCAAATGCAAACAACATCAACGTCAACATCGTCGTCTAACTCTAATAATGTTTTTATTTTATTTATATGCGAAGTTTGACTTTCGAAGTGTTTTTTAAATCATGCCCGTACAAAATTCTTTGTAATATTTTAAGAGTTGGTCGGTCGGTCGGTTAGTTGGTTGTATGTATTACAGCAACAACAACACCACCGCCACCATCACCAAAAATATCCATCACATTGATTTATCTATCTAACGTTTAATATTGTTATTTTTTAAAATTCCCCATCCCCTAATTAGTTTGTCTCTCAATGTTCTTTCTATTTTTGTGTGTATGTGCGCGTTTGTCTCTATAAATTGAAAGAAACATAATTCAATTCATGATGCTGATGATGATGCAGTCGACTGCAATAATTTTAAAATTACACACAACTATACGTTCCAATTATTTTAAAACAAAACCACTGTGTCCGTCTTTTCACTACTGCTGTTCTCCCCAAAAGAAAAAAGAAAGAAAGAGAGTTTGAATAACTTCAAAATATTTTATTTAAATATGTATTTATTACATACCAACAACAATACATGTGTGTATTTGTGTATTTTTAAAACTTTTATTTTTTATTTTTACTTGCAAAAGCTATTTTGCATCACACCCCCATGAATTTTAGGGATCAGTTTTTTTTCCTTTTCTTTAAAACTCCACAAAAACAAACAACAAAACAAAGTACATACTTAAGAAAAAAACAAAATCCCACTAAAATTAAAATACAAACAACAACATCAAAACAATACATATTATATTCGACACAACAACAACAACACAAAAACTAAAAATAATGAATGAACAAAAACAAAACAAAAAAAAAATGAAAAATATGTCTAGATTTAAAAGAGTAAAGTTGGAAAATGAAAGATGTTTTAATAAAAAGATACATGAACAATCCTCTACAATATGGAATATGAAATTTGTATTGAGTACATGCTCTGCTCCACAGAAACAGAGGAGATCACACATTCATTTCCCCCATAATTGGACCATTCCTCCAATCCCTCTCCAATCTTTTTAGCAAACAATGGGAAGATTTGATATGATTCTCTTAAGTATTTCGTTGCAAACTCGCTATCAAACCAAAAAAAACACTATCTCAAGTTCTCAATTTTTCATCTATCTTCGTTTAGACTCCTTTTGTATTCTATTCTTTTCTATTTCTCCGTATTCAACATTTTGGATTTTCCATTTCATATTTGTGTCTTTTTCTCCAGCTTCTAAATTTTTCATCTATCTTCGTTTAGACTCTTTTTCTATTTCTATGTCTCCGTATACAAAATTTTGGATTTTCCATTTCATATTTGTGTCTTTTCCTCCAGCTTTTAAAATGTATACATTCCCTTACTAACAACTATCATTTTCACAATGACTGGTTAAGCTAATGTTACATATGTGGCAACAGTTTTAGATTTCATCATTCTGTTGGCTAGCTCTAACCTTAGGTTAAGAAGTCATTGGGAAGTGAAAATTGGAGTAGAACGAAACGTTGTATCTTTGTACTTTTCGATCAATACAGCCTACCAAGCAAGCTAAACAAAATCAACAAAAATGTTGTATGTACACAACAATTTTAAACTAAACTTAAAAGGAACAATTCCAACAAACAATCATTCCTGAAGGAACAAGAAGGAGTTAATCTCAATGAATGAACTCTGCGTGGTATAATGTTGTACTGACCAAAAGGCACCGACAACTTAAAGTTTTACAGGAGGTGAAACCGCCGCTGAATAAAGTCCGAATATATATTATTTCATGTTAATCCTAAAAGGATCAGGGCTATAAATCTCTCTGTTTATAAGAAGCAATACGAATTGATATGTATGATAACTGAATAGCAAAATAGACATAGTAATTATTTATTTTCGTACTTATACCAGCCATACAAAGGTGATATGGATATTAAATAAAGGAGAAGAATATCTGATAAAAATGCTTTAAATCTCACGCTTCTGTCTGTATTAGTTTAGCATTGACAACCATTTCAAGTTTTGGCCCTTATTTATTGTATTTATTGTATTTATTCAAGTTTTTCTTTTTATGGAGAAACCTGAAATGAATGTAAATGCTAAACTAATATAGAAGAATGTACGGAATTTGAAGTATTTTTATAGATACTCTTCTCTTTCATTTGATATCCATATCGCCCTTGGATGACTCGCATAAGTATGAAAATAAATCATTAAATCTTTGGAAGTTGATTTTTTTGTAGAGGAAAGATCACGAAATGGAAAACAGAGTACACAGTTTTTCTACATACGATCTCTAGTTTCATATATATATGGCCTTGTTCAAGTTCAATAAAGAAATAAATTGTCTCACGGTGTTCTAGACATATATATATATATATTACTTATAGCCCAAAAAATGTTTGGCCTCCTGGGAAGGTTTGCGTCAAAACCGCTTGGCACTCAATATGCTAAGGTATATGGACAATGTCTGTATAGTTGAGTTTAGTTCTCCTCCTTCCCATTACCAAGACACAAATTTTCCTTTGTAGGAAGAAAAATGGCTGGATCGAAATGGCTGGTCATTCGAATGTACTCAAAAACACCTGAAATAATGTTTAGCAGTAACTCTTTCTAGAAAACTTAGTTTAATGCTGTCGTCGCCAATAAATAGTACCCAGCCTTACGCATGTTTCTGTAACTTACTTTCGGTAGCCTACGACGAACGATCCAACATCATTCAATTATTACGGTAAATCCACAGGAGTCTATAGTTCGTTGTATCTACAGTGCAGCACTTGAAGAGCTCGTGGCTAAATATTTCTTATTTGCGTTCTATAGAATTCAAGAAATAGTTTAATGATGTTTGATGGAAATAAGTTACTGAACAGGTCCTTTGAATTAACTCTTTAATTGAAATCTTAAAGGACTTTAAAGTTTTACACAAAAAACGGCGATTTAAAATCACCGCGTAGTACATTACAGGACCATCTTAGTATTTACTAGTCTGTCTTAGTGCCTTTTCTTCGCAAGCTTTGTTTGTTTTTTCGAAATCATCATGATTGTATTTGTAAAAGGCTCAAAAATATAATTGAAATCTTGAATATAATTATTTCAGCACTAATTCCACGGATCGTTTGCCTTCGCCGAACGTTGATATACCACAGGAACCAGCTGCACAATTGTACTCAACTCTTAGTGTAAGTGTGTGATACTACTAAAACGTATCGTATTTTATTAATAATATTGAATATATATTTATTTGTAGAAGGACAATAAGGCAGCATTGAGATTGAATGGTTTGAAGGCTAGTGCCTCCAATCCATTGGCCGGCGGGTCGCTGATGGCATTTGGCGCAGATGGCGAGTATGCTTCATTCTTAAATCATGTTGATTGGGTTCTAAAAAAATTGCCCGACATGTCGGTAGAGAAAATGCAAGCTCGAATTTTCGCCATGCTTTACGATGAGCTCGGCAGACACACACCCAAGAGAAAAGGCGCATAGACGAATATCGTCGTCATACTGTAACTGCGCTCATTAACATCACACAGTTCGACAAATAAAGAAATACTTGCAATCCCCGAAAAGAAAATGTCTGAAAACTACAAAGATTAAGGGCTCCTGAATTCAAATTGGTTTTCACAATATAATATGTAATCATGTAATATTTTTGAAAAATATGGTCTCGATTCCAAGGAAAAATCTACCGGAAAGAGATTTGATTAAATTGTGTAATGTTTGAAAAAATCCAATCATTATAAATGCTGCGTGACAATACAAATTGAAAACCAAATTGAAGACAAGATTTAGATTCAGGAGACCAATATCTATCATGACCAGTAGTTATTATTGAGGAGATGAATGAATTTGTTGATGTCGGCCGGCCGGTGTGTTTCTAAATTAGTTTTAACTGAAAATACACAAGTTGTTGTTTTTTCACTTCATTTATTCCTCGGGCTTCAGCTATAGATTTTACTTACTTAATATTACAACATTTGCAATAAATTAATTTTATCTCTTCAAAGTAATTTCATTATTTTAATTAATTTTTGCGTTCTTACGTCCTTTGTTTCTCTTTACATTGTGTAAGTGTAAAATTTCCTTTTTAAAATATGTGATCGTCCTTGTCGTAACAAAAATTGGCCAATATGTACGAATAATTGTATTATTGTAAAGCTTACTAAATGATGATTTGATTTTTATGAAATTATTGAGGTACAATTCTATGAATATTTTATATATTTAATTTTTTTTCTTTTAAAAATAATATTAACTTTTAAATAAAACTACAACATAATTAGGTCATATTTTTTCATTTATTTAAAATATATCAAATAAACGTGAGAATTATTTTAAATCATGGTGTTTTTTTAATATACTTGTCGGATCTGGCCAAATATTGTCCAGGGGGCTAAACACGGCATTCGAAAGCGAGAAAGTAACGGTGGAAATGCGTTCTTTTTTGAGTGTATTTCTTATTTATTGTAAAAAGGACATCAATTTCGACGAAAATTATTCAAACTCTAACGAGATTAGTTCCAATAAACCTTATCCTCACCATCCTATGTTTGATATTTATACTTCTTTCACAGAATTGGAAAGAAATATCGGAAGTGTTTGCGCATAAACATAGTAGTGAGTAGTGGAGTGAGTATACCATTGGAATTTATGAAATAACAAGTATTTTGTATTATTTTGGGACGGTTATAATTTTTGGGAGAAGGCAGATAATAGGTACGTTTTTTGAATCATTGGATGTTGAGAATTGCAATGTTACCTAATAGTTCTTAAAATGGTTTTTTATACCCTATACCACTTCGTGGAATAGGGTACACATTTTGAAGAGGAACCCTTTCGTAGAATTATTCAAAATATTTTATAACGTTTTTGAATCATTGGATGTTGAGAATTGCAGTGTTTCCTAACTTAAAATGTTTTTTTATACCCTACACCACTTCATGGAAAAGTTAGTTCAATACCAAACCTTTAAAATCACCAGCTGAATCGATTTAACGATGTCTGTCTGTCCGTCCGTCTGCTGTGCATCTAAAGTTTGTTCGCAAATTACAATTGTCCGATTGTCATGCAATTTTCCAGAAGCAATTTTTTGAACCAGGAGGTCACTACCGAATTTGGATATAGCCTCAATTCAAATATACCTCTAATTTAGCTATTAGTACCCTAGAATAGACATTCTACATTGGATCTTGATAACATTTTCAGGATCATGCTATATTTCAACTAGAAACTGCTAACGTGAAAGTTGACTACATGGGTGGTCCGTGTTTTGGTATAACCCCCAGACAAATGTGCCCCCAGTTTACACTATTTCCGTTCTATGACTGACATCTTATACCGGATCGGATGGTGGCTGGCTCTGGCTCTATGACTGATAGTTGAATTTGAATAGATGATCCAATTACGCTCCCAGGTAGGTCAACCGATGAACAACTGATGAACATGACCTTTGCTTTGCAGCGTTTAATTTAATGTCCATATTTTCAGAATTTGAGTAAGTATTCGACCTGTGCATTTGTCTATTATAAATTTCCAAAAATCTGTTGATCGACTTTCGTCTAAATCACCAACATTCAATGGAGAAACATTAATTTCATTTCATCATTCCGACAAAGAACAAGTTAAACTTTATTTAAAAATTTCTAAATTTATCGAACTAAGTTTTTGTTTTAATTTAAAGACCGGGTTGGATGCCAAAACCAGGTCCTTTGGGTTCCTCGGACAACGAGGTGGGTTCACCCTTAGGCTCACTGGCAAAGCGGCCATTGCGTGGTCCAGGAGGAGAAACACGATCAGCCTTGCAATCAGCCAAAATAGCTTGCATATCTTTAGCAGTCAAATCTTCCTATAAAACACAGATACAAAAATAAAATGAAAATTTGTTAAATTGTAATAATAATAAATGTAAAAAATACACGAACTCACATAATAATCATCATTAATAGCTACCATGGGTGCATTGACACAAGCTCCCAGGCATTCTACTTCCGAGATGGTGAATTTCATATCCTTGGTAGTTTCACCAACACCAATGTTTAAGGTTTTCTGTGAACGATATAAATTTCCAATTGTCATCAGTTAAAATCTAAATATTCATCTTTTTCTAGTTACCTTGCACGCCTCCAAGATTTCATCGGAACCCCTCAACCAGCAGGGAGTTGTGGTACACACTTGAATGTGATATTTGCCAGTGGGTTTACGCATGAACATTGTGTAGAAAGTAGCAACTTCGTAGACACGCATATTGGGCAATTCCAAGATTTCAGCTACTTTGTGCATGGCCGAAATTGGCAACCAACCGTATTGACGTTGGGCCAAATCCAACAAAGGGATCATGGCACCACGTTTGTGACCTTCGGGGTAGATGCTTAAGATGGCCTCAACACGCTGTAATTGAAAAAGAAAATTGGAAGATAATGAACAAGAACAAGTTAAAAACATTTGGAAAATTAAAATAATGCTGCCAATTTCGAATCACATCAGTTCTGAAATTTTGCTTTATAAATTACTTTGAGTTGCTGGTGCTAACGACACATTCAGCGGCCCTCCAATATGTTACCATCTACAAAAGTTTGTCATGAAGAACTTGTTGAAGATTGATACCCAATTCGTGATATTCGGCTTTAAACACACACATTGTGAATAAAATTTCCCTTAAATTTTCAATCATGAATTATTGTAATTTTATCCAGATTCTTCTTATTTTTTGATTCGAATTATTCGCCTTATTTCTATTACAATGCAAAGAAGTGAAGTATTCATAGAACAACCTTACGATTGCAGGGTAATAGCACATTCAACATGAAAAATTACCCTTTTATTCATGACAAGGGCGATTAGCTTATATTCAATCCATTATAAACAAATCGACATCGTCTAGAAGAAAAACATGCTCACCTTTTTGTTTTCCGGTGTGAAATCGAATGGGATGTCGGGATTATCTTCGGGAGTGTCACGGTGGACAAACAAGTTGTCACTGCGTTGCATGGCCGATGTAGCGATGGCACGTACACTGCCGCGCTAAAATAAAACAATGGTTTTATTAGTATTTTAACAATATTTAGCGAATTTTATTTAATTTTTTGCAATTTAAATTACATAACCTCCTGCATTTCGGATTCGGGATATATGCACACAATTTTCCTGTCCAATTAACACTTACCACATATTGCAGGGTTTTAGTTGCACAATTGGCAAGCATTTTTCTTGGATTCTATGGAAAATAAATAAAATTGTTATTATTTCCAAAGGGAAAGGAGGAAATTTAATTTTCTCCCACAAGCACCGACCAAACTTTACCTAAAAACACTGAACAAACTATTTTTTTTTCGTTGTGTCAAAGTTGTCAGTCGAGAAGCTGAACAGCTGAGCTTTGTTGTTATTATTTGACGGAAACAACAGAGTTGCATTAAATGGTATTAACATAGGAACACGCAAAGAAAAAATGAAAAAAAGAGAAATCATACAAGAAAAACGTACAATTTACCTAAGTTTCTTGGGTGAAATACAACTTTAAAAGTTCTTTGGCAACTCATAAAGAATATTTGGGTAATTTGGTACCAAAAAAACTACTGCCGGTTATACAACAAAACTTGTGTAAAATTACCTTGTATGTTTTGGCTATATTTCAAAGCACTTTTCTCTTAAACAATTTGCATATATTAGTATTTAAAAAATAAAGAAATAAATATACAAATTGATAGAACATAAATAGTCCAACGCCATGTTTCATTTATCTAATTTGGAATGTTTTTTTAACTAAATTTAATAATATGAAAGACCTAAATCTTTTTATCGATTTTCTATTTCCCGCCCAAATAAAAACGATGATTACTTATTTTTTAGCTTTTGTTCTTCCGTCTGGAAATAAAAAATGTTTATTTTAAGTATAATACTCATATGATATTAAGGCTGTTTTTTCTTAGATGCTTCTGTTGTTTATGGCGGGGTTGTTGTTGTAACCTCTGGGATTTGTATGTACAAGGGAGAGATAAAAGAGAAAGAAAGGATAATAAAGAGTTAGAAAATTAAAGATGACTTCTAAGCATCCATATCCAGTTCGAGGAATCTGGCTGCCTCGATTGGATTAGTCCACAGTGACTCCGGCGTCAAATCCGTCGGTCTTGCAGGGCAGGCCTTGTGATATGCGGTGAGGAAGCCACATCTGGCATTCGTCCGCTATGGTTGGGTTTAGGATCGAGAGGTAGCTATTTAGGTATCTAGAGATACCAGATCGGAGCTGAGATAGAGTCGATCTGGTCTCTCTAGGTAACAGCCTTTCCTCACTGTGTATGGGAGGTGGTTTACCACCGAACACTATGCTGTTCGGCGCCGAGATCATGACCGCCTGGACTGCCTCTGTATGTGCCCGTCCCAGGGGGTCCCTGATCCCCTCATGACTGTTGTCCTGCATCAGATGTTGCACGTTTCCTATGTATCTCCTAAAATCGTGCCTGATGGGTCTGTCCCGTTCTGTTTGTTCCCTGACTAATTAGGTGCTGCTTAGTAAGGAGGGAGCAGTGATCTCTTACCGGTAGCATCCGTGACTCACTATGGAGGTGTCCTTCGGGGGTTTTTGAGTGACATCCTCGTAGAGGTATCCCTGGGGGTTTGGCCATTAAAAGCTATACCTATTTTGTCTTTCCTTCGCGGGTTAGACAAGTTCTTAATTGTGGTCCCTAGTTTTTTTGACCCGGTATCAGCTTCCTGTAAGTGATTTTGCCATCTCTCTTTCTTATGTGCTGCTACAAGTTTGTCTATTTCCCTATTGATAGCATTTATTATCTGATCGGCCGGGTTAGTCTTCCTAATTTCGTGCCTTTGGGTTGCCAATCTGGGATACACCTCTTACTGGCATTAGTGATGATCTGCCTGAAAATTCTCTCACCTTGGGATACCCTTCCTGTCCATGAGGTCAGTGATCTCTGTTATTTTCCTAGTCAAACCGTTACAGTGCCACTGGAGCACCTTGAGTCCGCCTGTCCTCGGGTTGTTGTTCGAGTTCTGACTAGGCATAGGTCTGTTTGGGTGAGGACGTTGAATTGGTTTAGTGATAGCTGCATGGGGAGTCACAGGTTGTGTGAGATTGGGGGCCATGTTTGCGACATGTTCAATATCGGGGGTTATAGGGGACATTCTGCCACAGCAGGGGCCAATGAACTCAGGGGTATACTGCGTTGAGTTTCTTAATCCAGAGCATCGTAGGTGCATTTCGGTCGTACATATTTGGCAACGGACCGGTTTTGCCGCTCTGGTGAAGTGCTTCCTACAGATTCGACATTGTTTCCGAACGCCATTTGTATTGTCCAAATTGGAGTCTATTATGTTAGTGTTAGTGTTGTTTTCTATGTCTATATCTATATTTACGTGCATTGGTATATTTAATGGTGGTGAGTTGGTGGTGAGAGGTTGTGATTGGGATGAAGTAGTGGGGTATGTTATATTATGGGAGTTTGGGGCGTGAGTGGGGGATGGTGTGGAGAGTGCAGAGGTCTGTGGTGGTGACGGGGTCATTAAATTTAGTTGCTGCCTTGATGAGGAAGGAGGAGCCGTGCAAGCAGGACACCTGAACGCTAAGGAGTAGTTGTTGATCCTTACAAGTCCCGAGCAAAAGGCAAAAGATGTCCCAGCACCACCGGGCGGAGAACCTTATGTTGTGCGTAGTGCATAAATGCCGAAACCTTGTCGAGACTGAATAATGTTGCTCCAACAGTTCCTAAATTAACTTCATTGACATTAATTGAAGGAGAACATCATATTATATTCTAGACATCCGAAATGCAACTAAAATTTATATTAATAAATTAAAAGATTAATCAATCTTCATTTTGCGAGTAAAATAAAATAAAAATAAAATAATTTTTAATTTCTGTTGCTTTTGATTTTCTTGTAGTTCTAATCAATCGAAATTCACTTTGACAAATTTATAGAAACATTTGCTCATATACGTATTTTTGTAAGT
The DNA here is from genome assembly GCA_947397865.1 of Polietes domitor. NCBI lineage: Eukaryota > Metazoa > Arthropoda > Insecta > Diptera > Muscidae > Polietes > Polietes domitor. The sequence goes on from OX377620.1 coordinate 15,220,710, forward strand.
ATCTTCTACAAAATTCATGAAATTGGCAATTTACATATTCATACTTGCACCATTATCCAACTAACTAATTAATTTTAGCAAAGAAACTTGTGTAAAAGCTACAAATTTCTAAATTGGGAAAAATAACATGGTGGGCTATTTAACATGGTGGACTTCTGTCAATTCTATATATAAAAAATTAGAAATTTGAATTGGGTATATTTACACAAAAATATATAAAATAGACAAATGTATGTAGATAGAGGATATCGATGGTTAAAGTGGTTACGAACCATTTTCTCGAAAATGAGTTTTTGATGCCAAATCAAAGAATAGATTTGATTATATAGTCATGTGTCATATACATTTGGACAAGAACATTTTTTTTCAAAAGCAGTTTTTTTTTTCAGAAATTTCTATTTGGCTATACTCTCACACGTTAGTTTGTGACTGCAAAAACGGCCATGAACATAAAAATTAAATAAATAAAATAGTCAAAAAATGGGGGAGCATAATACCAATGCTTGTTATTCTCTACAACGATTATGTTTACAACATTTTTCTAAATTTAGGGTATATCGTACTATCAAATTCCATCATTTCGCCGCTTATACCATTTTGCTTCGCAAGTTATCAAGCTAAAATAGGATAAATATTATCTGTAAAGTCAAAAATTCTGAAAAGTGTCTTTAGAAAAACCCGTGTAACTTTTTATCATATAGATAATACCAAAATAGTTGTTGGTATGATTGCTGAATTCTGGGCAACTGCGATTTTCGCGACTGAGGTTATGTGGTTATTTCAATTGTCATAGTGCTTAGTTTATAAACATTCAAAAGTGGCTATGAACCGTAAAACCGCGAATAATAGGAAATTTTGAAAACTTTTTAATCGTAGCAATTAGCAAGCCTCTTTAGATTAAATTAAGAAATAATTAATAATTACTCTTAAAATTAGAGAGAAAATCAGTTTTTCGCTCTCCTGTGTATTTTTGTTCATATAAGCCCTTGACATGTTTGTACTGAGAAAATATTGGAGTTGAAAATATATTGGGGGTGGGCATACAGTCAACAAAACTACATTTTTTAAAAATACAATTTTTGTATGGAAGACCCATTATGGAGTGGAGATAGGGAACAGGCATGTTTGGGGAAAATGTCTCCCCTCTAACGGTGACTCGGGAGAAGTTTTGGGCATTTCCTTCATAAAAAAATATAAAACAAGTAAGGAAAGGCTAAAGTCGGACGGGGCCGACTAAATGATACCCTTCACTTTCTAAACTAAATTCGATGAGGATTTTGAAAAGTGTCCTGTATCATGAACCGATGATACTTTCTTTCAATATGTATGATTCCAGTTCAGTTCTGAGCAAAACCAGGTAAAATATGCGTTTTCTAGAGCAGAAAAAGGAAATCGCAGTAAAAGTAAAATATAAATCTGAACCGATTTGAGCCCTTTCACTATAGATATTTCTAGTTAAAATAAGGTGTTGTTCCAAATTTTTGGCGGAAAAAATCAAATTGTAATGGAAGTTTGTATGGGAGCTATAAAAAATCTGAATCGATCTCACCCACTTTCACCATAGATGTTTCTAGTTGTAATGTAAGGTAAGGTAATGTCAAATTTGAGCAAAATCGGTTAATTTATGTAGTTTGTATAGGAGCTACATATATATAAATCTAAACCGATTCGACTCATTTTCATCAGAGATGTTTCTAGTTCTAATATTTGTGGCATATTTGAAGAAAATCTCTCGAAATATATGGTTTCGAGATCGGAAAATGTCAATTTACAGAAACAGTCAAATCGGGAGCAACAAAATTTGTATGGGGGCTATATCTAAATCTTAACCGATCTTATCCACTTTCACCATAGGTGTTTATAGATGGATTATAAAATGTTGTGCCAAATTTAAAAAAAAATCGGCTACAATATGTGGTTTCTACAGGGTGATTTTTTAAGAGCTTGATAACTTTTTTTTTAAAAAAAACGCATAAAATTTGCAAAATCTCATCGGTTCTTTATTTGAAACGTTAGATTGGTCCATGACATTTACTTTTTGAAGATAATTTCATTTAAATGTTGACCGCGGCTGCGTCTTAGGTGGTCCATCCGCTTAGTCCAATTTTGGCATTTCCACGTTTTTGAGTAACAGAGACCCAATTGGTGCGAACGGCGACGAATCGAAAATTGGTGGTCATCATTAACACTGGCCGATACAGCTGCGATATTTTCTTCAGTTCGCACTCTACGTAAGCGTGTTGGTGGTTTAATGTCCAACAATGTAAATTTGGTGCGAAATTTAGTCACAATAGCCCGAATAGCCGCTTCAGTGGGTCGATTAAACTGACCATAAAATGGAAGCGCGCAATGAACTTTCTTAACAGATAATAAAATTCAATAATTTGCAAGCGTTGTTCGTTTGTAAGACGATTCATGATGAAATGTCAAAGCATACTGAGCATCTTTCTCTTTGACACCATGTCTGAAATCCCACGTGATCTGTCAAATACTAATGCATGAAAATCCTAACCTCAAAAAAATCACTCTTTAGACAGGAAAAAGCAAATCGGAAACAAAATTTGTATGGGGCTATATCTGAACCGATTTGCAAATTAAATAGTGTTCGTCCTTGATCCACAAAACTTACTTGTTTCAATTTTTGTTAAGATCGGACTATAATTGCGATCTGTACACTAAAAGGAATTTGTCAGTAAAAGAAAGCAAGAAGTCTTCTGTAAGAGCAGATTTTCTGCTGAAAAAGAGATAGCAGATTTGTATCTGCTGAAATAGCAAACAGCTGTTTGCTGTTTTTAGCAATAAAGAAAAAACGTTTTCTTGAAACTTTAAGCATATGTACAGAACAATATAGCCAGTTAACAATTTTATTAACAACACTTTTTAGAATAAATGTTATTATAAGAGAATTTATTACCATTTAAAGATATTCTGATTGTCTTTTTAATGATACGCATATTGCCCCAAGCTAATATAAAACGAGCTAAATTCGTTTTCGTCGTCAATCTGAAAGGCTTTTAAATTATAAACACTTATTTTTTATCTAATTTTATAATTTAATTATCAGCAGCCATTTTTAGCAGACTGAAAACACTTTAGCAGTGTGAATGCTGATGCAAGATTACAGAAAAACTGACATTATGGCAGAAAAACTGCTGTAATAGCAGAAAATTGCCTGCTGATAGGCAGCAAACAATCGCTGCTGTTAATAACAGATTTTTTTCTTTAAGTGTACTTTGATTAAAACAATAGATGTACAGACAGACGGACATTGCTAAATCGACTCAGAAAGTGATTCTAAGCCGATCTGTCTATCTCGTTTCCTTTTGGAAACATTATAATACCCTAGTGAAGGGTATAAAAATAAAAAAAATATCTTAAGGAGGGTAGAGGGTATTTTCTGAGGAAATATTGGGGCTGGACAAATATTGGGGGTTGGTCTTACTTTTGACTCCCCTTGGGGCTGTTATAGTGGTGGGAGCAAATTTAAAAAAAATTAGTTTTTGTATGGGAGCCCCATCAAGGAGTGGGGATAGGGGGTATGTTTATTCGGAAAAGATGTTGGGGAGGGAAAATTAATGGAGCTTGGCCTTACATTTAACACAGCTAGGGGCGACTCCGGTACAGTTTTGGGCCTTACTGTTATAACAAAAATTATAAAAAATGTTGTTTGTATGTATAGTTGGTCTGTTATGTTGTATGTCTTGTCATTTATTTTGGTTCAAGACCATAGGTTGTGCCGAAGTCTTCAGCAGAACCCAAAAATTAGCAAAGAAGGCAAAGTGAGACCTTTATTGTTGCAGCTGAAAGTTGACTGCGCAGTTTCGATGGGCGCTACACCATCTCATCAGAACTTTCGCAACGAATGTATGTCTTTGACTTAAATCAGGGTTCATATTAGTACCAGCGGTCACATATTTCTAATGAGAAACGCTGATAAACAAAATATTCCACCGAACTAAGTCGACACACTAAAAATCTCACTTTGCCAATTCAATGTTGTGCATGTGCTCGCATCGCTCGCAACAATGCAAAGGTTGTTGTTGTACGGTATGTCCCGTCTTCACTGTACCTCGTGTGTATTGTTGTTGTTTGTATGTATAGTTGGTCTGTTATGTTGTATGTCTTGTCATTTATTTTGCACATGCACAACATTGAATTGGCAAAGTGAGATTTTTAGTGTGTCGACTTAGTTCGGTGGAATATTTTGTTTATCAGCGTTTCTCATTAGAAATATGTGACCGCTGGTACTAATATGAACCCTGATTTAAGTCAAAGACATACATTCGTTGCGAAAGTTCTGATGAGATGGTGTAGCGCCCATCGAAACTGCGCAGTCAACTTTCAGCTGCAACAATAAAGGTCTCACTTTGCCTTCTTTGCTAATTTTTGGGTTCTGCTGAAGACTTCGGCACAACCTATGGTCTTGAACCAAAATAAATGACAAGACAAAATTATAAAAAATAAAAAAATCGTATGGCGACCACCTTAAGGGTTGAAGGTAGGTATGTTCAGAGAAAAAATATTGGGGGTCGCGGCCTATTTGGGCCAGTAAGAGTGGTGAGAGAAAATTTTATAAAAAAATAAAATGGTGGGGAGGGAAAATTAGGTGGGTTGGTCAATCTAATGTGCAGCCAATAATTGCAACTGATGCTATTCAGCCGTGGCTGAAATATTTTTCTGTTCTCTAAAGATACCTCAGAACAGAAAAATATTTGTATGAATGGAAACAAACTCACCTTTGAAGTGTTTTTTTTTTTAAATTTCACTCAGTTGTGGTTTTTAAAGTGATTTTGAAATAAGTTTGCTCGCTATTCCCTTGCATCCTCAAGGAATGAGTAGGTGTTTTACAATTCATTACCACTAAAATGTCAATACCACAACGGTCTTTGTTCAGATTTCAAAACAAAATTTATGTGGCGGCGATAAGACATAAAAACCACACGCTCGATACTCGAGGCAACAAACAAAGGAGTCATTGGATAGAACATCAATAAGGGAACGTTACTTTGTAGATGAATGGATGTATGGATGGGCTTAGTATCACGTGTCACGTACATACATACATACATATGCACATTCGAATCCACACATATGGATAGATGACTTGCGATGTGGATGACTTGGCCAATAAATAGGAAACCGGGGTCTATAAACCCATCAGGAGAACCTCAAGGCTCACAAAAAGGGAAACGTACAAATAATTCATGTGGTAATTTTTTTATTTTCTTCTTGTGAAACAAAAACAAAGACGACAAGTACACAATGTTGTGCATCTGATGTCTGATGTTAAATATTAAATGTTATTAATCATTAATCATGGTAATAGTCTCGATGACGGGAATTGCTGTTGGCAATTACTTCTACGTTTCTGATCACAACATTACCAGTCAAAGCCATTTCAACGATTCACAACAGATGAATACCCCACCATAGCTTCGTTCTTCATGTCACCAACATGGAAATTAAGATGATCATTGATGAACTAGAGGCCGAGAAGCAAATAATCTACAATTGTCATTGCTCCAAATTACTCGACTTTTTTACTGTAACCTCAGATTAAGCAGAGATTATTCGATTTTCATATCCATTCAAAATTGTTAAAATGTTAATTTTTTTCAAATTTAATCTATAATATTATATAAAAGAGTTGTGTCATTGATCAGCGCCTAGACCAAACGGCCTGGGCTATCCAATTTTCAGAGTAGTTCCCAAATATGGAGGAGAGACGGACTACGAAAAGGTTTTTCCAAATTCGTACATTTAGGGGGTAAAATAGAACAAAAAGGGATAAACATTGAATATTCGTTCTGACTAAACGACAGTAGCTAGAAACATGAAATTCGGTGTATACCGTACTCTTATCATGCAGACACGCGACAAAAAGGGATTTTCGAAATTTGTACCCTAAAGGGAGAAAAGAGACAAAAAGGGATAAAAATGGTACCAAGGCAACATAAGTGGATTCTTTGAAATTTGTACTTTTAAGGCGAGCGATGATAAAAACTGATAAAAATGGTACCAACTAAATTATTAGTTAGAAACGTGATATTTGGTATGTAAATTCCTCTCACCACAAAGAAACACAGTGACATTGGATTTTTAGACATTTGTAATTTTAAAAAGAGACAAAAAGAGACGCGGGACAAAAAGAGATAAAAATCGTACTTATTTAAATATTACAGTTATAGTCGTGAAATTTGGTGTGTAAACTCCTCTGACCATGTAGAAGTAAAATTGGATTTTTCGAAATTTGTACTTTTAAGGGGTGCGTGGGACAAAAAATGATAAAAAGGGTATCAAGTAAAGTATTGCAGCTATAGTCGTGAAATTTGGTGTGTAAATTCCTCTGAAAACGTAGAAGCGCGAATCAAAATAGTTTTTTTTTCGAAATTTATACATATTTACAAGGAGTGAGCGGGATAAAAAAAGGGATAAAAATGGTACCATCTAAAGTGTTGCAGCTGTAGTCGTGAAATTTTGTGTGTAAATTCCTCTGACAACGTAGAAGTTCAAATCTAAATGGATTTTTCGAAATTTGTACTTTAGGGCGTGCGCGGGACAAAAAGGGATACATATGGTACCAACAGGGACTTGCGCAGGATTTTCCCCCCGGGGGGGGGGGGTGTGGTTTCATCTACATTCATAAAAAAGTGAACCCTCTAATGAGTTAAAATGAACTAAAATTTTGGAAAATTGAAGTTCTTATAGCGCTAAAGCAAAATTTCCTCAAATCAAGTTCAAACTTTTCCTTGAAATTAGAACATACATTTTAAATCAAATAAAGTAAATATTTACTCAAACTGACGACAATTTCGCTGATTTTTTCCTTACAACAAGTAATTTTTTACTTAAACAGATTTTATTTGATACAAGGAAAAAAGTGAAATTAAAATAAGTTAAATTTAACTAAAAAATCAAACAAGTAGTTTTGCTTCAGAGAATGCAAAACTGATACAAAAAATGACAACATGAAATATTTCTCAAAAGTTTCATGATACCTCTGCCATAAAGAGTTGAGTTATTACTTCATGTTGCGAAGGCAATATAGCGGCCTTCGCAGTGGTTGTTTAAAATAATTCTTAAAGTATTTAAGAAATAAGTCTCTGCATACGAAGGAAAATTGCTTCTTAGATTAATATTCGAGAACTGTTTAAACAATTTCAAATGTTTTTTATAAGTTCATTAATACTAAAATGTATAAAGAACTCGCCATAAATTTCAGTAAACATTTTAACTTCATTTTAGGAAAAAACACATTTTAAGTTAAAATTTCCTAAATGGATTTTTTTCCATACAAAAAATTCAGATTTTTTTCTCTCTTAAAACCTTGGAAATATTCTTCCACATAAGTATGAATTTACTCAATTGTAAGAATTTTTTTTAGTTCCAAAGAAATGTTTTTACGTAAATCTACTACCCTTTTCTAGTAAATGAACTATTTACTATGACTTTGAAAGAATGAAACTTTACTCATGCTTAGTTAATTTTCTAACTTTTTAGGAAATCTTTACTGAACTGGAGTAAAATTGTTGAACTAAATTGTAGTATGAATTTTACTCATATTTAAGAATGCTATTTTTTGAGTGTAGTTTTGCAAAAAAAAAGAAAGTGAAAATTCTGCTAATTATTTTAGTAAATTTTCAATTAATGATAAATGACGTTAATTTGATTATGTGTGATTACGTGAGATTTTGGAAACCATTCATATTTTTTTTTGCCAGGATCTTCGAGAAATATTTTGATACATTCGCAGTAATCCATCTATCAGTACACTGAAATGATTTTGCCAGAAAAAGAAAGCAGATTTTCTGCTGCTGAAAAAGAGACAGCAGATTTGTATCTGCTGAGATGGTAAACAGCTGTTTGCTGTTTTTAGCAATATAGAAAAAATTTAAAGCATATGTACAGAACAGTATGTCAACTTAAATATACATGACAACAAAACATTTTTTAATAGAAATTATTATAAAGCAATTTATTACCACGGAAAGATATTGCGATTGTCTTTTTAATGATATGCATATCGTCCCAAGCTAATATAAAAGGTAATTGGAGCTAAACTCGCTTATCTATTTTTATATTTTAATTAACAGCAGCCAATATTAGCAGACTGCAGTGTGAATTATGTAAGATTGTAGGAAACTGCTGTTATGCCAAAAAAGCTGTAATAGCAGAAAAGTGTCTGCTGATAGGCAGCAGACAATCGCTGCCTATTAACAGACATGTTCTCTAAGTGTAGAACTTCTTTTTTTAATTGTTGCTTGAAATGCATTTTTATCCCTTTTTCCAAATTTTTACAAAAGCGTGGTAAGGCACGGTAAACAAAAAATACAAATTGGATATTTTTTGGAAAATTTTCATTGTCATTTTCATATGAGGAATCAAAATGCTATTAACGAGAAATGATGGAATTTGATAGTACGATCTGCTGTAAATCTAGAAAAATGTTTTAAACAAAATCGTTGTAGAGAATTATAACCTTCGGTTTTATACTGTTCCATTGTTGAACTATTTTATTTCTATTAGTTGTATGTTCATATCCACTTATGCAGTCAAAAACTAAAAATGGCTTTAGAAAAAAATCTTTTCCAAATTTATATGATAGATGACATCCAAATCTGAGAATAGTTTGGCATCAAAAACTCATTTTCGAGAAAATGGTTCATAGTCACTTTTGAATATAAGCCCTCGATATAAATTTTGAAGAAATATTACACAAAAAACGATCAAATTCCTTGGCGATAAGCCCATCAGTCCCGCATTTTTTCTATGCTAAATGCAGAAAATTGGATATGTTTTTTTTTTTTGACAAAGTATGGGTCTAAATAGGATGTCTAAAGAGTTTTTTTAGATACGTGAAATGTTACATCTTAGCGCTCTACAAGCATCAAGCAAATTATTTGCTTTTATTAAGAATATTTTAGATTTCATTATGATATCATAGTGGTTCTTATCTACACTTTTTTAAAATTACTAAACGATTTTGTTATTAAATTTCCAAACATTTATTGCAGTACACAATTAAAAGTTCACATGATATAGCTCTAATCGAATGTCAAAAAGTGGTATCGGTTAATAAAAAATAAAATTTTCCGAAACATTTGGTGTCCATTAGCGAAGTTAGCATTACACAATCTTGAAATTGGTACAATTCGTTTAGTTTGTTTGTATTTTCCATAACCTCTGTCCGAAATTCAAGAAAGTGTACACTATTTTTTATATAATTTTCGTGTTTTCATGATTTTACTACAAAATTATCATTTCAGACGAGTTATTTTAAAAAGACCTTAAAAGTTCTATATTTTATTGCTTCAGAAAGTCTAGAAGGTTTTAAAAAGTATATGTTCGAAACCTCTCTGGGTATATACATACGAAGCGAGTTCAGCTAAAATAGTGCAAACCGATAAGCACATTTTTTGACTGCGTATTAGTGCTATCTAATAGGAGGTTTCCAAATTACTATTTTAGATTTATCTATATCCACCGAAAGAAAATTGAATAAATACTATCCAAAAACAGAGATGGATACAACTGATAAGAAATAAATTGCATTTTAGCGGGTACTGTTAGTACTATATATATCGAAATAATATGTCTGTTTTTCTTTAAGACTGGATAACTAAGCTGCGATAACAAAAATCTAAATAAAATGTTAAAATTGCACTCAAAATAAAAAATTCTTTTTTAAAATTGTCGCCAACATCAATATCAATGTGTGTATGAAAACAAATTTTGAAAAAATAATTTTGTGTTAAAAGTTTTTTGACTTAGTCTGGATAATTATCCAGTGTAAGTCAAAATGATGGATGGAGGCTAAGTCCAATAAAATCGACACAATTTTTTTTTAATTTCTTTTGATACATACATTGTAGTTGGCGACAATGTGAACAAATATTTTTTATTTTGAACGAAAAATTAAATTTTTATTAAAGTTTTTGCTATCGCAGCTTCTTATCCCGGCTTAAAGAAAAACAGCCCTAATATGTCAAGTCAATTCCAAAAAAAAGAGACATCAATAGACAGAAATTTTCAAATAAAGCTTAAATGCCCTAAATATTTAAATACCAAAATTAAAAATTTTGAAAATCTATTATCTTTTACGTACACAGTGCTAAAGAACCTAACTCCATGATTCTACCCATTTTTGCCGTAAAAGTAATAAATTAAAAATTTTGAAAAATCTTGCGAGTTTATGCAGTCAGATGAATGTATGCAACGAATTCCAAGATTCTGGCTGCGGCCATTTGGATGGTACCAATTTTATCCCCCTTTTCCCATTTTACCCTCTTAAAGGTACGCCTTTCGAAAATCTCTTTATTTTACGTGATTAGAGGGATGTACACACCAAATTTCATCATTCTAGCTGTAGTCGCTTAGTTGGTACCATTTTTATCCCTCTGTTCCCATTGTATCCCTTGAAAGTACGAATTTGGAAAAACCTTTCTTCTGTTTCGTGTCTACGCAGCCAGAGGAATGTATACACTGAATTTCATGTCTCTAGCTTAGAGAGATAAAAAACCGGTTTTTAGCAATGTCGGGTTTTCGGGTTTTTCGAAAACCGCGATTTTAAAAAAATGGTTGCCCGGTTTTCAGTTTTACAAAAAACCGGTTGGGCCGGGTTGTTTTTCTTAAATCAATAAAAAATCAATTGTTAGACGTCCCTGCTCAATATAAAGAGTTTTAATTGCATCGATCTCCATTAAAGTGAAAGTAATTAAAATGAAGTCTAATAGGGCACGGTTGCCGCGATATTGTTATAAACTTCTCAAATCTTCACTAACATAAATTAATTCAATTTTCGCAGCTTTACAGACAATTTATTAACCATATTTACAGTTTTTTACAATAACTGGAATATCAATTAAGTTCCAAGCATTCTCAGTCGTATTAAGAACAAATATCAAATTCAATTCAAAGTAAACTTCATCTTCATTATCCCAAATATAGCTGATCATCCACTTATAAACTATTTTCTGGCATACAGTGTTAAAGCAATTGTTTACGCATAAATTTTTTTTCAAAAATATATATTTTTGTTGTTTCACTTCTTGGAAATTTAACTATTTTAATAAAAGCAATGCGGTTATTGTCTTCGACACTCCCGTTTCGTTATTGATAGAATCCTCAATATCAGTGTTCTTCTTCTTTATTTCTTTTCTCCACATCGTTATAAAAATTATACTTTTAGTTACTGTAGGTAATGATTTTAAACCAAAATAAATAAAGAAATGTAGCTTGGTTCCGTCGAACCGTGAGCTTGAAAAATCGCATGCTTAAATAATTAATTTAGTAATTAAATTCCCTAATCAACACCTGTCTTCCTTCAGAAAATGATAAAGGTTCACCCAACAAAATCCTTCACATCCAATTAAAATATAAATTAATTCATTGTCTTCAATATTAACTTTTCTAAAGTTTTTGTACCTAATATGATTAAATATTGGACAGCGGCCGATAAAATGTTTCAATGATTCGTGTTCTCTCATATTGCATATGGAACATAACTTGTTAGCTTCATCACGATACGGGTCACCGTTTAGATACATCAGATCACCTCTGGCTCTGAGAATAAATGAAATTTTCGTACGTGATTATTGTAAGCAATTTCATTTATTTGATCCAATAAGTGGTGACAAGCAATGTTCCAGTTACTTTTGGTGGTATATATATTTTCAGACCATATATTATGCGATTCCAAACGATGTGATAGTTCCTTGAACCATGAAATATTTTTCCCTACTATTTTTAGCGAACGTTTATGTGGCAGTCTGTGTGGCTCCAAATGAAATAATGTTTTGGTTACATATTTTAGATGCATTGCATACGTATATATATACCCTGGTTCATAACCAGTTTCCAAGGCAATAACGTAATTTGGTGTGTTTTCATGAATTTTCAATACCCGTTTAATAAAATAGCGATAAAGTTTCTCAACTTCCTCAAAGTAACCGTACCCCCAAATCTGACATCCATAACTCCTATGAAGTTCCTCCAAGTTGCATTCAAACAATTTTTGGCTGCATCATTTTTTCTCGCTATATGTTTCACGAATGCCAATTTGGGTGTCAAAGTTATTCCGAAGTATTTGTATTCACTAACAATTTTTATGTGTTCTCCCTTATACATCCACTTCTCATTTGTCGATATTATACCTTCTTTTTTGTAAATCATTATCTCCGATCTGTCCCGATTTACCTCCATACCCCAGTTGTCACAATATAATGGCAAATTGTTTATCATATCTTGTAACTTTCCCGGCTCATCTGCTAGAATTACTATGTCATCGGCATACATTATTAATCGAATATTTATATCATCGATGTATAGTCCTTCTCCTAGAGCGTCATGCATGCCATTCAGGTAAATGGCAAATAATACAGGCGATAGTAAGCATCCTTGGTTTACGCCCACACTGTTTTCAAAGTAGTCGGAGATCTCATTTCCATTCCAAATTGCAGATTTGGTCTTGGTGTATATGTTTTCTATGAATCGCACCATTTTCACAGAAAATCCATTCATATACAGTTTGCAAATTAATTTGTCTCTGGGAACACGATCAAAAGCTGCTTTAAAATCAACGAAAAAGGCATATACCTTTCTGTTCTGAGTAAATTTTATATTTATTGTTGCCAGTAGGTTGTATATATTATCTACTGTGGAATAGCCACTTCTGAAACCTGTCTGGTATTCATTCAGGACTCGATTTCTATTCATTCATTCGTGTATTCTTGTATTCACCATGCCCATCATCAACTTGGCAATACAGTTCATAAACGAGATACCCCTGTAATTGCTTACTAGATTTGGGTCGCCTTTTTTATAAATCGGGAATATTATGCTTGTTTGGAATACGTCAAAATCATCGTACCCGTTGTAGATTCTGGAATATGTATTACACACAGCAACGAAGAATGTGTCAGGAGCGTGTATGAAGAACTCGCTCCTGTCACATTCTTGGTGTTTACAGACTCATCCAAAACGGCAACGGATGTGGGCAACGGTGCAGGCAACTAAATAAAGAACAAATACATTAGGCAATCTTATATGATCAAAGATGTATGTAGTGCGTTTCAAGCAGAAAAATTGGCGATTTATAAAGTCGCATAATAAACAACATAGAAGTAGGCTAGTTCTCAACGAAAGACCTTCTTCAGCCTTGCACTGAGCTAAAATTGGACTGAAGTCCCAAGACGATTTTACCACGAATTTGTTTTATTGTCCTATGTCAATTTGGACAGATAGATCCCGTGAGGCCACATTTTTATTAAAAGTGATATATTATAGCGAAATTCGCACTGAAAAAACGAAATTTTTCCAATAATGGAAAGCGGTCGAGTACGACTACAAAAAACCGGTTTACCCGGTTTTCCGAAATCCATGATTTCTAAAAACCCCATGGTCGGTCTGAGATGAAAAACCCGGTGGATCCGGTTTTCGGTTTCGGGTTTGACCACTCTACTGTAGCTGCAACCATTTGGGAGGAACATTTTTGTATTCCCTTTTTCCTAATTTTAAACCCTAAAGTACGAATTTCGAAAATCCCTTTATTTTACGTGACTACGCAATCAGAGGAATGTATACACCGCAGGGCCGTGCGCAAGGGGGGAGGGGTTTGGGTGTTCAAACCCCCCAGAGAGGTTTCGAACATATATTTTTTTTTTAAACTGAAACAATAAAATATAGAATTTTTAAGTTTTTTTAAATAACTCGTCTGAAATGGTAATTTTGCATTAAAATCATGAAAACACGAAAACTACATAAAAAAATCGTGGACACTTTCATGAATTTCGAACAAAAGTTATGAAAAATACAAACAAACTAAACGAATTGCACAATTTTAAGATTGTGAAATGATAATTTCGCCTCTTCTTGACATTTGACTAGAGCAATATCTTATGAACTTTTAATTGTGTACTTCAATAAATGTTTGGAAATTTAATAAACAATTTTTTAGTAATTTTACAAAATGTGTATATAAGAATCACTATTATATCATAATGAAATCTAAAAACATTCTTAATAAAAGCAAATAATTTGTTTGATGCCATCCGGTAGCTAAACTATGAGTGCCAAATTTTGGACAAATTTGTAGAATATCTAATTGGAATGAAATCATTGCAAAGCAATTTACCTCTAAATAAATTATTCTGTAAAAATCTATTGGCGAGATGAAATCCTTCGTTTCGGCAAAAAAACTGAACATTGATTGAAAGTTGACTAAAATAATTAACAGAATTTTCACCTGGTTTATTTTTTGTAAAAATAGATGAAACCCTCCCACCCAGGGGAAAATCCTGCGGACGGCCCTGATACACCGAATTTCATTGTTCCAGATGCAGCCGTTTGGTTGGTACCATTTTTATCCCTCTATTCCCATTTTACCCCGTTCTATACGGAACATACAGACATACATTCATTTCTATGATCGATAACTCGAGACCCTATTGGAAAATGGAACATGATCTGTTGAATCAAATGCCAAAGTCCAACCCAGAGAACGAAGTGTATGTTGCACTTCGTTATTAAATCACGGAGTGTAGGGTGTTCGTGGAATATCAACACATACCAGAAAAAAACTTGTACTTATACAAACATCAATTCATGATTATAAACCAAAGAATGTCAACAAAAACAACGGTAACATTTACGTATAATACAAATATGACAAAAATGAAGAAAAAAAAAACGAAATTATAAAAAACACTTTCCCCAAAGCTAAATTTTTATTAAAGAAAGAACAAACAACAACAAAAGCAACAGCAACTACGGCAGCAGCAGCACTGACAGCCCATACAAAGGCCAAAAATAAACACAAACCCTCTACCAGCACTCTTGGCCAACAACCAACCAGCCAACCAACCAACCAACCATTCCAACCATCCGGCCAACTTGAAAAAAAAAACTGAAAAGCGGCGACCAACAAACACCAACGTGTGTTGGTTGCACCGACAACAACAAGACCACGGAAACTGCCAACGGACCGAAATCACGGCTAATTAACATTTTTCTTGCTGTGGCTGGTGGTGGTGCTGCTGCTGATGTTAAAGAAGTCACCAAAAACCAGGTGATGAGCAGTGAAAGAAGACAGATTGTGGCAGTGGAGCTGTGTCGATGTAATGAGTTTTTTTTGGGCAGGGTCGGCCGAAGGATACACTTGGGCCCTTATATAGGATATTTATGAGGGCTGACTAATAACATAGTGAGCATTAGTAATTATCAAGTTTTTGTTGCTGTTCGATTTAAATGTATGGAGAAAGTTCTCGTATTAACAAACGTTTTGTATAATTCGTGCGAAATGTGGCCGACGCATTCAATTGTGTAATGCTATTGCCAAAATATTGTCAGTAGCATGTTTTCATGAATTCGAAGTTGTATGACATTTTAATTAACATATCATCGAATCGAGCTAGAAGGTACGAGGGAGGTACGACAATTTTTAAAAAAGCCGTTACATTTGAACTGTAGGCAAAATGGAGTTCATTGGCGTTTTCAGTTCTTCATTTCCTCATCCTGTAGCCCCTTCACAGGATTTCAAAATTCCAAAGGATACAATTTTTAAATACTTTTTATTATTAAATAATTTTTCGCACCCTATATATATATATATATATATATATACCCGTTATAAAGGGTGGTTAAATTTTAAGGGCCGATGTTGATTTTGAATAAAACACAAATTATTTAGGAAATTATTGTCATTTCTTTTTATTATGATAATTTTGGTATGGTTCAATTATGTATGGAACAAAATATCGGCCAAATAGCCGCCACGACCTGGGCGGTATACCTCCATCCGATGGTCCAAATGTTCGATGACGCTCAGGCATAATTGAGGTTCTATGCCGTTAATGTGCCGAATTTTCTCATCCTTTAGCTCTTGAATTGTTGCTGGCTTATCGACGTACACCTTTTCTTTCAAATAACCCCAAAGAAATAAGTCCAACGCCGTCAAATCACATGATCTTGGCGGCCAATTGACGGCAAGTGGCACCGTCCTGTTGAAACCAAATATCGTCCACATCCATATCTTCCAATTCGGGCCATAAAAAGTTCGTTATCATCTCACAATAGCGAAGACCATTCACAGTAACTGCCTGACCGGCCTCATTTTGAAAAAAACGGCCCGGTGATGCCGCCAGCCCATAAACCAGCACCAAACAGTCACTCTTTGGGGTGCATGGGTTTTTCGATAATCACTCTTGGATTATCATTCGCCCAAATGCGGCAATTCTGCTTATTGACACATCCACTGAGGTGAAAATGTGCCTCATCACTGAATATGAAAAAATCACGAAATGCATTTTGATTTGAACGTCAATTTCACTGTGCAACATTTTTGAAGTCATTTCAAAATAACCATATACGGACACCGCTACATGATAAAAGACCAAAAAAAAAAAAGACCCGTGTTTTTTTTTTTCCCAAAGTCATGCACTTTCTTTTATGGGCCCCCAGAGATTTGAGGCCTCGGTGTAATTTTTGGAAAAAAGTGATCATATTCTCAGGCTCATATCTTGCAAACCGTTCGGAGAAATTTTTAAATTTTGCGGCTACCTAAGCGCTACCTAAACGGTGTTAAGAATAATTCCTAGGAAGTTCATATGTTCTAGAAAGTTGTTTATTGAGATCTTAGGTACATTTTTGTA
Organism: Polietes domitor; assembly: GCA_947397865.1. Taxonomy (NCBI): domain Eukaryota; kingdom Metazoa; phylum Arthropoda; class Insecta; order Diptera; family Muscidae; genus Polietes; species Polietes domitor. Next base: position 15,237,356 of record OX377620.1, read on the forward strand.
GTTGATTGTTTCCCTGAATTTTCAGCGGTTTGCTACCTATGGACCTGAACAGGGGAAAAAAGGTTAAAAAAACGAATTTTTTTAAGTTTTTTGCGATTTTGACCTTGAAGATGAAGTTTTTTTGATTCAGAGAGTAAATCAAAATTCCGAACGGTTTGCAAGATATGAGCCTGAGAATATGATCACTTTTTTCCAAAAATTACACCGAGGCCTCAAATCTCTGGGGGCCCATAAAAAAAAAAAGTGCATGACTTTGGGGGAAAAAAAAAACACGGGTCTTTTTTTTTGGTCTTTTATCATGTATCGGTGTCCGTATATGGTTATTTTTTTTCGTGTTGCACTGTGTTTTCATAATAAGCCTGAATAACTTCAACGCGCTGTGTATCTTGATATGGTTCAAATTGAGTTAGCCTGAAATTGAGAAATGTCAAATGAAATGCAGAAAAAAAAACTTGACGTTTAGGTGTGGTTCACATTCAACATCGGCCCTTACTATTTAACCACCCTTTATATCAAATAAAAGAGCACAATATCTGTAAAAAATACTTTAAATTGCAAACTTTATCTGTATTAGTTTAGCATTAACAACCATTTTAAGTTTACCCTAACTGGTTTAACTATATTTATAGCCGGTTTAGGAGCTAATTATGAATTTGATTTAAAAAAATTATTGCTTTATCAACTTTAAGACAAATGGGATTAATAATAAGAATTTTATCAATATGTTTCATTTATTAATTCATGCTTTATTTAAAGCTTTACTTTTTATATGTGTTGGAGCTATTATTCATAATATTAATAATAATCAAGATATTCGATTAATAGGAAGTTTAAGTTTAATGATACCTCTAACTTCTTCTTGTTTTAATGTAGCTAATTTAGCTTTATGTGGAATACCTTTTTAGCAGGATTTTACTCAAAAGATATATATTTTTTGGAAATAGTTTCTTTGTCTTATGTATTTTTTCCCTTTTTTGTATTTTTTTTTCTACAGGGTTAACTGTTTGTTATTCGTTTCGTTTAGTTTATTATTCTATAACAGGTAGATCAAATTTTTCTTCATTAAATATATTAAATGATGAAGGTTAAGTAATTTTAAAAAGTATAATTAGTTTATTATTTATGAGAATTATTGGGGGAGAATATTAAGTTGATTGATATTTCTAACTCCTGAAGTTGTTATATTACCTTTTTATTTAAAATTATTAACATTATTTGTATGTATTTTTTGGATGATTAATAGGTTACTTAATTTCTAATGTATCTATATTTTTTATAAATAATGCTTTAATTAATTATAATTCTTCTTATTATTTCTACATATGGTATTATTAACTATTCTTTAATTATAAGAAAATTAACAGTTAAGTCATTTGATCAAGGATGATCAGAATAGTTTGGAAGACAATATATTTATTTAAATTTACAAAAAAATTCAAAGTTAAGTCAAATATTACAAAATAATAATTTAAAAATTTATTTGTTAAGTTTTATTTTATGGGTAATTATTATATATCTATATATTTATATAAAAGAGTTGCGTTACTGACTGACTGACTGACTTATCATTGACCAGCCCCCAGACCAAACGGCTGAAGCCAGGGTCATGAAATTTTCAGGGTAGTTCCCAAATATGACGTAGACGTCGACTAAGAAAGGGTTTTACGAAATTCGTACTTTTAGGGGATAAAATGGCCCAAAAAGGGATAAACATCGAACCATCGTCCTGACTAAACGGCAGTAGCTATAAACATGAAATTCGGTGAGTTCCTTGCAATGACCATGCAGACGAGCTACAAGTAGGGATTTTTCGAAATTTGTACTTTTAAGGGGCGAGCGGGACAAAAAGGGATAAAAATGGTACCAACTAAAGTATTACAGCTAGAATCGTGAAATTTGGTATGTAAATTCCTCTCACGATACAGAAACGAAGTAAAATTTGATTTTTTCGAAATTTGTACTTTTAAGGGAAGAGAGGGACAAAAAGGGATAAAAATGGTACCAACTAAAGTATTACAGCTAGAAACGTGTAATTTGGTATGTAAATTCCTCTCACCATATAGAAACGAAGTAAAATTTGATTTTTTCGAAATTTGTACTTTTAAGGGAAGAAAGGGACAAAAAGGGATAAAAATGGTACCAACTAAAGTATTACATCTAGAAACGTGAAATTTGGTATGTAAATTCCTCTGACCATATAGAAACGAAGTAAAATTGGATTTTTCGAAATTTGGGAAGAAAGGGACAAAAAGGGATAAAAATGGTACCAACTAAAGTATTACAGCTAGAAACGTGAAATTTGGTATGTAAATTCCTCTGACCATATAGAAACGAAGTAAAATTGGATTTTTCGAAATTTGTACTTTTAAGGGGCGAGCGGGACAAAAAGGGATAAAAATGGTACCAACTAAAGTATTACAGCTAGAATCGTGAAATTTAGTATGTAAATTCCTCTGACCATATAGAAACGAAGTAAAATTGGATTTTTCAAAATTTGTACTTTTAAGGGGCGAGCGGGACAGAAAGGGATAAAAATGATACCAACTAAAGTATTACAGCTAGAAACGTGAAATTTGGTATGTAAATTCCTCTCACCATATAGAAACAAAGTAAAGTTAGATTTTTTCGAAATTTGTACTTTTAAGGGGCGAGCGGGACAAAAAGGGATAAAAATGGTACCAACTAATGTATTTCAACTAGAATCGTGAAATTTGGTATGTAAATTCCTCTGACCACATAGAAACGAAGTCAAATTGGATTTTTTGAAATATGTATTTTTAGGGGGCGAGCGGGACAAAAAGGGATAAAAATGGTACCAACTAAAGTACTACAGCTAGAAACGTGAAATTTGGTATGTAAATTCCTCTGACCATGTAGAAGCGCAGTATAATTGGATTGTTCGAAATCTGTACTTTTTAGGGGGTAAGCGGGATAAAAATGGTACCAAATAAATTAGTACAGCTAGAATCGTCAAATTTAGTGTGTAAATTCCTCTGACCATATAGAAGCGCAGTAGTTTGATTTTTCGAAATTTGTACTTGTAAGGGGCGAGTGGGACAAAAACGGATAAAAATGGTACCAACTAAAGTATTACAGCTAGAATCGTGAAATTTGGTATGTAAATTCCTCTGCCCATATAGAAACGAAGTAAAATTTGATTTTTTCAAAATTTGTACTTTTAAGGGAAGAAAGGGGCAAAAAAGGGATAAAAATGGTACCAACTAAAGTATTACAGCTAGAAACGTGAAATTTGGTATGTAAATTTTTCTGACCATATAGAAACGAAGTAAAATTGGATTTTTCGAAATTTGTACTTTTAAGGGGCGAGCGGGACAAAAAGGGATAAAAATGGTACCAACTAAAGTATTACAGCTAGAATCGTGAAATTTGGTATGTAAATTCCTCCAGTAGTTAGATTTATCGAAATTTGTACTTTTAAGGGGCGACCGGGACAAAAGGGGTTAAAAATGGTGCCAATTAAAGTATTGCAGCTAGAATCGTGAAATTTGGTATGTAAATTCCTCTGACCATATAGAAACGAAGTAAAATTGGATTTTTTTGAAAGTTATACTTTTAAGGGGCGAGTGGGACAAAAAGGGATAAAAATGGTACCATCTAATGTATTACTGCTACAATCGGGAAATTTGATATGTAAATTCCTCTGACCATATAGAAACGAAGTAAAATTGTATTTTACGAAATTTGTACTTTTAAGGGAAGAGCGGGACAAAAAGGGATACAAATGGTACCAACTAAAGTATTACAGCTAGAATCGTGAAATTTGGTATGTAAATTCCTCTGACCATATAGAAACGAAGTAGAATTTGATTTTTTCGAAATTTGTACTTTTAAGGGAAGTGAGGGACAAAAGGGGATAAAAATGGTACCAACTAAAGTATTACAGCTAGAAACGTGAAATTTGGTATGTAAATTCCTCTGACCATGTAGAAGCGCAGTATAATTGGATTGTTCGAAATCTGTACTTTTTAGGGGGTAAGCGGGATAAAAATGGTACCAAATAAATTAGTACAGCTAGAATCGTCAAATTTAGTGTGTAAATTCCTCTGACCATATAGAAGCGCAGTAGTTTGATTTTTCGAAATTTGTACTTGTAAGGGGCGAGTGGGACAAAAACGGATAAAAATGGTACCAACTAAAGTATTACAGCTAGAATCGTGAAATTTGGTATGTAAATTCCTCTGCCCATATAGAAACGAAGTAAAATTTGATTTTTTCAAAATTTGTACTTTTAAGGGAAGAAAGGGGCAAAAAAGGGATAAAAATGGTACCAACTAAAGTATTACAGCTAGAAACGTGAAATTTGGTATGTAAATTTTTCTGACCATATAGAAACGAAGTAAAATTGGATTTTTCGAAATTTGTACTTTTAAGGGGCGAGCGGGACAAAAAGGGATAAAAATGGTACCAACTAAAGTATTACAGCTAGAATCGTGAAATTTGGTATGTAAATTCCTCCAGTAGTTAGATTTATCGAAATTTGTACTTTTAAGGGGCGACCGGGACAAAAGGGGTTAAAAATGGTGCCAATTAAAGTATTGCAGCTAGAATCGTGAAATTTGGTATGTAAATTCCTCTGACCATATAGAAACGAAGTAAAATTGGATTTTTTTGAAAGTTATACTTTTAAGGGGCGAGTGGGACAAAAAGGGATAAAAATGGTACCATCTAATGTATTACTGCTACAATCGGGAAATTTGATATGTAAATTCCTCTGACCATATAGAAACGAAGTAAAATTGTATTTTACGAAATTTGTACTTTTAAGGGAAGAGCGGGACAAAAAGGGATACAAATGGTACCAACTAAAGTATTACAGCTAGAATCGTGAAATTTGGTATGTAAATTCCTCTGACCATATAGAAACGAAGTAGAATTTGATTTTTTCGAAATTTGTACTTTTAAGGGAAGTGAGGGACAAAAGGGGATAAAAATGGTACCAACTAAAGTATTACAGCTAGAAACGTGAAATTTGGTATGTAATTTCCTCTGACCATATAGAAGCGCAATAAAATTGGATTTTTCGGAAAAAAAGGGATAAAAGTTGTACCAATTTAAGTATTGCAGCTATAGTCGTGAAATTTGGTATGTAAATTCCTCTGACAACGTAGAAGTGCAAATCTAAATAAAATTTTCGAAATTTGTACTTATTATGGGTGTGCGGGACAAAAAGGGATACAAATTGTACCAACTAAAATATTGTAGTTAGAATCGTGAAATTTGGCGTGTACATTTCTCCGACCATGTAGGCGCGCAAAATAAATGAATTTTTCAAAATTTATACATGTAGGGGAGGAGAGGGGCAAAAAGGGATAAAAATGATACCAACTAAAGTATTGCAGCTGGAATCGTGATATTTGGTATGTAAATTCCTCTGACCATGTAGTAGCGCAGTATAATTGGATTGTTCGAAATTTGTACTTTTTAGGGGGTAGGCTGGACAAAAAGTGTTCCAATTGAAGAATTGCAGCTATAGTCGGGAAATTTGGAGTGTAAACTGTGTGTAAAGCGAAGTAAATGGATTTTTTCAAAATTTTCTTATAGGGGATGAGCAACAAGGGATAAAAGTAGTACCAACTAATGTATTGGAGCTATAGTCGTGAAATGTGGTGTGTAAGTTCCTCTTGCAACTAGAATTTTGTACTTATAAACAATGAGCGGGATAAAAATAGTACCAACTAAAATATTTCAGCTATAGTCGTGAAATTTTGTTTTGTTTGGATTTCTCGAAACTTGCACTTTTAAGGTGCAAGCGGGAAAAAAGGGATAAAAATAGTACCAGCTTTAGTTTACAGCTAGAATCGTGAAATTTAGTGTGTAAATTCCTCTGACCAGCGTAGTAGTTTGATTTTTCGAAATTTGTACTTTAAAGGGGTGCGCGGGACGAAAAGGGATAGAAATGCTGTACAATCCTTTAATTACGTAAACGCGGAACACAAATGGATATTTCAAAATTTTGTACTTAAAAGATGGATACGGGACAACAAGGAATAAATGTGGTACCAAATAAAGTACATATTTGTAGGGGAAGCAAAAACACATGTTACCTTTGACTTTTCAAAATGTGTACTTTTTGGGAAAGAAGTGCAAAAAGTTATAAACTGGATGGCTGAATCTAGAAACATGAGATCGAGGATATAAATGGTTGTAATATTTTCTGCAAAACTTGGTAGAAAATTTTAAAAATTATACATACGAAGTAGTTCAGCTAAAATAGTGCATATCGACAAGCACATTCCTTTGATTTTCCTACTCCTTTGATTACTCTTTTAGATTTATCTATATCCACAAAAGAAAATTAAATAAATACTATCAAAAAAAAGAGACGGAAAGAATTAACAAATAACTGGATTTTTCGCGTGCGAAGCAGCGGGTACTGCTAGTATATTTATAATTTTATTTCATTCAAATAGCTTATGATTAGAGTATAATATTTAAGCTGTTAGGGAGATTAAATTAATCTTTGAATATAGTGAATTAAATGTAGTAAATATAAATATATTTTTATATTTATTTTATTTTTACAATGAAAATGTAATGGTTTATTTAAACTATATAAATAGAAATTTAAATAGAATTTAACCATTAAAAGAAAAAAGTTAGCAGCTTTTACTTGAACGTCATATTTCTTTATTTGGAATATATTTATTCAATTTTATCATTAACAGTGAAATGTCGCTTTTTGGCTTCAATTAAAATTAGAGTAAGGGTATAGATACCTAAGATTAGGTCGAAACTAATTGCAACATATCGCTTCATACTTAAGATAGATTGAATATTCAATAGTTTTTGAATGCAAATCAAATGTTATAGTTAATTACAATCCTATTAATTTGATCAGTTTAATATTCCTTGATTTCATTCATGATAAAGGCCTATAATTGAAATTAAAATAAAAATAATTGATGTAATTGTTCAAGTTATTCAAAATTAAAATAATTGGTAAAATTAACGCAATTTCTACATCAAAAATTAAAAAAATAATTCTGATTAAAAAAACGAAGAGAAAAAGGTAATCGTGATGAAGATTTTGGATCAAATTTTCGATTAAATGGAGATGAATTGTCTCGATCAACAATAGTTTTTTAGATAAAATTGATGCAAGAAATTAATATAATAATATTGAGTGCGATTTTTTAACGCATATTCGATGTAATTGTAAATTGCATCAAATTTATGCTTTTTATAAAGCATCACTAAGTTACAATAGCAGCAAAGTTTCAGGATATCTTTGAAATCTCTATAGTAAGTTCATTTAAATCTCTTTTCTCAAGAGGTTGTAGGATATTTGAATATTCAACATTTATATGGTTTTGCATTATTTCTGTATTGATATTTTAGATGCCAGAACACTTAAGCTTCATATACGTAAAAATATGTAATATTACCGAGATTTTTCCCGCTGGAAATCCCGGGCCTCAGATCGATATTTCAGGGTGTAAAAAGCGGTATGTCAACAATGAGTCGAGGGCCTTGACTACCACCATAAACCGGCCCTGTCTTATGAGCGTGTAAAGACAAAAGGTTCTGGGGTTTCACGGTGACCAAAATGTTGGTACACTTTTTTCTGTCTTTCTTTCTTCTTTCGTCAACCATAATAATTTGTTGTTATTCTTGTTCTTTGTTTAATTCAAAACACGCACACACATTCACACGCAGCAGAGATACAATTTACGCATGATGAGATTTTTGATGATTTCTTACACGAATGAATGATGAGTGAGTGAGCGATTGAATGAATGGGCGAATGGGATGGAAAGAAAGCGTAATGAGTTCAGTTCAACTTACAAAGTGGCAACATAATTGAGGTAAATTGCGCGTTGCTGTCGACGCGACGTCCATGTTGCTGTTGTCATTATGCATTACGCGATAATTTACTTTACTGACCAAGTGGCATTAATGAAGTTGAAGAAATGGAATCACAATCAACGGCAACAGCTACAACAGCATACAGATTATTTAAAATTATGGCCACACACAGAATTGCCAGATTGTGGGGTATTGTGGATAAGGAAATCGTTTAGAAAAGGACTGAGATAGGAACTGTTTTATTTTTTTTTTCCAAATATGTACTTTTCTATAAGGCGAATAAAGCTGCATTTCGCGATATTCAAAAAAAGAAAGAACGTATCGAAAAATATTTTTTTTTGTTTTTTCTAGTTTCAAACAAATTTCTTCTAGTTTTTCTAAGTCAAATTTATAAAGCTATTTTTTCTAATTACACTGTGTATAATTTTTTAAGTCATGGAAATGTAACCATACACGGAAACCACTCCTTCATAAATGACCAAAAAAGAACCGTATCTCCCAGTTTTGCCCAAAGTCATGCACTTTTTTATGTAACCCCAAAGATTTGGGTCCTCGGTGTCGTTGGTTTGCAAAAAAGTGATCATTTTCTTAGGCCCATATCTTGCAAACCGTTTGGAATTTTGATTTACTCTCTGAGGCAAAGTTGTAGCTCTTGCCATAAAGAACAAAAATTGTGAACATATAAAATCAACTCCATCTTCAAGGTCAAAATCGCAAATATCCCCGAACAAAGAAGTGTGTGTAGGTAGCGTATACGTACTATTGATTAAGGATAATATCACTCATACGCACTGTAGTCGGTCTGCCCATTAACAGAAACAGTCCTGCAACATATATTATTCGTACCTAAACGGTATTAAGAATCATTTCTAAGAACTTCATATGTTCTAGAAAGTTGTTTACTGAGATCTTAGGTACATTTTTGTAGTTGCTTGTGTCCTTGAATTTTGAACGGTTTGCTACCTATGGGCCTGAACAAGGAAAAAGGTTAACAAATCAAATTTTTACATTTTTTTGCGATTTTGACCTTGAAGATGAGGTTTTTTATTTTATATGATTACAAATTACACCGAGGCCCAAATCTTTGGGGCCCATAAAACAGTGCTTGACTTTGGGAAAAAAACTAGGAAAACGTGTTTTTTTGTCTTTTATCGCGTTTATGGTTATATTTTTCGTGTTGCTTTGTGTTATTTATTATTTGTTTCTAATTATTTTTTATTTATTTATAATAAATTGTAGGCACTAGTACGGATCGAACATAAAGTACTTTTGTCATAATGTAATTATTACTTTTTTTGTTTTTTTTTTTTAGTTTCAAGCTATTTTTTCTAGTTTTTTTAGTCAAATCCAGGGTTGTCAGATTATTTTTTACCTATATAGCCAAATCAACTGTCAGAAAACACCAAAAACCGCCAAATATAAAAAAACTGCAGTTTTTGTTAAAAAATCGACAATTTCCATTTTATATTTAGTTCTTGTAAAAAATGTATGGAATTCAGATATAATATTTTTATTGAATATTTTCAACATTTCATGATAAATAATTAAAACATATTTTATTGGTATTTATAATTCTTAATAAAAGATAAAAATTTTCTTATACCGTCAGGCAATTCATAATGCAGAATACACTTTCAACACAGGAATAGCTGGTTAAAAACAATTAACATTAAAAATATACATTTTTCTCCTTTATGAAGAAGTTTATAATATGAGTTGATCTCTTTCTCCCGTTTTCATGAACCAATGTCTCCTAAATATTATTTCAGGTATTTTAATTTTAATGGAACGAAAAAGAAACAAAGCTCAATAAAACATTAGATGCATTTTGAAAAATGAAATGAAAAATCAATGCATCAATTCAAAAATAGCGTTTTCAGTCGTCTAAATTTATTATAGTTTTTTAATATTATTATTTCTCAATTCTGAAATGCACTTAGTTGGTTTATATTCGACGCGAATACGCCTATTTTGTTGTGGCTTTTTAAGGAAATCACAAAAAATAACATTATCTTTAAAAGAGGCCTTCATTTTTGGAATTGTACCTACGCGTTTTACACAATACGATTTTCAATGTTCCAACCTTGGACTTTTTATCTTGATTTTACTAATTCTCAATTGGTCAAAATTTCTTTTTTCGTCATCTATAAATCAAATATTTTATAGAGTGCAGTTATCCTACTAAGTTGCAAAGAAATCGGAAATGGTAATTTAAAAAGTGTTCGCTTTGATATGAACGCTTATCTAAGACATCCATATAAATTGTAATATATTGTTCTACAAAGTAGCGCCAATACAATAAAATCGGAGGACAGATTTGCAAATTTCTAAGATTAGCCAACAAAACAGCCAACTATTTTATAAATCGCCATGTCGCCAAATCGAAAATAAAACATATTTAAAATTCGCCACGTTTGGCGAGAAATCGCCATATCTGACAACCCTGGTCAAATCCAAAAAAATATTTTTTCGAATTATTTATTTTATAAGCTAAAAATATAGCTTCGATATTAGTAATATAAATTTTTATTTTTAGTTAATAGTGTTAGAAATATGCTCCTTAGGTTTCATGGTGGTGTTCCTGAAACTTACTCTAAAACTCTAAAAATTATAAAAGCGATTGATGCCAAAATTAAAAATATTCAATATAAAGAACACTGTGCAACAAAAAAGAAAACTTTTGTGTCCCAGCCATTTGCATGGATATATATTTTTTAATTTTTTACTAAAATTAAAATTTTCGTCATAGGTACATTTAATATTTGTACTCTCATTCTAGATATATTTGTCCGATTGCAACCGCTTATATGTTCAATTAAAGGTAATTATGATGCCTACAAATGTTATAAATTACACTTTCACATAGAATCTGTGGTTTAGGAGCATACTTCAAATATAAGGAAAAAATATTTTTTCCAAAAAAATCTATTTTGCCGGCATCAAAAAAAAACATACAAAATAGAGAAAATTTATTGTTTTTTTTAATAGGTAACACAAAAAAAATATAAATAATATAAATATAATTAAAAATATATGAATAAATGTAGAATAATAAATAAAGAATGACACTCTTTGTATTTAAAACAAGTAAAAACGGCGTTAAGTTCGACTGGGCCGAACTTTATATACCCTCCACCATGGATTGCATTCCACAGAGGTAGTAGGTTTTCGTAGAAGTGCAGTAATATTACAGGAAAATATAAATTTTTTAATACGGCCAAACCAAAACAAATACAAATATTGTAAAAATAATTTTATAAATAAATATAATATTTTCATTATTTCAAACCATTAGTTATTTCAAATCAAAAAATAAATATTCTTATATTTATATTTTCAATAAGCTTAAATGCCATAAATATTGGTAGATAGTGTGTGCTACAGTTGGTTGTATTTCAATTCTATCTTAATTCCAAAAGTACACATTTTGAAAATCCATTATCAGACGTACATAGTGCAAAATAACCTAACTTCATGATACAACCAATTTTTGCCGTAAAAGAAAAACTAAGAATTTGGAAAAAAAACTTGTTATTTTGCATGTCAGAGGAGTGTATACACCGAATTCCATGATTCCAGCTGTGCCCATTTTGTTGGTACCATTTTTACCCCCTTGACGTTTCTACGCAATTAGAATTTCATTATTCAAGCTGTAGTCGTTTAGTTGGTACTATTTTTATCCCTCTGTCCCATTGTATCCCTTGAAAGTCCGAATTTCGAAAAATCCGTTTATTTTCCGTGTCTACGCAGTCAGAGGAATGTATACTCCGAATTTCACGACTCTAGCTGCGGTCATTTGATTGGTACTATTTTTATCCCCTTTTTTCATTTTAACCCCAAACAGTACGAATTTTGAAAAATCAGTTTATTATACTTGTCTATGCAATCAGAGGAAAGTATACAACGAATTTCATTATTCTAGGTACAGCCGTTTTGTTGGTACCATTTTTATCCCTCCGTACCCATTGTATCCCTTCAAAGTACGAATTTGGAAAAAGACTTTTATTTTTCATGTCTACGTAGTCAAAAGAATGTATACTCCGAATTTCATGACTATAGCTGCGGTCATTTGGTTGGTACTATTTTTATCCCCTTTTTCTATTTTGACCCCAAAAAGTACGAATTTTAAAAAATCAATTTATTGTCCGTGTCTACACAGTCAGAGGAATGTATACTCCGAATTTCTTGACTCTAGCTGTGGTCATTTGATTGGTACTATTTTTATCCCCTTTTTTCATTTTAACCCCAAAAAGTACGAATTTTAAAAAATCCGTGTATTTTACTTGTCTATGCGATCAGAGGAATGTATACACCGAATTTCATTATTCTAGGTACAGCCGTTTGGCTGGTACCATTTTTATCCCTCTATTCCCATTTTACCCCTTAAAAGTACGAATTTGGAAAAAATGCTTTTATATTATGTATCTACTCAATTAGATTAATGTACACACCGAATTTCGTGCATCTGACTTTTGTCGTTTACTATGTACCATTTTTATCCCTTTTTTGCCCCATTTCACCCCCTACAAATAAGAATCTCTTTATGGTGCACGTTTTTGCTATAAGGGGAATGCCCCATCCTGGAGGTGGAGGGTATAAAAATCATAATTTTTATTTTTTTAAATAGCACGAAAAGTCAAAAAGAAGTTATGACCCTTATGTTGAAGTGAGAGAATCTTGTGTAATTTTTCACGAAGTCTTCATACGTGAAGACGACATAAATAAAAAGTATGATTTTTAAAAGAAAGTCGTTTACATCTACACGGAACATCATAACTTCTATATTTATCCAATGATTTTTTAACAAATAAACATTGATTTTTTGCGTTTGAATGTTACCTATTAAAAATAAAACAAAATACTTTTTCCCTACTTTTTTCTATTTTTTGCAGTGTCAGCAAAAATAGTTTTTTTTCGAAATTTTTTGTTCCCAAATTTTTGGAGCCTGTTCCTAAACCACTGTTTGTATGTGGAAGAATAAATCACAACATTTATAGTTACCTATAATGGTACCTTTAATTTGACATATTTCCAAAATGGCAGTACAAATATTTAAGGTAACTTCGCCGAAAGTTGGAATTTAAGTAAAAAATTAAAAAAAACCATAAAATTGCTTATATCATTTTCGAGTTTAGAAAGACAAAATCATCAGAAAATATTATATATGACCCTTCGACAAAATTTTTCTTGCATAGTGTAATTAATGGACACGAAAAGACAGTATATAATCCGCAATATTTTGGGACAAAGTATTAAACGAACTGAAGATTTATTTTAGTTGGAAACGTCAACAACATATTCGAAGCCGGCTTAAAGTAATTTATTTTAAATATTTTTAATTTTTATACCCAGGATGGGGGTGTACTAACTTTGTCATTCCGTTTGTAACACCTTGAAATATCGACCTGAGACCCTATATAGTATATACAGGGTTTTCCAACAAGAGGTGTTATTTTGGTATTCAAAGAAAATTGCCATTTTTTGAGATAAATTATCGGATGTTTATTTCATAATAAAGAGGAAGGTATGCCGTTAATAATGAAAAACAACATCAGCCAAATGGCCACGCTTACAGGACCATATCCTTTTCATGAAATTTTCCATAACCAAATCGCAAAGTGGCTGCCCTATGTCCTCGATAGCCACACGAATTCTATCTTTGAGGTCTTGAATCGACGCTGGGCTGTTGGCGTAGACCTTATCTTCCACGTGGCTACAAAGGAAGAAGTCACAAGGTGTTAAATCACAAGATCTCAGTGGCCAATTGTGATCACCTCTTCGAGAGATAACACGGTCCGGAAACTTTTCCCGTAAAAGAGCAATGGTTTCGTTGCTTGTGTGGCACGTAGCGCCGTCTTGTTGGAAGTAAACGTTGTCCAGATCAATACCATCCAACTCCGACCATAAAAAAACATTAATCATCTCTCGACAGCGCAATTCATTCACCGTAACTGTTGATCCAACATCATTTTCGAAAAAGTAAGGTCCAATGACCCCGCCGGACCATAAACCGCACCAAACAGTAACACGATGAGGATGAAGAGGCTTCTCAACAATAACTCTTGGGTTTTCCGAGCCCGAGATGCGACAATTTTGCTTGTTGACGTAGCCACCGAGGAGGAAATGGGTCTCATCAGTCAAGATGATTTTTCGATGGAATTCCGGATCATTTTCATTCATGAATTTTAATAATTTCAATGCGATGTTGAAGCGTGTATCATTCCATTTTTAGTAATGGCGTAGTTTCTACTTGTCAAATGTCAAAGAATAAAGTTTCAAAAGTGACAGCTACCGAAATACCGGGTGATTCAAAATAACACCTCTTGTTCGAAAACCTTATTCTTGATCGTCATAAAAATCTAAGACAAAAGCACGCTAGCAACTAAACGAAAGAAGCTAGGAGATCCAAATTTTCCATAAATGTGTCTTATATTTGTAAATCGGTTCGGATTGCAATTGGGCGAAATCGGTCTAAAGGAAATTTTTTTCCCTCACAAGGACTGAAAATACCTCTAATATTTTGAGTATTTAAGCATTTTTTAATATGTCTGCTTAAATTTACTTCATATTGGGTATGTGCATTCCCCTTATATCAGAAACGTGCACCATAAAGTTGTTCTTATTCGTAGGGGGTGAAATGGGGCAAAATGGGGCAAAAAGCGATAAAATGGTTCCTATTAAACAGGGCTGTGGAGTCGGAGTAGGAGAAATTTGCTGGAGTCGGAGTCGAAAAAAATGATCGACTCCGACTGCTGGTAAATGTTTTTTTTTCGTTATTAGAAATTATAATATATTTCCTGACTGAAAACATTTAATGAATAAATAAATAAATAAAATAAATCTTAAAATATTAGTCTGAGACATGTTCTGTGAACACAATTTTTATAATTGTGTATAAATGTAAAAAAAAATTAAAGTAAAACTAAAGTTAATGTGGTATTCATTTATTGATGCAATTTTAAAGAGACGTACCGGCTAAGGAGCTATTATAGATCAATCGACTCGTTGGGGAAGTAGGTATTTAATGCTGAAACGTCTAATTGAAATGAAAAGTTATTTAAACGATTTGGACAATGACAATGACAATGACAATGACCTCGCATTAGCAGAAAAATATTGGGATTAAACCATTGTTTTCGAAAAGGTTTTACAGGGTCCGTAACCAAAAAAAATTCAAAGCGAGAAATTGAAACCAGGCGGTTTCTACTGGCAATGGAAGAAACTAATATTTAAATTTGAGAAATTTTAAAATGGTATTGCAAACGTTATTGTTTCTTCAATGACTAGAAGAGAGACGGAAATAATGAAGAATTCTATTCAATTGGCGGGAATATATGTCGAACCATTAAATACAATTATATTAAAGCATTATCAAGTTTTAGGGACATGGCAAGGATTATATGAACTGGCAAAAACAATGCAAAAAACTTGTAGTCCAGATGGTTCTAACATCTTCTGACTACTTCGAAAAGTATTTAGAAGTTTGGAGCAAAATAAGTTTAAAATGTTAAGAACTGATTCCGTTGAAATACAAAAACAAAACTTTTATCGGGAATTGGAAAAAATAAAAATTTTTTACAGAAAAGACGAAAATGATTGGGTATTACCCGAAAATTATTCGTGATGTGGGATTAGTAGCAGCTGCAATGTGGATAATTTTTATACACTCCACGACACTATGGTCCCAAATCCATATTTTTTTGGCAGAAATTCAAAAAAATTAAAATTGGAAAGTGGTAAATGTGTATATATTTACTTTATGGCAACACTCCAAGCAATCAAGAAAATATACTTCACAGGTATTGTAATTTTGTGATTTGTAGAGAACATAATCTATAAATGTCGTTATATGTATGACTCAACTTGACTCAAAGTGTAAATGTGCAAGTGTTCGTCTGAAGTTGTAGTTTAGGGTGGAATTAATATCTCGTCAGCATTTTTCGGCAAACTCCAAAAATTGTCATTTTATTTTAGCACAGTTTTTGATTAGCCATAGACATATATATGATTATATCTCTGAATTAGTTTTGTGTACGAGACCCATCAATATTTTATTTAAAAGGTATTGAAATTACCTTTAAAATGGTATACAACATCATTCACCTTTTTGTACACATGTATACATTTTACTTTATTTCTTGAAATAATTATTTAAATTGCAGTTTAAAGTATACTATTTGTATGCTATATTTTGTATTTGTAATAAATTATTAGAAAAACACATTTCGTCAAAATAAACAACTTTTCATTCTTTTAAGCTTGCATAAAATTTTGTTTTTGGTCACCCTGTACAAATACAGGGTGATAATTATGTTGGTTATATATTGAGTTTATATGGGAGGTGGTAGTGGGCGTGGTCCGATCGGCCCAATTTTATTTTTATTTTTTGCGTATGATATGTCTAGCAAATGTGCAAAATTACAAGACTGTATGTTTATTTTTCGACTTAATGCCATAAAAAATGGATTTGGGACCAGTGTGCACGAGAGTATTATGTCTTTGTGCATTTGCTGGTAACACCCAAAAGAAGGCGAGATAGACCCATTGTTAATTATACCGATCGACTTAGAATCACTTTTTGCATCGATTTAGCAATGTCCGTCTGTCTGTCCATCTATTCTTGTAATCACGTTACAGGTCGAAATTGTACACATAACCAAATCCTCCTCAAATTAGGCGAATTTTCTTATAAATATTTGTCCTATAAACAGTCATGGTGCAAATGGGTCAGATCGGTTCAGATTTATATATAGCTCCCACACAAATTTCACTCCCGATTTCACTTTTTCCACTCTATAAACCACATATTGTATCAGATTGTCTTCAGACTTGGCAAAACATCTTATATTTAAACTAGGAACTCCTTTGGTGAAAGTAGGTCAGATCGGTTCAGATTTACATATAGCTCCCATACAAATTTCGCTCCCGGATAGAGTTTTTCCGCCCCAGAAACCACGAATTTTCACCGAATTTCTTCAAAATGAGCATAACACGTCATATTTGAACTGGAAGAACTTGTTGTGAAAGTTAGTCACTTTATTCCATGTTTGGATATAGCCCCGATACAAATATTCTTATCGATTTGGCAAATCGGACCAGGTTATAATAGCCTATGATTAAGAAACATACAAAAATTCTTCCCGTTTTCACTTTTTTACCGAGTTGGATTGTATTCGGATAGAAAGTGGAGTGTATCATATAGTCGGCCCCGCCCGACTTTAGCCTTTCCTTACTTGTTTTTTATTTTATAAAATAAAATGGGTTTTCTTAAAAAATATACATTATTACAATTATTGACAAAAATACAACACTAAATATTATTGAGTGAACATTCGGAGTCGACTCCGGTGTAGGAGTCGGACTCGAAACATTTTAAAATGCTGGAGTCGGAGTCGAGAGATTTTGCCTCGACTCCACAGCCCTACTATCAAACGACAACAACTAGAAACACGAAATTCGGTGTGTACATTACTCTAATTGTGTAGATACGTAATATAAAAGTATTTTTTTCCAAATGCGTACTTTTAAGGGATAACATGGGAATAGAGGGATAAACATTTTACCAACCAGACTGCTGCACCTAGTGTATATATTCTTCTGATTGCGTAGATACATAAAATAAAGGCATTTTACGAAATTCTTACTTTTAAGGGGGGTAAAATGGAAGAAAGGGATAAAAATTGTACCAATCAAATGGCCACAGATAGAGTCGTGAAATTCGAAGTATACATTCCTCCGACTGCGTAGACACGAAAAATAAAAAGGTTTTTCAAAATTCGTACTTTCAAGGGATACGGTGGAAACAGAGGGCTTTTTAAAACGATGCAAGAAATATTTCACACCCTCTGATCTGCTCAATATCTACACTACCTACATCAGACCAAAGATGGAATACTACTTCCATATATGGTCGGGTGCTCCAGCTTCATCACTGGAGCTACTTGACCGTGTCCAGAGGATGTGTTGACAGGTGACGGTAGGATATCCAATTCTATTGTCTCCCTTGAACACCGTCGTAATGTTTGTTGTGTGTCATTGTTCTATCGATACTTTCATGGAGTTTGATCTTCGGATATTCGTGAGAACTTCCGGTAGAGATACGCGACTATCCAGGAACGCTCACCCATTTGTTGTCGATTTATTGGACATTACAGAATAAATTCGTTCTTCGCCCGTACTATCCGTATGTGGAATCGACTTCCGGCAAATATCTTTCCCTCCAATTACGACATTCAGAGATTCAAAACAGATGTCAACAGACGCTACTCCCTCTTTCCTCCTTCCAATACCTGATCTTCTTTCCGCCAACGCAATGCACTGCCTTTGTAGGGGACATCCCCTGAGTGTTGGTTCAGTGAAAAAAATGGTGCCAACTAAACGGCTACAGAAAAAAAATCCTTATACTTCAACCGGATGATATATGTATAAAAGCATAGGCAAAATGAAGTTTCTTTACGTTTTTATTTTTTCATTTCCTCATACAATACAATAAATTAAAAAAATATTTTATATACTTGTTTGCACCCTATGATAGCGTCATTAGTGGCAAATTAAAGTGGAGAACATCCATTAAAATACTTCAAATACTATGGTTCTGTCTGCATTAGTTCAGCTTTAACACCTATTTCATGTTGACCTCTTAGTTTTTCATGTGCGTGAAGATAAATTTGGAATTTAACTAGCGGAGACACGAACCACCTCTTTTAACAGTGGGCTGTTGACGTCATATATGGTCATATATATCGCAAGAAAGCCCTCGATGTGTACTTTCCGAATATGCAAACACAAAGTCCAGAATTCTGAAAATATCCAATTTTCAATTTTTTTTGTATCAAGGGTTATGCTTTTCGTGCATGATTTGTAAATTTCGATTATATATATTGTCAAAAGCAGTAAAAAATATATTATAAGGCGTACGTCCATATTTAACATAGTTCTGCTAACCCGTTAACAGCCCACTGTTAAAAGACGTGGTTTGTATCTCCGCTAGTTAAATTCCGAATTTATCTTCACGAACATTAATTAGTTTTTCTAGTTTATTCATATCTTGCTTTTTAAAAGGCAAAACTTTAAATGGTTGTTAATATTAAACTAATACAGATAGAAGATTGAAATTTAAAGTATTTTTAGCACATATTCTCTGCTTTGATTTGACATTTATACAGGTGTCATAAGGAGCGAATAAGTATTGAAAATAATTTTTGAAAAATTGTATCCTTTGGAACTTTGTAGTGCTTTTAAGGAGCAACAGGATGAGAAAATGAAAAACAAAAACGCCAATTAACTCTATTTCTCCTGTAGTTTTAGATGTATATCATTCCTTTTGTAACACCTTGAAATATCGACCTGAGACCCTATAAAGTATATATATTCTTGATCGTCATAAAATTCTAAGACGATATAGCCATGTCCGACCGTCCGTCTGTTGAAAGCACGCTAGCATCTAAACGAAAGGAGCTAGAACGTTTAAATTCTCCATAAAGTCGTATATCGGTTGGGATTGAAATGGGGCCAAATCGGCCCAAAGGGAAAATTTTTTCCCTCACAAGGACTAAAAATACCCATAATAATATTTTAGCGTATTTAAGCATGTTTTTTGAATATGTCTGCTTATATTTGCTTGATATTTGGTATGCGCATTCCCCTTATAGCAAAAACGTGCACCATAAAGTGAATCTTATTTGTAGGGGATGAAACTGGACAAAAAGGGATAAAAATGGTACATATTAAACGACAACAGCTAGAAACACGAAATTCGGTGTGTACATTCCTCTAATTGAGTAGATATATAATATAAAAGTATTTTTTTTTCAAATTCGTACTTTTAAGGGGTAAAATAGGAATAGAGGGATAAAAATGGTACCAACCAAACGGCTGTACCTGGAATAATGAAATTCGGTGTATACATTCCTCTGATTGGATATATAAGTAAAATACACCGATTTTTCAAAATTCGTACTTTTTGGGGTTAAAATGAAAAAAGGGGATAAAACTAGTACCAATCTAATGACCGCAGCTAGAGTGATGAAATTCGGAGTATACATTCCTCTGACTGCGTAGACACGGAAAATAAACGGATTTTTCGAAATTCGTACTTTCAAGGGATACAATGGTACAGAGGGATAAAAGTAGTACCAACTAAACGACTACACCTAGAATGATGAAATTCTAATTGCGTAGAAACGTCAAGGGGATAAAAATGGTACCAACCAAATGGGCGCAGCTGGAATCATGGAATTCGGTGTATATATTCCTCTGACTGCATAGACAGGCAAAGTAAGAAGTTTTTTTCCAAATTCGTACTTTTTCTTTTACGGAAAAAAATGGTCGAATCATGAAGTTAGGTTATTTTGCACTATGTACGTCTGATAATGGAGTTTCAAAATTTGTACTTTTGGAATTGAAATAGAATGGAAATACAACCAACTGTAGCACCCACTATCTATCAATATTTATGGTATTTAAGTTTTTTGAAAATATAAATATAAGAATATTTATTTTTTGATTTGAAATAAATAATGGTTTGAAATAATTAAAATGTTATATTTATTTATAAAATTATTTTTTCAATATTTGTATTTGTTTTGGTTTGGCTATATTAAAAAAATTTATATTTTCCTGTAATATTATTGCACTTATACGAAAACCAACACCCTCTGTGGAATGAAATCCATGGTGGAGAGTATATAAAGTTCGGCCGGGCCGAACTTAACACCGTTTTTACTTGTTTTTATTTATATATATTTTTTTTTTCAATATTTTTATTTGTTTTTGTTATACTAGAGAAATTATAATTTTCCTATATTGTTACTGCACTTCTAAGAAAATCGACATCCTCTATGGAAGGCAAATCATGGTTTTTAATTGTTTTATATAAATTGATTTTGAAATTCTGTCACTTTACTTTTGACTTATTTTCCCTTGAATATTATTGGATTCCTGAATGTATCTCATCCGAGCCAGCCGCTGCGCACAATGAAATATTTTCATACAACCTGTAGAAAAAAAATCGAAGGAATACAGCAAAATCCTTGAACATCTCACACACACACCTCTCACATATCCCAAATGAAATGTTTAAAATTGCCCATATCAGTTTTTTTATACCTCAGTCTAATATTTTATACCTCAGTCTAATATCCCTTTGTCGCACTACTTCCTTGTAGGACTGTGACCGACTGTAATCTCATTATTTAATTTCAATTGTCAAGTTCTACATATCCTATCTTCCCTTCTTTGCCAAGGGTGGAATCCTCTTTAAATTTTCCCCACCATTTCTTCTCTCTCTTGTGGTAACTCTATGAGCACTATTTAACGTACACATGTTCCGTTTACTAATTGTTATATGACTTTAATAGAGTTACGCTTTGAATAAGTATTGGCGATGTGACTGGCTTGCCCGGTTGCCTGACTGCTGCCTGTTGGCCATACTTGAAGACGGTCAAACTCCAAATTAAAGTCTGACGTTGTGTGCCACCAGATGGAACGTGTCTATAACGAGACCCGTTACACACACAATGAATGCGAACACAGCGGCGATAATGATTAAAGAAAACAGAAACGACAGCGACGACAACCCCATAAGCCGCCGCCACAACGGTGGACATGTTGCAGGTTGCAACGAACAGGTTCGACGCCAGCCAACCTTCTTATATGGAGAAAATAGAGATCAAGGTAAATGGCCACAACAATAACAGCTACAGCTACAGCAACAACAACAACAAAAGCCACTTCTTTTGGCCACAGTCAATGCGCGGCGCATGCTCAACTGCGTTCGTGGTATGACAGGCCAGTCAGGTCTTTGTCTGATGTCTTCAAACCATTACGATACGATTTCTTCTTCATTTTTAGAAACCTCCAGCAACTTGGCCGCATAACGTTGTCTCGTTGACCGTCAATATCAGCGTTTGATCGCCACAATTCGATTTAGTTTTAATTCTCGACGCGAAGCGTCTTAACGTGTCCGCTCGCTTGCTAATCAATCGCAATCGCCAACCTAAGGCCGCCTGCAAATCCCCCCCCCCAGTGTTCAGTGTGTGTGTGCGGTGGTGAAACAAAATCAAAAAAAGTGAAATTCCATTTGAAAACCCCTCAACGGGTTATTGTTCATCACAGTTTAAAGCGCTGATCTTTGACTTTGGCAGTTTACAAATTACAAAGTGTGTGTTTAGGTAAAAATTAACGAAAAACAAACAAACAAATGAACAAACTTATATAATATTTGACTTTCTTTTCGTAACTTGCAATTTGAGTGTTGAGTTGTTTTTTTTTTTGTTTGTTGGCTACGAGTTTGTGATGATGGATTATCATCAGCAACGACAGCAACAGCATCTTCGTCAATTATTGGCTTGCATGGATAACAAGTTCCGGTTTTGGAAAATTATTGTTACATAAATATTTGGGTCGTCTGTGTGTTCGATGGACAACATCATCCATCATTATCGTCATGTCCCAGACGCTAAGACCGGTTGGTATTCTGTGGACTAGTTGTTAGATGGCATCATCGGCACGTTAGCCATTGCTTGGTAGATGTGTGGAAATTGTGTCACTTTTGTGGGACATTGTAAATTTTTTATATTTGGAATTTCCACACTCGTCCTTATAAGGCAGGGTTTTTGTTTGGAAATTCCATGAATTTCGATTTCTAAGCGACAAATTTTTGGATTCCCCAGTGAAAACTTTAGCTACTGTTCGATGACATCATCTCTTATAAATAGAAAAAAATATAATAATTATTATATGTCTACAGATATTATAATATTTGGGTCTGTGTAGAAACAATATTATCAAATTTTAAAATTTTTAAAATATTGTTTCAAATCAACATTTAAAAGTGGAAGTATTTTTATATTTGAATACATTTGTTTCTAGATATATACAGCCATATTCTAAAACATTTATCACAGGTTTATAAGACGAATTTTCAATGTAAAAGTATACTTTAAACATTTGAACATTTTTTTGAATATGACAGTTAATGTTTAAGTCCAATAATATATATTTTGGGTAGACAGATATATTATTGGACTTAAACATTAACTGACATATTCTAGAAACAAATTTATTCAAATATAAAAATACTTCCACTATTAAATGCTGATTTGAGTCCATTCCAAATATAATGTGAATCCAGCAAATATTTAGCTGGGCTATTACTTTTTAAGGATATAGGAGAAGGTATTTGTGGAATAGTTTTCGGAAATGTTTTAACACAACCAAATACGAAAATTATATTAAAAAGTCAATATAAATTTCATTTGCCGAATTTATTTTGTAATATAGGTAACACTACCTCGTACTGTTCTTCTTCACTAGGCTGCCAGCTATTAGAAAATAAAACCAAAAATTAATGGAGTTTTTGGTGACAGCAAAAAACGATATTTAAAGAAAAATTAAAAAATCTAAAAAGAGTGTCATAACTTCTACATGTACCCATAGATACTTTTGAAATGACCAATGTTTCGAATGGTAGCTATTAAACAATTGACAATTTTTGTTTTTTTTTTGTGAAGATTTCTTTAAATCAGCAGCTATCTCTAATTGTTGACTTCTTTGAATAAAACACTGTTTGTACGTGAAAATGAAATTCACAACATTTGTAGCTCTAGTAATTACCACTCCGATTATTATCAGAAAAATTTCTCCTTTTTTTACAAAATGCTGAAATATGGGAAGAGATTGTCTCCAAAATAGTTTGAAATGTGCAATCGATTTTTTTTTTTACCAAAAAAGGCAAATTAAAAATGTCCTCGAGTTTGAAAAAAAATATTAAAAAAAAAACGTTAAATTAAATTTAAATATTAAATAAAAATGTTGAATAAGCTTAACTATTTCAAATGTCCGAAAACAATATAAATCACCCGGAAATATTGAGTTTTTACTCTCTATGTAAACGGAATCGGGAATCGTATGAATGCATTTTGGAAGAAAATCTTTGGATAACTCAAAAGCTATGACCTATTCCTCATACGAATAATCCTTTTTAAATTGATATAAAATGAGCGCAAAACAACGATTATTGCAGATTGTTCGATGCCACTGGTCGAAAAAAAAAAATAAAAAATCATAATTCAATATATTCATATATTACATTGTGAATATATTATGGAAATTACGCAGCAAGTATTTGAAATAACGCTGAGAGAGGCCGAGGCCAGTGATATATGTCGTTTTAAGATATTAGGAAACATTATGTCTGTCAAAAATCATTTTAGTGTTTTCTTCTCGAAAATGAAATTATTGCATTTAAATCGATTAATATATATATATATATATATATATATATATATATATATATATATATATATATATACTCGTGATGTATAATCAATCGATTAAGATCGATAAATATGATCTCAGTACGATTTTCTTTGCCGGTCAGATCCATATAAGGCGAATGAGTAACAGTACCCCCAATAAATATAACTCATACGCCACTTATACCGCTAAATCAATAAATAATGTTTATATTAAATAGATCCACCAATTCAATATAAGTGAACTATATCCACCTGATAATGGTCAGCCATAATTTTTAAAGTTAAATAAACTACAAATAAATTAATTTCAAGAGGTTCAATGGTCAGCCATAATTTTTAAAGTTAAAAAAACTACAAATAATTATTAATTTCAAGAGCTTTTTAAACCAAAAATCCATATACATTGCGATATACATATCGTGTGGTGTGTTGCAAAAAGATCTCAAGTCACATAATTGTATTTCTTAGTTATTGAATTGTTTTCATAAATTAACTACAAAACTACTTTAAATTTACATGGGATTTTTTATATGGCATAGACTATAAATTTTTGGATCATTTATTATTTATTAAGTCCATGTTACAAAAAAGTGGACTTGAGATTTTTTTTCAAGAAATCGACGATATACGCATTTGTGGCCACAAGGAAAAATGATTTACGAGTTCTATTATGAGATAAGGATGCCACTTCCTTAGTCGGAAGTACCCCTGGGATTTTTTATTTCGGCTGATATTTCCGGAAGTTAATTAGCCTAGATATTTATACCCTCAGTCTACAGAGTAGAAGGGTATATGTATGGCATTTGGGACAGAAAAAGTGTAACGCATCCGTTTCACGTCCTTCTATGCCACATCATCTGTCCGACTGGAGGAAAAGAAATTTACCATTTGTCCATATATTAAATTAAATACATGTAATCAATTATATTTTGAAATTTTATAAAGTTTTTAGAAATATTTTAAGGGTATGAAATGCCATAATATACAAGTACAAGTAAAGCATCTGCGTTTAGATATTTGCCAAGGTTTTAAAGTCATTGAATATTGCCCTTTGCCTCACCAACAAAAATTGTCATAAGCTTTAATTAAAATACACCAACTAGAACTTCCATATGGATAGTTGAAATCAGTTGCAAATTTATATTATAAAACTCTCTCTTTTGTATTTGTTCAGCTTGAGGCCATAGGAAAAACTGGTGTTGTTAGTTTTATTTTATTTTATTTTTCCCAATATTTCGATTGCCTTCGTCAACCATCATCAGGGGTAAAAACACTAAACGAAAACATATTTAAATTATAACAAATGTTAACTATAAAAATCACGAAACAATTTTACAAATAATTACATTAAAAAATAATTAGCGTCGTCCTGTTCGTCTGCACAAGTTATTGTCAACTAAAAGTCATGATTTGTTTTCGTCTGTATTTTTGTACAAAATGACGATAAGCTTCCGCACAGTTTTCTGTATCCGTTTTGTAATTTATTCTCTTATCCGTGGGAACGTCAATAATGTGTAATACTTCGAGAGTAAATCTTCGTTTATAGTTTCTCTCTTCTGCAAGTATTTTTACGTCTTTAAAATACGTCTTATAAACAACATTAGACTTGTCCTCATTCTTTATCTTAGACTTAGTTCTACTGAATAACTTATTTACTGAACTATTTGTCTTAAGTGCTAATTGAAATTTGTCCTTGTTATAAACGTCAGCATTTTTCAACCTTTCTGAGAATCCTTGTATATATGTCAGTGATTTATATATCTTCCCCTCTTTTTCATTGTTATGTTCGATTGGTTTCCTTTTAGTGTATTTTATAAGGTCGTTGATTGTTTGTTTTGGGAAGTCATTAGATCTTAGAATTTTCTTAATTTTGATCTCGTTGTCTGTGTGAAGTGACTGGTCACTTATATTAAATACCCTATTTATAAAGTTCGTCGCTGTATTGATAATTATTCGTCTATGGTGATTGGAATAGAAGTTGATCAGTCTTCCAGATGACGTTGGCTTCTGATACCAATCCAATTTCAGCAAGTCACCTTGTCTATGAACAATCGAGTCCAGATAGGCGAGTTTATTGTCCTGTTCTTTTTCCATGGTAAATTGTACTTGTCGATCAAATGCGTTTAATGTTTTTAGGGTATTGTCAACTTTTTCTCTTTTTATAATCCCAAACAAGTCGTCTACATATTTTGTGATAATTCTAGGTTTTATTGTTAATTTTTCTATTGAAGCGTCTAATAGTTCTTCCATGATGATATCAGCAATCACAGGGCAAGCTGGAGAGCCCATTGGCATTCTTGCATTCTTCTATTTGAAATATCTGGTGTCCTTGATGCAGAAAGTTAATATTTTTAGAAATAAGTCCTTTGGTATTTTTGTAAAATTCTCTATTCGTTCCCATTTTCTTTCAATTGTCTTTATAGCTAGGTTAACTGGAATGCTGGGGAATATGGACACCACATCAAATGATATAAGGATTTCGTCGTCATCAATATAGGTGTTGTTGATTTTTGATTTGAAGTCTAGTGTGTCTTTCTTTGTCAGGTTCTTTAAAATGTCGACGATGTATTTACAGAGTCCGTAAGATGGTGAATTAATTGAGGAACAAATTGGTCGTACTGGGGTGTCTTCTTTGTGTATCTTCGGAAGTCCATAAAGTCTTGGTGCCATCGCTGTTCTGTTGGTTAATTTGTTCTTCTCATTGATGCTTATAAGAATAAACTGTCCACTAATGTATTGTTTTTGTTTTGTAAGTTGGTTGTTGGATCACGTTTAAGTCGTCTATATGTACATATGTCACGGACTTTAAATCTACCAAATGATTATGCTTTTTTACGACTCCTCTAGTACCTCCGACACAAATGTCAATCACAAATGTCCATCAAAGGTAAAATTAAATCCTTTTTAATATCGATACGGGTGTCTGAATTTCACAGTATTTTGATATTTGATCATCTTCTTACAAATGTCGAAGCCGGGCCCCTTAACCACGAACCTTGTAGTACATTCCACACAACTAAGGCAGTCCGATGTAAAATAAAAGTAATTCATAGATAAATCGATTGAGCTTACTTGTTTTGATATACATATGTATCTTGTATAATGTTATCATTCCATTTAGCTTAGCAAAAAATTACTGTTTTTTGAAATTCTGCTCAAATAAAAAAACACATTCAAACTTATTACAATTCAAAATTACTAAAGATTTCGCGGAAAAATAAACTTTAAAGCAAAAAAGACAACGAAATTGCATGTACGACATTTTTCTTGTCAACACCGAGATATATAAAAAGAGAAAACAATTGTGACCTTAATTTCATAGCAAAGTAAAATTCAATTTCTGTTAAAACCCTCTACCATTCGAAAATAATAGCCCCAAACAACATTTGTGTTTGGGACAGTCTAAAATTATTTATTAGATTCGTTTAAGAATGGTTGACTTACAAAGCAACTACGATACTCACTTAACACGAATTATTAAAATATTCGGGAACATCGATATGGTAGCAATAGCTAAGCGAATAACAAACAAATCTCTTAATTAGTTAGTAAATTCATAAAAAATTGAAGCTATTAATATTGCACATAAGTAGCAAACGTATTTGATTTACATACAAGTATTTTTATATTTGGAAAAATTCTTTATGTAGATATATTTGCATATAAATATATAACAACTCAAAATACAAATTGTACTACGTGTTCATACAATTGTACTATAAGTTCTCAACAATATTTATTGATTTTCAATGAGTTTATTTATTTTCGATGCACTTACATTGACGGGGAATTGACGTTAGGCTCATCAAAAATTATATATGTAGATTAGAGCGTACCAGGTTACAAGTAAAAAAAAGTTCGCCGTACACCTTCGAATATGAAGTATTATTGAAAGGTAGTTTCAAAATTTTTTTTTATTTTTTTATGCCGAACGTAGGGGTCGCGCTTTTACATTTTTCTATATTACTTCTGCATTTATAAACGGATTTTAAAGTGTGATACATCGATGTTTTTGTCTCGACGTCTTTTGTCTTTGAAGTCATTGAGCTCAAGCACCCCCTTCTGTTACTTACCCATCATATCTCAGTTGCTACTACCCTAATGTACCACTCTAATATCAGAAAATTAAAGCTCGCATAAAATCATGAAACTCTTCCTAAGGAAGTATGTGGATTTTTAAAAAAATCGGCCTCGTCGAGACAAAAACATCGATGTATCACACTTTAAAATCCGTTTATAAATGCAGAAGTTATATAGAAAAATGTAAAAGCGCGACCCCTACGTTCGGCATAAAATAATAAAAAAATTTTTTTTGAAACTACCTTTCAATAATACTTCATATTCGAAGGTGTACGGCGAACTTTTTTTGAGGTACGCCCTAATGTAGATCTCTCCTTAATTTTGGAAAACTTATGCTCCTTAAGGAAAACTTCCCAACTAAAATTATGGCAATTATTCTATTTTCTATTTAAGAACGAATCAGATGAAAATAATAAAAATTTTAATAATAGTTAATTTTCGTTTTCAAGAATTCTGCACAAAATTGCATTGCATTAAGAAAACTTCTCTGAGCTAACATCGAAAGATTACTATGACATTTTTTTGGTTTTCGTTTCGCAATTGAAACCGAAAAATGCAAAACTTGCAAAATGCTAAAGACAAATATTCAGCTTTCTTGAATATGGAACCGGAAGTTCTAAGAAAAATCCATAACTTTTCAAACTCCAATTTCACTCCTACAAATATACTTTTGAAAATGGCTGAAATGGCAACTCTGTGCGTGACACTTCATACAGGTAGCCACTCATTCGTGGGAAATCATTATACAAAAGAACAAAGAACATATTCCCATACATTTGAGGTAATTTTGTTTTATTTTTTCTTCGCAATTTCCACATTTGAAACGCCTCATGAACTTCAAAACGGCAGGTGGTCTTTTCATTTTATCCTATTCAATTACCGCACAACGTTTTACAATTTCCCTGTTATGGACAGAACAAAAGTAGCGACCTCAATTAATTTGTTTTTTGGAAATATCTGGATACTATAGAGATTTAGTGGAAATAAGTGGTTCGCAATAATAACTAACATCTTCCTCTAGTTGTTGTATTTAGTCTATTTGACCGCACCAAAACAAATTAAAACCGTGGAATTTCAAATTAAACCCAAATGACCGAAATAAATATCGCTAAGTTTAAGCAATAGTTTGTCTACAAAAAAATAACAGATAATTTTTAAATGGACTAATAAGATCCATGGAAATCTTGATTTTCTCATGAAATCAAGAATGAATTTTTCAAATTATCCCAACAGGTCACAGTGATTACTTTCGTTTGTATCTGAAGTGTATTCGAAGAACCCTTATTTTATCCATATTTCATTACAAACGGGGGTGGGCGAAAAGGACAGAATAAGAAAATTTAAGAAAGGCATAGAAAATGATGCGACACAAAGTAGAATAAATCGAGGTAGCATTTGCAATTTTGCACGCCCGGCTCCTATAGCTGAATTAGACAAAGCTTAAAGAGAGTTAAGAATTTAGTTGGCCTGAAACTTTAAATTTCAATAATACAACACTGCAAATAAAGTTAAAAGTATATTATAAATTCTAAATTCTGTAACTTATTTTCATCCATCTGAGACAAACGACTGATTCAGAAAGTGTTTCTAAGTCGATTGGTATAACAAACGATGGATCTGACTAATTCCCTTTAGGGAATGCACAGGACTACAAAGTTCCAAAGGATACAATTTTTCAAAAATTAATTTCACCTATGATAACGGTATTATTGTCAAATTAAAGAGGAGAATATCAATTAAAAACACTTCAAATATCATGCTTCTGTATTAGTTCGGCAATAACATCTATTTCAAGTTTAGCCTTTAAGAGACAAAATTTAAATGTTTTTTTTTTTACAATAAACTTGCAATTTAAAATATGTTTAGTACATATTCTCTTCTGTGATAATAAGTATTAAAAATAATTTTTGAAAAATTGTATCCTTTGGCACTTTGTTGTTCTTTTAAGGAGCCACAGGATGAAAAAATGAAAAACTAAAAACGCCAATTAATTCTATTTTAAATATAGTTTCAGATGTATATCATCTGGTTGAAGTGTAATATGGATATGTAATATGTCGGATAGTGTTATTTTTTCAAATCCCTGGTTTTATTGGAAAGGCTGAACTTTGCCATTCAATAATGGAACACAATATCATTCATATGACTAATACGACTGGCTTGGCAGTACCTCATCCGATTAACCCAAATTTTCAATACATAGTCCTGGTGAAGGAGAAATATTTCCCTAAACAAAAAAATAAGTTATCCCTAAAAGTATACTCTACAATTAGCGTCATTTCTAGGCATTTAGAACAAGACCATATACACATGAAATGTATCTTTTCTCCTTTTACTTTCCAAAGGATCATTTATTTTCATTATTTTGCGAGACGAAAAATACGATATGGGTATCAAATAAAAGAGAAGAAAATCTATTAAAAATACTCTGAATTTCATGCCTCTATCTGTATTAGTGTAGCACTAAAAACCATTTCAAGTTTTCCCCATTAAAAAGTAAATAACTAAATAAAGTAGGGGGAATTTTTGAAATGATTGGTAATACTAAAATAATACTGATAGAGTCATGTAATTTAATGTATTTTTTACAGATATTCTTCTCCTTCATTTGATAACCCTATCGCCTATATATGTCTCGCAAAAGTACGAAAATAAATTACTGAAACATATGTATCCTTTGGGAATAAAAAGTCCTGTAAAAAGGAGAAATGATCACCAAATAGAAAATTGAGAATACAATTTTTCTACATCGGTCTCTAGTTTCACATGGGTATGGTCTTGTTCAGGTCCAATAGAAAAAATTTACATTTGTCGCACGGTGTAATAGACCAATGTGAGACATATTTCTGGAAAATTTTAAACGTTATGAAAAAAAAATATTTATAGTGAAGGGTTTGAAAATATTCGTAACCCCAATGCCACAAATGTGTGCTGACTAGTGGAATTTATTTCTTTAAAACCTGATGAGGCCTGAGGCCTATATTTTAAAGCTTGCTTTAATCAAATTTGGACAAAAACGAAATGTATTTGTTATTAGAGTTGCATAACAGATATATGACGATACGGATTCGAGAAGACATAAATGACGCACTCTGCTCAAAAAAACTTACAGTGATATTTCATCAGCATCATCATTATGTTAAATGACAAAATTTAGTCATACTTTTTTGTTTTGTTTGAAAATACCCAGCAGCAATATTGCATAAGTCTTATATGATTTATGCGGGCAGATTGAAATGACTGGACATAAATCCAAAGAAAAACTCTGCAGCAGACATTTGTCATGTCTTACGATTTAAATACCGGTATATTTAAATATTCACAATTAATTATTACATATACAAATATATGTATACATACGTACATACATACATATACTTACATCTGCATTTCGAGTTTCAATGGTATTTCGAACTATATCAATGTCATCGTCTGGATCTCGGAGCGGTTGTTCGGTCTTTCGCTCTCGATAATAAAACACTTTCTATTTTCGTAAACGATTAATTATTAATGAATGCTAATTTTTGTGAAATCGTTCCATGTTCATTCCTTCATTACTGGTGATACTACTACGGCTGAACACTCATACACACACACGAAAAAACTTGGTATTGAAAAATAGAAACATCATTATGATTAATATACAATGATAACAATGATTTCGTAATAATCAATTTTAATGGATAGAGAAATTTGAGAAAATATACAGTTAATATTTGATTATTGCTGGATTATTTAATTTAATGAATAATCAAGGGGAGAGGCAATAATAAAAGGATTTCAAATTGTTTAAATAATATCTATGATCATTAAAATAAACGGTGGAGTATTTAACCCGAGCTTAAATTGGTCAGAGCTGGCAACGCTCAGTTTGGTTTCCCTGTTGCAAGAATTAAAGCCGAGTGGCCTCATTTTCGTCGTATGTTCAGTCAATTGACAAGTGGAAGTCAATCCAATGTTCAGGCTCATTTTTGGATCAATGGACTTGTCAGCCAATGGAAGCCAATCCATTTTCCACCGAAATATTTTGTTGAGGCTCATGAGCCTCATTTTTGGCTCAATGGATTTGTGAGCGAGCAAAATTGTCGCCTTTGAAGAGAATATAAAATCAACTGGAATCCAATCCATTGTTTTACCGAAATATTTTGTTGAGGCTCAGAGCCTCATTTTTGGCTCAATGGATTTGTCAGCGAGCAAAATTGACACTTTTGGAGAGAATAAAATAACTGGAAGTCAATGCAATGTTCCACCGCAATATTTTGTCCAGGCTCATGAGGCTTATTTTTGGCTCAATGGATTTGTCAACAAGCAAAATTGACCTTTTTGGTCAATTGACATAAAATCAACTGAAAGTCAATCAATTGTTCCACCACAATATTTTCTTCGGTCTCATGAGGCTCATTATTGGCTCAATGGACTTGTCAACAAGCAAAATTGGCGCTTTTGGAGAAAATATAAAATAAACTGGAAGACAATCAATTTTTTCCATCGCAATATATTGTTCAGACTCATGAGGCTCAATTTTGGCTCAATGGACTTGTCAGCGAGCAAAATTGTCGCCTTTAAAGAGAATATAAAATCAACTGGAAGCTATTGTTCCATCGCAATAGTTTGTTCAGTCTTTTGAGGCTCATTTTTGGCTCAATGGACTTGTCAACAAGCAAAATTTACACTTTTGGAGAGAATATAAAATCCGCTGGAAGTCAATCCATTGTTCTACCGATATATTTTGTGCAGGCTCATTTTTGGCTCAATGGACTTGTCAATAAGCAAAACTGGCACTTTTGGAGAAAATATGAAATCAACTTGAAGTCAATCTATTCCCCACCTCAATATATTGTTCAGGCTCATGAAGCTCATTTTTAGCTCAATGGACTTGCCAGCGAGCAAAATTGTCGCCTTTGAAGATAATATAAAATCAACTGGAAGCCAAACCATTGTTCCAGCGCAGGCTCATGAGGCTCATTTTTGGCTCAATGGACTTGTCAACAAGTAAAATTGGCACTTTTGGAGAAAATATAGAATCAAGTGAAAGTCAAACCATTGTTCCACCGCAATATTTGTTCAGGCTCATGAGGATCATTTTTCGCTTAATAGACTTGTCAATAAGCAAAATTGGCGCATTTGGAGAAAATATAAAATAAACTGGTAGTCAATTCATTGTTCCAGCGCAATATTTTGTTCAGGCCCATGAGACTCATTTTTGGCTCAATGGATTTGCCAATAAGTAAAATTGACACTTTTGGAGAGAATAACATAAACTGGAAGTCAATCCATTGTTCTATACAAATACAGAATCAAGTGAAAATCAAACCATTGTTCCACCACAATATTTTGTTCAGGCTCATTTTTGGCTCAATGGACTTGTCAATAAGCAAAATTGCCGTATTTTGAGTGAAGAGAATCCACAAGAGATTCGCGAAGCAACATTGCCTACAAGTATGCGTCATGCATGTTTCTTGACATTTGCTAAGTTAAAAGTTTATCAACTTTTTTGGATGCATACTTTTGTGACTTCATATACATATTTCTCCTCTTCGTGTGAATTCAGGCAACTTCATTTAATAAATCGCTCCCCACTTACACTTGTGGTGATCAATTTAAGCACTGTCACGAGACATGCTAAAACCAAAATGACCTAATTTTGTACAAAGAAAAGAAACAAATACATAAATTCATTCGTACATAAAATATTTATTTAAAACATCATTGTGCCCCCCCCCCCCACTTCACACTACATAAAAAGGTGTTACTGTTGTACAAACACAGCCGACATTCTTGAGCAAATTACACCTTCATTTCGAATAGAATACCAAACCGTTTTTTCTCCAGTTGGTATAACCAACAACAAAAACAACATGGAAATGTGTTTTATGGTGCTACCAGCTGTCATCAATCGTCTTAATGTTGGCTTAAAGGCATTTGTGCGTGTAGTATTGCAGCTCAAGCAGCAACCACAACAAGAACGACAACAATAACAATAACAGAATGTCTGGTAACAGACTGAAGTGTGAGACAACAGAAGTGGCAATAACGGCCCGTTTAACACATTTTCCAGACGGCAGAAATTGATTCTTCGTTTTTGCACTAAGATGCTACCTTACAATACAGTGGATATAGATTATATGAGCCAGGGAAAATACAGAAACTCTATTGCATATAAACGAAATTGGCCTATAAGCGATTCAAAATACAACATACCCTCCAAACTTTTGTTCGCCTTGCAAGCAATGAGAGTGTTTTTGCTGGACACTTGTTAGTAAAAAGGAAGTAAAACTAATAAAGTCAATTATAGTATCATTTTCCAAGGTATTGAACAAAAAATAAACCCTATAAGAATCTTTTCTCAGTCGTTCTTTTTGTGGTCGGATTACTGGGAATACTACTTCACACACACATGCGCCTTTATGGTATAACTTTGCAATAGTTGCAAAGGCGTGAGAAATGTGAACATTTTAGTTTCGGCGAGAGTGAACCTGATCTGTAAATCCTCAAGAGGATTTTAACTAGGGTTTGGGGATTCCCGGATTTTTTTCATTTCCCGGGAAAAAATAATTTATTTTAGGTATGTCCAATATGACTTAAACATCAACATCAAAATACTGACATATTACAGATTAAAAATGAGCGTTTTTTGTCAAAATATTTTACTCTAGACTAATCGTCAGAATTGAAGACATCAAAAAATTTAACATTTAAATCAGAAATGTTTAAGGAAACAAATTTATCGTATGGCTAAGAATGTTAATTTAGAAGATTCATTCGTCTACACCATTTCCAAGTGTAATTCATAATTTCTGAATTGTAATTTAAAAACATCTATTGGTGTTCAGAAATTCCATTTGAAATTCAGAACTCATCAATTCAATATCAAAACCAAAAAAATGATAATTTCGGGGAAAACGGAGTTTTCATGTCGGTTGACAATATCGTACTTAAAACGATTACTTGCACAATAAAATATGGAAATAGTGAAAATAAGTTTACTAACTGGGATGGAGTGATTAGATTGAGCCAATTGACTTGCGATATGAAATTAGAGAACTGATTACAAAATTAAAACTTTTAGCAAATCTAAAAAAACCAAATACCATATTATATGGAGAAGTAGGATGACAAATAGTCTGTTATGTGTACTGAATGTGAAAATGTATGTTAAAGAATCAGAAAACGCTTATGTTGTACCTACGGTCTGGGATAACTCTAAATAAAAGGGATTCAATGTATTTTTATAAACACTTTAATATTCAATTCTGACAACAGAGGCGATTCAGTTATAATAAATACTAGTGTGGCTATTGAGGACCCAGGATTGATCCAAGTTGAAGTAATAAAACTTAAAGTTTTATTGTACTACTTTTTAATATATAAATATTTACATACAATCTTCCGCTCGAAATGGTAGCCCTCCCTTTTTAAAAAGGCCGTAAAAGGCAATTGAGACTATTGATGGAACAACATTTCATTCAAGCTATCTTGACAGTCATCTCCATTGTTCAGTTACAGTTTCACGAACAGTTTCAGAAATATTGCCTAACAATTTAGGTTGAATTCAGTTTCCATAGAAAATATTATTAATCACTTCGCATTTCATTTATATATAAATGGAAAACTAAATAAAAAAACGAAAAAACTGACCATTAATTTTAATCGACAAATGAAAGCATAAGATTTTAATATTGCTTTTTATTCAATAAGCTCTAAAAGTTTAAAAATAAAGTAAAAGGTTAAATTTTTACTCATATTAAAAACCAGTTTTACTGGTTTTTTTAAAAATTTAAAAACCCATATTTGAAAATGTGATTTTTCGAACAAACCGAAACCCGGTTTCCTGAAAAGGTTGAGTTTTTGACATCCCTAGATATAACTTTGTGAATGATGTAAAAACTTTTGAACTCGTTTTCAGATTTTATTAGTATTAGTGACGTCTGTATCTGGGTGATAAACGCCTAAAACTATAGACAAAATAGATTTAATTGGCGTTTTTAGTTTTTCATTTTTTAATCCTGACTACATGACTACAAAATACAAAAGGATATATTTTTTATTTTATTATTTCAAATACTTATGAGCAACCTGTGACAGCAGCATGTGTGTCAAATTAAAGAGAAGAATATTTGGTAAAAAGTCTTTAAATTGCATGCTTCTGTCTGTATTAGTTTAGAATTAACAGTCATTTCAAATAAAATATGAATAATCTAAATAAACAAAACTTTTAAATGGGTGTTATTGCTAAGCTAATATAGACAGAAGCAAGAAATTTGAAGAATTTTTAAGAGACGCGGCGGGGGGAGGTATTTAAAATAATGAAATGAAAAAATGTATCCTTTGGAATTTTGTAGTCCTATGCAGGGGCACAGCATGAGGAAATGAGAAATTAAAAACGCATAAACTCGATTTTGCCTATAGTGTCAGACGTATACCATCCGATTCAAGTCTAACGACTTTTTTTAAAAGTCTCGAACGTGATATAAAATGGTGGCCATATAAAAAGAAACGAATCACTGTGATTTGAATTGTATATCAGTAGTACTTACATAAAACAACAAACATGTATACCTAATGTTGTAAGTCTCACTTATTACTACATTTTCAATAAATATTTGAAGATGTAGCTATATTTTTGAAAGGTCGAAACCAAAAATTTTACTGAAAAAAAAAAATCAAAAATTCAATGGTCATGCAATTAGAAGCGATAATAATAAAACAAAATGAAAAAAGACGCAATACTTTATATTTTATTACATCGGATAATCTCCTTGGCAAACTTTCTGCCAAAGTTAGACATCATCAATATGGCATCAACTCCCTTAATATTCAAAAAGTGTTCGTTGGAGTTTTCGTTCCTAAACCTTTTTCTACATCCACACAATCCACAAGTTTTCGATAGGATTTAAGCCCGCACTTTGGCTGACCAGGCTAAAACATCGGTAGTTGTATCCATAAACCATTGCTTCACAAGGCGTGAAGTGTGCTTTGGGTCGTTATCCTGTTGAAAAATATAAGAGACTGGCATATTTAGGAACGAAAATGGTTCCATTACATTTTTCAGAATGTTTTTTTTTTCATCCCATATTTGCACTGAATTTTATTAAAATGTGGCAGCTTGTGCTGAAAAAATATAATGAAGAATGTGATAATTAGAAAATATGTCCGACCCTAGAATCACGTGTAACGACAGATTTCGCAATTCTGGCAAATATCCTAACGTATTTGCTGACAATTACACACGTAACAACTTATTAACCTACAGAGAACATATAACGGGACTTATCCAACAGTGAGACGCTTTAATAGAAAATTCAAAATTTTACAGCATCGTTTCTAATTGTATGACTGCCACTGTATATAACTTTACGAAGAAAACATGATATTTTTGAAGAAAATCTATGAATAAAGGTAGTTATGACACTTATGTAAATGTAATGGAATTTAAAAAAATCGAGTGTCATTTTTTACGAAGTTTTTGCTTAAATTGATTTAGCCATACATGAAGCCGACATGTACTTCTACAAGAAGGGCCATAACTTCTAGATTTATCCACAGATTTTCTTTAATTATGCCTTGTTTTCTTCCAGATGTCAGCTAATACAAACTATTTGTAAAGCGATTTTTTGTGCTATTTAAACAAAAATTATGAATTTTCAAAAAATCTTTTGCGTTAGTATGTTGGTCTTTAAAAATAAGACAATATATTCTTTCCCGACTTTTTTTTTTATTTTTTATGATTTTTTTCATATCAGCAAAAATATATTATTTTTTTTTTTGAAAAAAATTATATTTGCCCAAATTTTTGAAACTGTTCCTAAACCACTGTTTATATGTGAAAGTGTTCGCAATATTAGTAGCCACCATGAGTACCTTTAATTTAACATATAACCGATATATATTTCCAAAATGAATTCGCCGGAAATTGGAATTTTATTGAAAAAAACATCGTAAAAAATTGAATATCGTTTTCGAATTTTGAAAGCCAAAATACATTGGAAAATCGTATACATCGCCATTCGACAAAATGTTTGTTACAATGTATTATTTTCAATAGTGGTCATTGTGGTTACAAATGTGGGGGTTGGAATAAAATGGTTGTTTTTGGGTTTATTGTTAGTCATTGACTCAGTACTTTTGAGGCGAAATTTAAGACTTCTAAGAGAGAATGTTTGGGATCTATCGTATTTTGATCCAAATACGAAAAAAATAACTAAATCTTATTAAATTTTTACGACGGCCATGACTATATGGATGTATATACAAACTTTATGACATATGGTGGGAGAAGAAATTAGAAGAAACCTTTTTTAAATATTCCAAAAATATTTTTTACATACAATGTGCATATAAACGATGTGACTTATAACCACTTCCCACTGTTTATGTTTAACTAATAATATTATGGATATATGTATGTGTGTGCCTGTGTAATTGTTCAATACAAGTTTTATTGACTGTTAACGTAATAAAGACAACTTTTTTTTTCGAATTTGAATTTTGTTTCTAGTACAACATATTTTTTGGTCACACACTTTCTTTCTATTCGCAGAGCGAAGGCTGGGGGAGGGGAACAACGAGTATCGTTCCAAAAAAGTCATCAACGAAACAAACAACACAAAGTTTCACCAAGTCCACAAAACGCAGACATTCTTTAGCATTATTTCTTTTCTTTGGGTTTCGGTTTAGGTTTTGTTACGGGAGTTGATTTCTTGCGAGGGTTAGGGGGATGTGGGAAGGGAGGAGGCGGTATGTGATGATAGTTAAGTTTTCAACAAGTTTTTTTGCTGTTGAGACATACGGCTGCACAGAAGCCACAGTTCACACTCGGTCGCTGGTCGTGGGTTTCAAGTTCTGGTGGGCACCACGCACCACAGCACATTTCCTCAAAGTACTGGGGAGGCCTTCCCTTTACCCTTCCCCCCCCCTTTTTGCTCGTTCCCAATTCAATCCACAAAATATGAATATTCATTGAGTTACCCGGCCATCAATTAGGTAACACCAAAGTTGGTGGTGGTAACACACCACTTTGGGTCGTCGTCAGGCATTGTTGTTGTTGTTCGTTTTGAACTTCTTTGGCTTGACTTGGCTGGAAATAATTTCACTCTCGTTTTGAGTTGATTTTTTCCTACTCCGTCTGTTTGAACACGATGCGTGTAAATATTTATTTTTGTATTTATGTATTTATTATTATCGTTTGATAAATATGGATTTTGAATGGGTTTTGTCGTCGTTGATTGTTTGGAATGGTATGTAAAGTGGTGAAATTTAATGCCATCTTTTGTTTGGATGGTTGGCTGTGTGTGCCGGGGCTTCTACCACCTCGTTTGAGCTTCTGCCACTTTTTTGTTGTCGTCGTTTTTGGAATGTTTTCCGTTGGATTTGGTTGGTTTTGTTCGACTTTTGCGGAAGTGTGAAAAAAGTGAAATTTCAACCTTGTGATTTTGTGTTTCAAAACTTTGGAATTTTATTTTCTTCGTTTGCAGGCCAATATTGGTTTGTCGACTTGTCTGGGCTGGCTGTGTTTACTTTTCATTTGTTATTAGGATTAAAAGGTAAAGAGAAATTAAATCAAAAATCTACTGCGATTTTGGCAACAATAAACACAAAGGTTGTTAACACCACCACTATGCACTATGGGCTAGAAAGATACCATAGTGTGAATACCTCAAAACATGGATCGTTAACTCCTTGTCAACGAGTGTAATATTCAGAAAGATTCCAACTATGTTCTCATATTATTGAGTGGATAGCGAAGCAAAGCCAAATTATTGCCAGCAAAATTTAATTTATATCGATCGATTTAAGTTGTTTTGAAAAAAAAAAAAACATATGCATAACTAGCAATTGGTGTATATAGATAAATCTAAAGTAGTAAATTCGAAATCTCCTATTAGATAGCACCCATACACGTCAAGTCAAGGGAATGTGCTTGTCTAATTGCACTATTTTAGCTGAACTCCCTTGGTATGTATCATTTTCGAACCAGTTTCTCACTTCTACGGTCTATGGTCAGAGGAATTTACATACTAAATTTCACGACTCTAGCTGTAATACTTTAGTTGGTACCATTTTTATCCCTTTTAGTCTCACTTACTCCTTTTACTCTGCGCTTTTATGTGGCGAGAGGAATTTACATATCAAATTTCACGACCATAGCTACAATACTTTAGTTGGCACCATTTTTATCCCTTTTTGTATCGCTTTCCCTATATAAGTACAAAGTTCGAAAAATTCATTTAGATTGCGCTTCCACATGGTCAGAAGAATTTACACATTAAATTTCACGATTCTAGGCGTAATACTTTAGTTGGTACCATTTTTATCCCTTTCTGTCTCGCAAGCCCTTTAAAAGTAAAATTTTCGAAAAATTGAATTTTACTTCGCTTTTATATGGTCAGAGCAATTTACATACCAAATTTCACGTTTCTAGGTGTAATACTTTATTGGTACCATTTTTATCCCTTTTTGTCCTACTCGCCTCTTAAAAGTACAAATTTCGAAAAAAATCCAATTTTACTTCGCTTTTATATGGTCAGAGGAATTTACATACCAAATTTTACGATTCTAGGTGTAATACTTTAGTTGGTACCATTTTTATCCCTTTTTATATCGCTTTCCCTTTATAAGTACAAAGTTTGAAAAATTCATTTAGATTGCACTTTTACATGGTCAGATGTATTTACACATCAAATTTCAGGATTCTAGCTGCAATAATTTAGTTGGTACCTTTTTTATCCCTTTTTGTGTCGCTCGACCCTTAAAAGTGCAAACATGCATTTATATTGTTCTTCTATGCGGTGCAAGGAATTTACATACTAAATTTCTATCTGTATTTTGGTACCATTTTTATCCCTTTTAGTCCCGTTCACTCCTAGTAAAAGTACAAATTCGAAAAATCCATTTAGGTTGCGCTTCTACATGATCAGAGAATTTTACACCCCAAATTTCACGATTCTAGCTGCAGTAATTAATGGGGTACCATTTTTATCCCCATTTGTTCCGTTCACCCCTTTAAAAGTACCAAATTCATTTATATTGCGCTTCTATGTGGTGAGAGGAATGTACACGCCGAATTTCAAGATCCTAGCTACAATACTTTAGTTGGTACCATTTTTATCCCTTTTTGTCCGCGTACCCCTTAAATGTACAAATTTCGATAAAATCTAATTTTATTGCGCTTCTACATGGTCAGAGGAATTTACAAAACAAATTTCACGATTCTAGCTACAATAATATAGTTGGTACCATTTTTATCCCTTTTTGTGTCGCTCACCCCTTTAAAATACATATTTCGAAAAATACAATTTTATTACGCTTTTACATGGTCAGAGGAATTTACAAATCAAATTTCACAACTTTAGCTGTAATACTATAGTCGGTACCTTTTTTATCCCTTATGTCCCGCTCACTACTTAAAAGTACAAATTCGAAAAAATCCATTTATGTTGCGCGTCTAAGTGGTCAGGAATTTACAATCTCGAATTTACAATTTCTCGATTCTAGCTGCAATAATTTAGTTGGTACCATTTTTATCCCTTTATGGCCTGCTCACCCCTATAAGTAAAATTTTTGAAAAATCCA
The DNA here is from genome assembly GCA_947397865.1 of Polietes domitor. NCBI lineage: Eukaryota > Metazoa > Arthropoda > Insecta > Diptera > Muscidae > Polietes > Polietes domitor. Next base: position 15,279,094 of record OX377620.1, read on the forward strand.
CTGAGATTGCGATTCTACGTTGTCAGAGGAATTTATACACAACTTTAGCTACAATAATTTAGTTGGTATCATTTTTATCCCTTTTTGTGACGCACACTCCTTAAAATAACACATTTCGAAAAATTCATTTAGATTGCACTTCTACATTATCAGAGGAATTTACACACCAAATTTCACGATTCTAGTTGCAAAAATTTAGATGGTACCATTTTTATCCCTTTTTGTGCCGCTCACTTCTTAATAGTACAAATTTCGAAAAATCCATTGATGTTCCAAGTTTACATTGTCAGAGAAATGTAAATACCGATTTTCACGAATATAGTTGCACTACTTAAATTGGTACCATTTTTATCCCTTTTTGTCTCTTTGCTCTCTTAAAAGTACAATTTTCGAAAAATCCCTTTTTGTAGCATGAAAAGTGCTACTGCCGTTTAGTCAGGGAGAAGGTTCGATGTTTATCCCTGTTTGTCCCATTTTACCCCCTATAAGTACGAATTTCGCGTAAACACTTTTATTAGTTCGCGTATCCGTCCTATTTGGGAACTACCCATGACCCTGGCTTTAGCCGTTTGTTCTGGGCGCTGATCAAAGATAAGTCAGTCAGTAGTGATTAAAACTGAATCGAAATATTTTCAATCCTTCCTTTCTACGGCACTAGTAAAGGTCGGTTAAATCCAGCCTGAAAGATTGAGCTATTTGATTAGATCTCCAATATCAATTTATGATATATCGTCAATATATCAGAAATTGATATCGGTTTCTAAAAAGGCTCTATGCCGTGGATATAATAGAGCTGGACAGTGGTAGTCCTCTTCTTTGAGACTAGGTTTTCCCCTATTTTTCCCTTTTGTTTCTTGTGTTTTAGAATACTCCTGGCAAGTTGCGAACTGAATGACAAATATATTATGCTCCCCTTTAATTTTTCATTTCGTTAATTTTCCTCTCTCTTTCTTAATCTCATTTCTAGCTTTCACGTTCACGTACAAAATGCGCAGCTCTCTTGTACTGCTCTGTTTGGCCTTGGCCTGCCTGGCCACTACACAGGCGGCGTCTTATCGCCGAGGCGATAAAATCTCCGAACATTTCAAACAGTTGGATTTGCCTCCAGAGGAAATCGATCCTAATGTAGCACCGCTAGACAGCATGAAAGATGAAATCTTCGATAACGAAGTAATCGATGAGGCTGAGGAACAAGCTGCCGCTGCTGTGGCCACCGAAGACGAAGTCATTGAAGAGGCTGTGCAATCGATTGCCACCACTGTGGCTCCAGTTGCTGTGACAAGTGCGGCTCCAGTTGCGGCGGCAGCTGCCGAAGCCACAAGTGCCCCCGTTAAGGCCGAAGAGGATGTATCGCCCTTGGCTAAATACTGCAAATGTTCCGGCAATCATTGTGACTGTTGTCGTAACTTCAATTTGCCCTTTATACCCGTGAAGGGTCCCGGTTGCGCGCGCATGAGCTATTTGGGCAATGAGAAAATGGCGGTCAGTTTGAAATATGGCGATTTGACTTTGATCACCAGAACCGTTTCAAGTAAGTTTGGGGGGGGTGATTTTTTTTTGTGGAAGGAAGAAGAGAAATTCAAAATTTGCTGTTTTTTTTCAGGCAAACGTGCACGTCCAATTTGCGTTGGCCTGCCCGGTGGCTACTCTCAATTCTGCGGCCGCGTTTATGGTCTCTCCAAAGCTAGTGAAGACTTCAAGGCCTGTTTAGGTTTCGAACTGCGTGCCGATGATGAAGTTGAAGCCGCTCTCCGTGTGTCCTGTTTCAAATTCGGTCCCGATGGTTTGAAGGTTGCCGAAGCTGAACCCTTGCCCAGCGAGGCTGTTAAGCAAGAAGATGATGATGACGATGACATTTTCGGATTTGCTGGTGAGTGTTGGGAAAACGAGAGAAGAATTCTTTCTTTGTTTTCACATAACAAATTCAAAGAGAAAAAGTTTAGTAAAATGTATTCTCCGAGCATTCTAAAAATATTTCTCTCCGAACGATTCCCAAAAGATGGGGTCTATCGTAAATTCTTAGACGTTTGTATGCAACCGCGTCGATTTAGTAACGCCATCTTCGGAGAGCTTTCATACTAGTATGTTCAGACACCAAACTATATAACAAGACAAAACAATTAACATAGATATAGCCAGTCTGTTAATACAGTAATAGGAAAGCTCTCTGCAGATGGCGCAAGCAACTCTGTCCCTTGTAATATGAAAACTATTTGTAGCTGATGCTAGTAACTCATCGCACTCTCATAGAAATGTCTGAGAATTTAGAAATTCAGTCCCTTGTAACATGAAAACTCTTTGTAGATGACGCTAGCAACTAGTCGCACTCGCATAGAAAAGTCTGATAATTTAGAAATTCAGTCCCTGCAATGTGAAAGCTCTCTGTAGATGGCGCTAGCAACTCGTTGCACTCGCATACAAACGTCTGAAGATTTAGCAACTCAGTTCCATTTAATATGAAAGCTATTTGTAGATGACACTAGCAACTCAGTACTTTGTAATGTGGAAGCTCTCTGTATATGACCCTAGCAACTCGTTGCACTCGCATATAAACGTCTGAGAATTTAGCATTCAGTCCCTTGTAATGTGAACGCTCTCTGCAGATGGCGCTAGCAACTCGTTGCACTACCATACAAACTACCAATTTACTCCAGTAAACATCTCTTGGGAAAAGGTTGCGACTGCGTCGAATTATGTAAATATATGCCAGCTTGTAATATGAAAGCTATGTGTAGATGGCGTCAGCAACTTTTCGCTCTCGCCTATAAATGACTGACAATTTATGTCAGCCCTCATCTCTTTGGAAAAGTTTTGGATATACTTTAGGCGTCTATATTAAATTGTCAGTCCTCGTCTCTTTGGAAAAGTTTTGGATATACTTTAGGCGCCTATATTAAATTGTAACGTCTATGGTGAAAGTTCAGACATCTCGTTTTTTATTCATTCAACACTAAACCTATCGGCCAATCATGGCACGGGAGAGGATCTCTCACAACGACATACGCTCACACTATTGAATTAATCACTGTGTGAGAGTATGTCATTGAGAGATAACCTCTGAAGATCGTTGTACTGAACAGAACTTTGAGAGTGAGAGAGAGAAGAGAACCGTTTCCGTCGGCAAATAACTTTTTATTACAACATTCTTAATTAATTAATTTTGTTTGCTTCTCGCCATTACAGCTGGCGGCGACGATGAAGAGGAGGATGATTACGACGAGGAAAATGACGAAGACGAAGAGGAAGATGACGATGAAGAAGCCGATACCGATTATGCCGATGATGATGCTGACGCCGAAGAAGCTCCTGCCGAAGCTGACTATGGCGGTTTCAGTTTAGCCGGTCTCTTGGATGAATTGGACGACGACGACGAAGATGAGACTAAACCCAGCGCTACACCAGCTGCAGCAGCTGCTCCAGCCACCGCTGCGCCAGTAGAAGCTACACGCACGGTCGAATCGGTTCAGAGCAAAGACGACAAGGGCACTGAGGCCACCGAAGGTGTTGATATGTTGGACGAGGTTGCTGCAGCTGCGGCCTCATTAGTCGATGATGTCGTTCCGGCCACCGAGACCACCGCCGACACCACAGTCAAGGCGAAAAAATCAAAGAAGAGCAAGAAGAATAAGAAAAAGAAGGCCGCCGATGGTCAAAGCGATTTTGCCTATGATCTACTGAACGGTCTGCTGGATTTTTTCAACTAAGCCTGCAGCCCGAGGTTGCAGGCATGATAGGAAATAGTGTAAATACTGTCTATTGAAATCACTGGATTGGCTTCTTTGGTGCAAAATTAAAAACAAAAAGAAAACTTAGATAGAATAAGATGAAGATAATAGAAGAAAATAGTAATTTATGATGTATTTATTTTGAGCAAAATTAAATTAATTTATTTATTTATAAACTAATTTATTTATTACAATAAAAAGACAATTTTTTAAGAAAAACAGAAAGAATAATGAAAAACTTTTTTATGAAAATTATTTAGCACCAACGTTGCGCTTTTTAAAGCAAAAGCGGTAACTTTAGTATTTTTGGATGAATGACTATGTATAGGATCAAATTTGTCGTAAATGGGACGAAATTCGTTAACTGGCAAGATATTCGCAAGAGGGTATAGTTTTTCGAAAGAAGAAGGGCCGTGTTTTAAGCTTTGTTGCTCTTCAGGAAATGTCGGGAATACAGTTCGAATACAGTAAAAATAAATAACACCTATCTCTCATGTAATATCAAATTAAATATCGTCACATTTATGCTATTTTAAAATATACGTCAATAAAAGTCATTAGCAATGGTTTCGTTTGAGTTCAGAATTAAATAAAAATTTCCAATACCATGTCCAAGGCTCATAAGAAGTTTTTTTACGATATCGAAATCTCAGATAAAACTTCATGTGTCTTTTAATCGATAATAATGACTGTAATTTGCCGTTTTTTTTAATAAATAAATCATACCAAATATCCCGCCAAATCATTGCTACAAACATGTCGATTGATTGGAACATATATATTTTACAATGCATACTTTTAGGGTTATAATGAATTTACTATTGAAAACTTTTGTTGTTGATCTTAAGGTACAAATAAATTAGCGAAAGAGTATTGCCCCTAAAGATATGCTGTAGAAACATTATTCAACTGTTGTTAATGCTGTAGCAAACATGAATAATTTCGGTTTGGTTTTTGCACTTCATGCCAAGAAATCGGCCTCACGATTTCATTTTTATACTGGAGAAAATGGAACACGCTGAGTAAGGACAACCTTCAGGTAAACCACTGCACGATGGGGCCAAACACCAATGAGAGTGGCAAAAAGCCCATTTTCTTAGTAACGTATTTTCAGAAAGCAATAATGGTAGGTTGTTGCCAACACTTTAAACACAAAGAATATTCTTATAAAAAATATCCTAAAAGGTTTCTGCGATATCGTGCCCAAATATTGCTGTGGAAACATGGAAGAACAATTGAAAAAATCCTCTCTTTAGAGAATATTTATACACTCCACGAGAGTATTATGTCTTTGTGCAATTGTCTGTAACACCCAAAAGGAAGCGAGATAGACCCATTGTTAAGTATACCGATCGACTTAGAATCCCATTCTGAGTCGATTTAGCAATGTCCGTCTGTCTGTCCATCTATTGTTGTAATCACATTACAGATCGCAATTATAGTCCGATCTTAACAAAAAATTGGCTCAAATAAGTTTTGTGTATCAAGGACGAACGCTATTTAATTTGAGGCAAATCGGTTCAGATTTAGATATAGCCCCCATACAAATGTCGCTCCCTATTTGACATTTTCCGCTCTACAAACTACATTTTGCACCCGATTTTCTTTACATTTCACACAACATCTTATAATCCAACTAGTGCAGAAACTGGGTAAGATCGGTTCAGATTTAGATATAGCCCACATACAAATGTCGCTCCCGATTTGACATTTTCCGCTCTACAAACTACATTTTGCACCCGATTTTCTTTAAATTTCACACAACATCTTATAATCCAACTAGTGCAGAAACTGGGTAAGATCGGTTCAGATTTAGATATAGCTCCCATACAAATCTCGCTCACGATTTGACATTTTCCGCTCTAGAAACCCCATATTGTACTCGATTTTCTTTAAATTGGGCACAACATCTTATAATCCAACTAGAAACATCTGTGCAGAAACTGGGTAAGATCGGTTCAGATTTATATATAGCCCCCATACAAATCTCGCTCCCGATTTGACATTTTCCGCCCCATATTGTACTCGATTTTCTTTAAATTGGGCACAACATCTTATAATCCAACTAGAAACACATATGCAGAAATTAAGTAAGATCGGTTCAGATTTAAATATAGCCCCCATACAAATTTCGCTCCCGATTTGACATTTTCCGCTCTAGAAACGACATATTGTACCCGATTTTCTGTAAATTTCGCCCAACATCTTATAATCCAAGTAAAAAAACCTATGGTGAAAGAGAGTAAGATCGGTTCAGATTTAGATATAGCCCAAATACAAATGTTGCTCTCAAATGTTTAACCGACTTTGGCCAAACTATACATATTATATTTCACCTATTTCGTTCCAATATACCCCATACAAATGTCCTTCCGATTTAACATTTTTTGACAAACACATACATTTACAGAATACAAAAATCCTTCCCGTTTTCACTTTTTCATCGAATTAAATTGTATTCGGATAGAAAGTGGAGTGTATCATAGAGTCGGCCCGCCCGACTTTGGCCTTTCCTTACTTGTTTATTGGAATTTCGTTGACTTCATGGAAAGAAAGAGCTCATCAGGCGTTCCTTTTCCCCTTCTGAAACAGTGGTTTACTGAAGGTTGAATTTAAAGTACCCGTGAAATTTCAGCCGCACATCAAATTGTAATCCTGGAAATCAAAAGTACTCCTAAATATGATAACATTGGGACAATCCTTGAAATCTTGAACGAATTGGGAAAATATGCATAGTTCCGGCAATGAATGAAATTAGAAATGTTTTCCAATTCCGCATACCTTTTATTATTGAAAATTCCAGAACAATCCAGTATTTCGACCAATGTGATCAGTTCTGATGTGGACGGGTCGAAAACAAGACAATGTAGAACACTAGAGATGGTCATAAACAGCGTCCCTAGAATATCACATATATCATTAGCGTAGCAATATATTAAAATGTTTCTGCTGGGGAGGGCTATAGCCTCCCACAGTTTTCGAATTCAAAAGAACAAAAACTGTATTTGTAAATTTTATGAGAAAATGATTTAATTTAATACAGGAGATGGCTTTTCAGAATTAAAATGTTCTGTACTGTTGTCACTATTAAAACACAAAAAAATGCTATAAACGTCCAATAATTCGACCAATAAGTTACTCTAAGACAAGAATCAAAATTTATATTTAAAGTGCTTCCGATGGTCTATTAATTCAAGAAAAAATTTTGGCCAAAAATGCAACGTTAAAAAAAATACACCGGAAAAACATGATTATTGATGGTGTTTTCAGGAGCGTTTAGCTCACAGATGGCTTGACCCAGAGACGAAATATTTTGCAGATTAAACAATCCAAACTTTATTTTCGTGGGGTGACTGGACTGTTGTTCCATAGGTATGGCCCGCGACCCACCCTAATATATATATAAACATTTAATTTACCAAATCGTAATCTTTAAGACACTTTTATTTAATACACTGCATTTTATTTTACGAAGTATGAAATGTTCCTTAAAAATTGTATGTTTCATTTCAGTAAATTTATGAAATGCTTTTTTTTGATGCGATTTCATAAATATTAATAAATAAGTTTCATGTACATTTTCTTTTAATACATTTAATATAGCTTGGCTTATATAGTTTTGAAGACAGTTTATAGCACAAAAGTATCCGCTGTCAGCGATTCTTTACAGCAATTGTCCCCGTTCACCGTCAATGAGAATGATGAGTAGTTGTAAAGAGTGATTTTTTTGAGGTTAGGATTTTCATGCATTAGTATTTGACAGATCACGTGGGATTTCAGACATGGTGTCAAAGAGAAAGATGCTCAGTATGCTTTGACATTTCATCATGAATCGTCTTACAAACGAACAACGCTTGCAAATTATTGAATTTTATTATCAAAATGCGTGCTCTGTTAAGAAAGTTCATTGCGCGCTTCCATTTTATGGTCAGTTTAATCGACCCACTGAAGCGGCTATTCGGGCTATTGTGACTAAATTTCGCACCAAATTTACATTGTTGGACATTAAACCACCAACACGCTTACGTAGAGTGCGAACTGAAGAAAATATCGCAGCTGTATCGGCCAGTGTTAATGATGACCACCAATTTTCGATTCGACGCCGTTCGCACCAATTGGGTCTCTGTTACTCAAAAACGTGGAAATGCCAAAATTGGACTAAGCGGATGGACCACCTAAGACGCAGCCGCGGTCAACATTTAAATGAAATTATCTTCAAAAAGTAAATGTCATGGACCAATCTAACGTTTCAAATAAAGAACCGATGAGATTTTGCAAATTTTATGCGTTTTTTTTTTTAAAGTTATCAAGCTCTTAAAAAATCACCCTTTACAATAAGTCTTTATGTGTAAAACACCCCCAATATTGGCATTGATAAATTAAAAAAAATCCAGCTGAAATGTCTGGAGATCTAAATTATTTCTGGTAGTAGACTACCTCAGCCACCTCTTAAGCCGCTAGATAAATATTCGAAGAATAGCGTTCACAATAAATGTCCTCAGTGACATGCTCTTCTTATGACCAGTGATACTATAAACATTCTTACGTGCAACCTGGCCTACCTTAATTCACTTAAGCTTCTCATTAAAAATAAGAGAGCTTCTCTACTGCAATTATATTTATTAATTGAAGCTACCTTGAGAATAATTAGCGACTTGGTTATTCCTAATTAGATTCCGGTGAAAAATTGTCTTCATCTTCAAATGTTTATTCTATATGAGACAATAAATATACTCTTTCTGACATTGATTTCTGAAATTGATTATAACCCTAAAACTATGCACTGAACAAGTAAGGAAAGGCTGAAGTCGGGCGGAGCCGACTCTATGATACACTCCACTTTATATTCTACTAGCTGAACCCCCGCCCGCTTCGCCAGGCAAAAAAACAAACGGAAATTAAAATCAGGTTTTATATTGTTTTTCTTGTGATCGGTAATATATGTACCACTTATAATCAAGGTACTTCCCTGAGATACTAAAAGAATGGATATGTTCCATGGAGAATTTTGAAGAACAGAACTTTAGTTTGCGGCGAATAAAGGAAGATTTGTCAAAAATAAAATTGATTTTAGGTTGAATGTGATTCTCCTCCATTCCATTACCAAAACAAAAAAATTTCTACGTAAGAAGAACTTACTGGAATACGGAATACCTGGGATTCGAATATACAACATTCAAACACACATAAAAAGTCAATCAAATTGTTCACTAATCAAACAACACACAAAATAAAAAATTAATATAATTTCCATTTTTTGACTTAAGCCGGCTTTTGACGTATGAATATTACCTTTTTTAACCTTTCTTTACTATTGTGCTAAAAAAAGAAAACGAGTAATTTTACAAAATTCTAATAAAAAATTCCCCATCTTTCAAATCCCGCCCATTTGTAAATTGTATTGTATAAAGGGTGATTTTTTAAAAGCTATACGAAAATTAAAAAAAAAAATCAGAAAAATGTATGAAATCTTTATTTGAATCGATTGGACGGTCCATATAATTTAATGTTTGAAGATTATTTCATGCAAATGTTGACCTTGACTGCGCCTCAAATGGTCCATCCGCTTAGTCCAATTTTGGCATTTCCACGTTTTTGAGTAACAGAGGCCCAATTGCTGCGAACGGCGACGAATCTATAATTGATGGTCATCATTAACACTGGCCGATACAGCTGCGATATTTCCTTTAGTTCGCACTCTACGTAAGCGTGTTGGTGGTTTAATGTCCAACAATGTAAATTTGGTGCGAAATTTAGTCACAATAGCCCGAATAGCCGATTCAGTTGGTCGATAAAACTGACCACTGAAGCGCGCGAGGAACTCTCTTAACAGAGCACGCATTTTGATAATAAAATTCAATAATTTGCAAGCGTTGTTCGTTTGTAAGACGATTCATGGTTAAATTATAGACCAAACTGAAGATGTTTGACAGTGAAACAAAACACGAAACGTGCGTCAGCTATTTAAACCAGTGTTACCAAAAAGATAATAGCTAAAAAATCACCCTTCGTTATTTCTATATTATATTTGTATTAACTCACACAACAATATAGGAATCTTGGCGTCGAATATACTCTAAAACGGTTTTTAATTTCGAATGGGAAGGGTCACGGCCACTTTCCGCCCATCTTTGCACAACTATTTACACTGGATCTACTAACACAAATTTTCAGCACTCTAGGTGTTATAGAACTGACAATATATACGAACGTATGTGAGTTAGCACGTCCATTTTTCCATTTTTGGCACAACTAAGCAGGTTTATGCTAGATGCACTCACACAAAATTTCAGTATTGTATCTGTCATAGAACTGAATATATTCGAAAATAGGTTATAACTTCGTATGGGAGGTGCCACACCCACTTTCCCAATAGCGGGCATTTTTGGCACAACTACGCACATTGATGCTAGATGCACCTACATAAAATTTCAGCACTCTAGGTGTCCTGGAACTGAGAACATTCAAAATTGGGTTTTACCTTCGTATGGGAGGTGCCACGCCCATTTTTCCAATACCGCCCGTTTTTGGCACAACTACCCACATTGACGCTAGATGCACCTACACAACATTTCAACACTCTAGGTGCCATAGAACTGACAATAGTCAATAATAGGTTTTAACTTCATATGGGAGGTGCCACGCCCACTTTTCCAATACCGCCCATTTTTGACACAGCTATGCACATTGATGCTAGATGCACCTACACAAAATTTCAACACTCTAGGTGTCCTAGAACTGACAGTATACAAAATTGGGTTTTAACTTCGTATGGGAGGTGCCACGCCGTCTTTTCCAATACCACCCATTTTTGGCACAACTACCCACATTAACGCTAAATGCACCTACACAAAATTTCAGCACTCTAGGTGTCCTAGAACTGACAATATTCAAAATTGGGTTTTAACTTCGTATGGGAGGTGCCATGCCCACTTTTCCAATACCGCCCATTTTTGGCACAACTGTGCAGACTAACAATTAGTGAACTTTCACAAAAATTCAAGGCTCTAGCTCCAACAGTACTCCAAATATGCTAATTTATAAAAAACGACTAAAACCCCAATTTGTGTGGGAGGTGCCACGCCCACTGAAAATATCAAAAAATTATATAGCCTATTTTCACCACCGGTTCAGCATGAACATACTGTGAAAATTTCAAGAAGATCGGTCCAGTAGTTTAGGCTGCTATAAAGAACAAACAAACACAGATTCATTTTTATATATAAAGATTACAAATCAATTCGGTAAAAGTGTAATCGAGAAGGATTCTTGTATCTTGTAAATGTATGTGTTCGACAAAAATGATAAATTGGAAAGGACACCTGTATGGGGGTATATTGAAACATGGAACGATGTGACCCGCATTCACTCGCATAGATGAAATATAATATATAAAGTTTGGGCAAAATCGGTTAAAGATTCAGGAGCAACATTTGTATTGGGGCTATATCTAAATCTGAACCGATCTTACCCACTTTCAGCATAGGTGTTTCTAGTTCGATTATAAAATGTTGTGCCAATTTGAAGAAAATCGGGTACAATATGTGGTTTTTAGAGCGGAAAATGAAAAATCGGGAGCGACATTTGTATGGGGACTATATATAAATCTGAACCGATCTAGCCCGCTTTCGCCACAGGAGTTTCTAGTTAGTTTATAAGGTGTTAAGCCAAATTTGAAGAAAATCGGGTGCTTTATAGAGCGGAAAAAGTCAAATCGGGAGCGACATTTGTATTGGGGCTATATCTAAATCTGAACCGATCCGACCAATTTTCACCATAGCTCTTTCCAGTGCAATTATAGGGTAATGTGCCAAATTTTAATCAAATCGAGTGAAATATGTGGTTTCTAGAGCGGAAAAAGTCAAATCGGGAGCGACATTTGTATGGGGGCTATATCTAAATCTGAACCGATCTGACCGATTTTCACCATAGCTCTTTCCAGTGCAATTATAGGGTAATGTGCCAAATTTTAATCAAATCGAGTGAAATATGTGGTTTCTTGAGCGGAAAAAGTCAAATCGGGAGCGACATTTGTATGGGGGCTATATCTAAATCTGAACCGATCTGACCTATTTTCACCATGGGTGTTTCCAGTTGAAATGCAAGATGTTTTGCCAATTTTGAAGAAAATCTATTGAAATATGTGGTATCTAGAGTGAAAAGAGTCAAATCGGGAGTGAAATTCGGGTGGGGGATATATCTAAATCTGAACCGATTTTTTTTTTAATTAAATAGCGTTCGTCCTTATCCCGAAAAACTTCGTTGTACAAAGTTTCGTTTGGTTCTGGCTACAATTGCGACCTGAACTTTGATTACAAGAATAGATGGATAAATCGATTCAAAAAGTGATTCTAAGGCGATCGGTATAATTAACAATAGGTCTATCTCGCTTCCTTTTGGGTGTTACAAACAAATTCACAAAGACATAATACTCTCGTGGAGTGTATAAAAATACAAATGCTTCACTCAGTCGATCATTTTATGGGAATGATTTGGCAGGGTGTTTGGAATGATTTATTAATAGAAAAAAGTGGTAATCAATTATCCCCTGATTTTTTGGAATTTGTTCAAGTGATATATTAAGATTTAGTTATTTATTAAGTTATAAGGCCTGGTTAGTTTTACTTCCTTAAAAATCCCTTATGTTATGTGTCATCAAAATGTGGAATTAACTCATGAAAATTTTAGAGTGATGATTTATTTCTTCGCGATATTGTGGATTATCGAAACAATAATCTATCCACTGTGAAACGCTGAAACAATGAGCGATAATTCTGTATTAGCGTGGCCACATTTGTTGGACTATTTAAAGTATTGTGTCTTTAAGTTTAAAGCTGAAAATCCCTTTGGGTTGCTTAAAGACTTTTACCTTTCTCCTCCTTAAATGTGACTCCCTTCCTCCAGAACACTCCTAGTTCTATTTCGCGGCAATGCCATTATCTATGACCAATGATCCTTTTGGGAAATACAGTTTACAGTTTTGTTCCTTCTTTTATTGTGTTTACTCTGCTGCCTGTTTCGGTTGTTCGCTTGTTTTTCTTCTCTTTTTTTCAAATGTTTGCTATGAATCCAACATGTTAATTCATGTGTACTTAACACTCCTCCCATAGCATGTGCGTATGTATGTCGCCTATGTTTTGCATAAATAAAATAAAAACAAAAAATTACTGGAACAGGAACAGCAACGACGCAGCCAGCCAAGCAGACATACAATGATCAGGAAAAGGAGGCTTTTGTTTGGTTTTAGTTTTGATATGAAATTTATTCCGCTAAAATCATGTCTCCCCAAAGTTGCAATTTATGATGTGTTTTATTTGTACACTTCAGATACGTACATGGGAGGATGGAACCGCACCGCACCACAGCGCCACCAACGTCAACATCAACAGCCCATCCACAGCTACATCATTTATATGCTGATTTGCTAACCACCTCCAAACGCTACGCTTCCAACTTCCCCCAGCCCCACATAATTCTTAAAATATTGTTGTTTGCATTGTTTTGGCCCGTGGAGTTGTTCGAAAAACTTTCCGCTGAGTGTTTTAGGGTTGCCAAACCCGAAAACGATCTAAGACTTGGGTACTTGAACGCTTCTAAATTTGTTTGTGGAGTAGGTAGATGTGTCTTCTACAATTCTATGATCACGAAGAAACGGTCGAGTACCTCTCACCGCATAGAGTTCTCGGGAAACAATGACCTAATCAAATACCTCAATCCCAGTTTCGTCATTCCTACATATACACACATTTACATTTGTCTGCATGAGTGTGTGTGTGTTTGCACATATATTTGCCTACATTTAGGCGGTGACAAATATGTTAACAAGCTTAACAAACTTGAAGGGGCGTACGCTGTGAAGTCTGGCGGAAACTTGTGGCATACTTAAAGGCGCTGCGTACGCAAAGTTGGAGTTCTTTGCAAGTTTGTTTTCATTTTTTTCTATCTCCCAGAGGGTATATTTTTTTCAATTTGCACCAAAAAACGGTGTTGACCTACATTCGCGTGAATAAACATTTGAAAAGACTCCCTCAAAATCCCGAAAAAAGAAGACGAAAAGGCTTTCCCGAAAAGCAAGAACTTTTTGCGCATATTAAAGCATACTTTAAGGTGTGCAACTAAACCAGATGGCTTAGCATAAAGTTTTCTGAACTTTTGCACACTTTTAATGTGATTGGCACAGATACAACAAGGCAGCAAGAGCAACAGCTAAACAGCCAGCCCCATCCCAATCAACGAACCGGTGTTTGCCCAAAGTTTTCCAATTGAAATAATCTATTTTCTGAAGTACTTTTCGTGTTATCAGTGTTTGGCCAAAGTTTTTGTTTTTGTTCTCTCCAATTCAATGTAAATAAATTACCACGAACCCACGAACAGGCTATGTGCTATGTAAAGGGTGATTTTTTAAGAGCTTGATAACTTTTTTTTAAAAAAAAAAAACGCATATAATTTGCAAAATCTCATCGGTTCTTTATTTGAAACGTTAGATTGGTCCATGACATTTACTTTTTGAAGATAATTTCATTTAAATGTTGACCGCGGCTGCGTCTTAGGTGGTCCATCCGCTTAGTCCAATTTTGGCATTTCCACGTTTTTGAGTAACAGAGACCCAATTGGTGCGAACGGCGACGAATCGAAAATTGGTGGTCATCATTAACACTGGCCGATACAGCTGCGATATTTTCTTCAGTTCGCACTCTACGTAAGCGTGTTGGTGGTTTAATGTCCAACAATGTAAATTTGGTGCGAAATTTAGTCACAATAGCCCGAATAGCCGCTTCAGTGGGTCGATTAAACTGACCATAAAATGGAAGCGCGCAATGAACTTTCTTAACAGAGCACGCATTTTGATAATAAAATTCAATAATTTGCAAGCGTTGTTCGTTTGTAAGACGATTCATGATGAAATGTCAAAGCATACTGAGCATCTTTCTCTTTGACACCATGTCTGAAATCCCACGTGATCTGTCAAATACTAATGCATGAAAATCCTAACCTCAAAAAAATCACTCTTTAGATACCACCCTTAATACTTAACCTCAATTTGTTTGGTTTTAGCCGAACCGAACAGAACAGACCAGAACTTGTTGTAAATGGTAATTTGAGGATATCGGTAAAGTACAATCATCATCATGCCTAATAATGTTCTGTGCAGAAGAAGTGAGCGTTCGTTCATATACACTTCATTTGCAAAAATAGTTGGCGCACAGTGTTTCGCAGTTGAAAAAAAAAACAACAAAATTGTTGTCTGATGCAAATTAAACACACGGTAAAATATATAAAGGGTTTTCCAACAAGAGGTAGGTTGGTAGCTGTCACTATTGAAGCTTTTATTCTTTGACATTTGAGAAGTGGAAACTATGTATGTCATTATTAAAAATGAAACGATACACGCTTCAACAACGCATTGGAATTATTAAAATTCATGAATGAAAATGATCCGGAATTCCATCGAAAATTCATCTAACTGATGAGGCCCATTTCCACATCGGTGGCTACATCAACGAGCAAAATTGTCGCATCTGGGGCTCGGAAAACCCAACATCCTCATTGTGTGACTGTTTGGTGCGGTTTATGGATATGCGGTTGATCCAACATCATTATCGAAAATGAGGTTGGATCCACAGTTACGATGAATGGATTCCGCTATCGAGAGATGATTAATGATTTTTTATGGTCGGACTTGGATGGTATTGATTTGGACAACGTTTACTTTCAACAAGACGGCGCTACGTGTCACACAAGCAACGAAACCATTGCTCTTTTACGGGAAAAGTTTCCTGGCCGTGTTATCTCTCGAAGATGTGATCACAATTGGCCACCGAGCCCTAGTGATTTAACACCTTGCGACATCTTCCTTTGGGGCCACGTGAAAGATAAGGTCTATGCCAACAGGCCAGCGTCGATTCAAGACCTCAAATATAGAATTCGTGAGGCTATCGAGGGCATAGGACAGCCACTCTGCAATTTGGTTATGAAAAATTTCATGAAAAGGATATGGTCCTGTAAGCGTGGTCGTGGTGGCCATTTGTCTGATGTTGTTTTTCATTATTAACGGTATACCTTCCTCTTTATTATGAAATAAATATCCCATCATTTATTTAAAAAAATTTCATTTTTCTTTGAATACCAAAAAACACCTCTTGTTAGAAAACCCTGTATAAGTCAGTTTCTTTCACACTTTCTTAAATGATTTGGAATATTTGCGACGTGACTTTACGCGATGTGACATAATTCTTCTATGTTACAGGACTTGAGATTCCAGTATCAGTCAATAAAATCAATTAAAATTTTTGCACTAAACTGATCTTTATTATCTTTTCTTTCATATTATGCGTTGTTACAACAAATATTTTGTCATAAGAAAGCACTTGCATCACTGCTCAATGAAGCAAATATTTAATACAAAGTGCTCTTAAAACTAAATGAAGGAATAAAGGATAATCATGATTGTAACTAAGCTACGCTTTATAGGATGTCCAAATTTCGATATGTCTAGAAATCAAGCGAACTATCATACAGGGCTCATTTGGACATTTATGATCAGTATACTCTGGCAAATCATCATGAAAAGATTCACGCGTGAACAACGCTAGCAAATAATCCAAATTTACTTTGCAAAATCAGTCATCGATTCACGAAACTTGTGAATTGTGATGTTTTATTATTTTAGTTTTTTCGTTTGTATTTTTATACACTCCACGAGAGTATTATTTTTTGTGCATTCGTTTGTAACACCCGAGATAGACACATTGTTAATTATACCGATCGACTTAGAATCACTTTTTGAATCGATTTTCACAACGAAGTTTTTCGGGATAAGGACGAACGCTATTTAATTTGAAGAAAATCGGTTCAGATTTAGATATAGTCCCCATACGAATTTCACTCCCGATTTGACTCTTTTCACTCTAGATACCACATATTTCAAAATATTTTCTTCATAATTGGCAAAACATCATATAGATAACATCATATAGAAACACCTGTGGTAAAAATGGGTCAAATCGGTTCAGATTTATATATAGCTCCCATACAAATTCCGTTCCCAATTTGAATTTTTCCGCTCTAGAATCCACGAATTTTAACAGATTTTCTTCAAAATTCGCAAACACCTTATATTCCAACTGGGAAAAATTTGTGGTAAAAATTTGTTAGATCGTTCAGATTTATATATAGCTCCCATACAAATGTATCTAATGATTTGACTCTATCCGTTCAGATTTTTATATAGCTCCCATACAAATTTCGCTCCCAATTTCAATTTTTCCGCTCTAGAATCGACATATTTTAACATATTTTCTTCAAAATTGGCAAATCATCTTATATTTAAAATAGCAACACCTATGGCGAAAATAAGTCAGACCGGTTCAGATTTATAAAGGGTGTTTTTTATTGGGGTATAGAACTTTAAGTTGGCATCACTTTTTTAACTGGCGGCCATTTTGTCAGCTGTCAAGTGATTAATAAAGAGTGATTTTTTTGAGGTTAGGATTTTCATGCATTAGTATTTGACAGATCACGTGGGATTTCAGACATGGTGTCAAAGAGAAAGATGCTCAGTATGCTTTGACATTTCATCATGAATCGTCTTACAAACGAACAACGCTTGCAAATTATTGAATTTTATTATCAAAATGCGTGCTCTGTTAAGAAAGTTCATTGCGCGCTTCCATTTTATGGTCAGTTTAATCGACCCACTGAAGCGGCTATTCGGGCTATTGTGACTAAATTTCGCACCAAATTTACATTGTTGGACATTAAACCACCAACACGCTTACGTAGAGTGCGAACTGAAGAAAATATCGCAGCTGTATCGGCCAGTGTAAATGATGACCACCAATTTTCGATTCGTCGCCGTTCGCACCAATTGGGTCTCTGTTACTCAAAAACGTGGAAATGCCAAAATTGGACTAAGCGGATGGACCACCTAAGACGCAGCCGCGGTCAACATTTAAATGAAATTATCTTCAAAAAGTAAATGTCATGGACCAATCTAACGTTTCAAATAAAGAACCGATGAGATTTTGCAAATTTTATGCGTTTTTTTTTAAAAAAAAGTTATCAAGCTCTTAAAAAATCACCCTTTATTTAGTTTGGTTCGCCATTTCATCATGAACAGGTTGACAAAAGAACAACGCTTGCAAATCGTGCAAATTTATTTCAAAAGTAATGGTTCAGTTCGCGAAGTTCACCGCAAGCTCCGTCCATTTTATGGTCGACATAATCGTCCATCAGAGCAATTAATTCGGTTAACCATAGATCGTTTTCGCACTACGTTTACTCTATGTGATAATACGCATCCGCAGAGACGTCGAACAGTGCGCACCGAAGAAACAATTGCCGCTGTAGAGCAAAGTGTTGAAGAGGACCCGAATGAATCGATTCGCCACCGTGCAAAGCAATTGGAGCTTTGTCCATCAACTCAAAGTGGTTGAAAATTGGACCTGTAGAATTGGCTATATTCGAGCCAGCCGCGGCGGCCACATGCCCGAAATCATATTTAAACATTAATGGCATAAAATTATCCTTCCAATAAAGCCAAATTGATGGACATTAAAACGATTTTCTTGTGTTTTATTTCAATTCGAAGTTCTATACCTCAATAAAAAACACCCTTTATATAGATCCCATACAAATTTCGCTCCCAATTTCAATTTTTCCGCTCTAGAATCGACATATTTTAACATATTTTCTTCAAAATTGGCAAAACATCTTATATTTAAAATAGCAACACCTATGGCGAAAATAAGTCAGATCGGTTCAGATTTATATATAGCTCCCAAGTTCAATTTTTCCGCATATCCACATATTTAAACAATGGGTCGCATCGGTTCAGATTTAAATATAGCTCTCATACAAATTTCGTTCCCCCCGAAACCTCGCATTTTCAAAGAATTTCTTAAATTTGAGCATACTTACTTATACATACTGGAAGAACTTATTGTGAAAGTTTGCCACTTCATTCCATGTTTGTATATAGCCCCGAAACAAATATTATTCTCGATTTGTGGAGTGTATCATATAGTCGGCCCCGTCCGACTTTAGCCTTTCCTTACCTGTTTTTGTCTGTAATCAATATTTGATTTGAACTGGGATATTGTCCTGACTCAAGACCATTTTGCATCTATATTTAATAGAATGCAAATTTATTTACAAATGGCATGGTGACATTTATTACTTGGCTGCAGACTACCACACTCATGATTTCGACCTTGTCAAAAGACTTTTCAAGTGGCTTCGCAGCGACTTTTCAACATCAAACCCGGCCTCTATAAGGAGATGATTCTCACAAACGAACGAGAAGCACAACTCACTTGCCGAATTTGCGTTTAAAATATCGCACCAAGTAATAAAGTACACATGCCATCTTACAAGCATCTCATTGAGTTGCATATGTAAGTATGTGTATATGCAGGTATAGTTACCCAGCAATACTTCTGTTATAATTTTAAATTAAATTTATATGGCGTGTCTACAAATATGTTTTTGATCGCATGATAATACTTGACTATATGTCTTCAAATAAATCTACATAAATGCCATACATATCGGATATTAAAGCGGGTGTTTTCATTTGTTGTTAGGAAAAAAAGTTTTCTTAATATGTACCATTTTTATCCCTTTTGCCCCACCACCACCACCTACAAATAAGAATCGATTTATTTAAAGTAAATACACGGCAGAAATCTTCCAACCGATCTACAACAATTAGACGTATTATTGTAAAATTTCGTTTAGATGCTAGCGTTTTTTAAATTCCATTAAAATTTGTATATTTTTATTCATAAACAAAGTTACTGAGGTTCAAAATAATCAATTTGGCACACAAGTGCCACTAAAGACCAAATCTTATCGTTAAAGAATGTTGGCATAAAAAGTCAAAGCGATTTTCTTGAACCTCAGTAACTTTTTTGTTCATGCAGCAAAATATATACTGTAAAAGACAAAATTTCATGGAATTTAAAAAACTTTTTATCCTTTAGGAAACTTTGTGAATTAGGGGGATAAAGACCGTAATGCCAGAAGTCACTTATATAACTTGACGTCGGAGTCAAAAATGATCAAAGTAGAAAATGTATCAAGAATTTTTTAATTCCTATTTGATTTTTTGCGCTAAAACTGTGCGAAATTGTCCCAATATCTTCTACAGAACTGAAGTTATTGACTGGTTGAGTAAACCCCATTTTGCAAATATGTATATCTAATAAAATATCTTGAAATATCAAACGCGTTCACAAAATTTCATTAAAGTCGAAGTACTTTCGAAAATTTGTCGTTGGTTTTATATAAAGGGTGATTTTTTAAGAGCTTGATAACTTTTTAAAAAAAAAAAAACGCATAAAATTTGCAAAATCTCATCGGTTCTTTATTTGAAACGTTAGATTGGTCCATGACATTTACTTTTTGAAGATAATTTCATTTAAATGTTGACCGCGGCTGCGTCTTAGGTGGTCCATTCGGAAAGTCCAATTTTGGGCAACTTTTTCGAGCATTTCGGCCGGAATAGCCCGAATTTCTTCGGAAATGTTGTCTTCCAAAGCTGGAATAGTTGCTGGCTTATTTCTGTAGACTTTAGACTTGACGTAGCCCCACAAAAAATAGTCTAAAGGCGTCAAATCGCATGATCATGGTGGCCAACTTACCGGTCCATTTCTTGAGATGAATTGTTCTCCGAAGTTTTCCCTCAAAATGGCCATAGAATCGCGAGCTGTGTGGCATGTAGCGCCATCTTGTTGAAACCACATGTCAACCAAGTTCAGTTCTTCCATTTTTGGCAACAAAAAGTTTGTTAGCATCGAACGATAGCGATCGCCATTCACCGTAACGTTGCGTCCAACAGCATCTTTGAAAAAATACGGTCCAATGATTCCACCAGCGTACAAACCACACCAAACAGTGCATTTTTCGGGATGCATGGACAGTTCTTGAACGGCTTCTGGTTGCTCTTCACTCCAAATGCGGCAATTTTGTTTATTTACGTAGCCATTCAACCAGAAATGAGCCTCATCGCTGAACAAATTTTCGAACAAACAAACATTTCGAACCGAACACTGATTTTGGTAATAAAATTCAATGATTTGCAAGCGTTGCTCGTTAGTAAGTCTATTCATGATGAAATGTCAAAGCATACTGAGCATCTTTCTCTTTGACACCATGTCTGAAATCCCACGTGATCTGTTAAATACTAATGCATGAAAATCCTAACCTCAAAAAATCACTCTTTAGAATGACTTTAAAAAAGTTACTTTACAAAAATTAACTATATGAACTAATATTTGTTGCTCGATATCCGAACATATAAATATTTTTTCTGATTTTCCTTATTTTTTCATTTCGCAACACTGTCCAGATGACTAAGTATGTTTATCTTTTTGCGAGCAAATTTTTGTTTAGTTACGTTTATGGTTGGTTGTGGGGGTATACAGACATACATACGCCATGAATATTTGTAGGACTTTGTAGTACATATTCGAACAGCAAAAGCTAAAAACCATGAATGGAAAATAGAAACAGACACCCTGAAAAAATATTTGTTATCTTCATGGCAAACAGATGAGTCAGTAGTCGGTGCAAAACAATGATCGTTTTTATAGCAGGCGTTGGAGGGGGTTGCTGTTCATTGGGGGCTATGTAGATGATGATAAAAACATTTTAGGCACAAGGATACGAGGGTAACATGAAATGATTGTGCATACTCATTACTTGGAAATGGGGAATTGCCTGTATTGTAATTGCCCACATACCTTGCACGAATGTAGTTCAATAATACAGCTGACATTGAATCTGTTTGTTCTTGTTGTTCGGTCATATGGAGATAATATTAATAATTTTCCGTTTTTGCCACGATCCTTCCAGTACCTGCCACACAAATCCCGCAAAACTACATAAAATTAAAGCTGTTATAACTTATATACTGATTATCGGATTACTATGAAATTTGATATTTAGCAATGCTTTTACAATGGTTACATTCGCATTCGACATGGCCGATATTGTCACGCCCCTCCTGGTACCTTCCACACAAAGTGACATAAACTTTGGTTACAATAAAACCGAAATAACATCGATACGGGTAGTCAAAATCATTTGCAATTTGGTATTTAAAAATGTTTTTATAATCACTTTAAACCTAAAAAATACTTACGCTTTTGTACCTGCCACACAATTGCCTCTATCCTAGGTAATATTAAACACTTTATAACTTCTATGCTGGTACATGGAATCCACTATGACTTGATATTCGATCGCGTTTTTACAATTGTTTTATAAATGTAGAAGCTGGGATCATCCGATACGAACCTCCTAGTGCCTTCCACACAAATTATTCTGCCCTACATAAAATGTAATTCCTTATAAATGTTCTCTGAGAATGAGGGTATATATACATAAGTCGGTTAAGCCGACTGAAGCTTACTTACTTGTTTTTCATTATGAATTAATGCCCCACGATTAAATATGAAATATTGCCCTAACAAAAATGTAAAATACCCCCAAACCGAAAATGAAAAATTACCCCAAAATATTTATCTGTATAATTTTTATTAATAATTAATAAAAAATGGTCCAAGTACTTATACAATTACATCCATGGAATCTTGCACAGATGTCCTACAATATGAACAATTATGATGGTCTACGTTTGAGGAAAGGGTAAGCTTGCACAAATTGAAAATTTTGAGGTGTAATTTCGGTAATTTCAGTTCCTAGAATTAGGAATAATCGTGTGACTTTTCTTGGCTGTATAGAACATTAGATAAGATCTATAATTTTATAAATTTCGAAGTTAACCAAACTCCAATTAAAGATTTTTTATTTAATGCTTGTGAAATCTACATTTTAATGTATCTCCTTGTTGACGACATTCAAAAATAAGTAAAATTCAAAAATAAGATAAGTTAATAGATCAATTTTCGCCAACAAGGAGATACCTTAAAATGGAGATTTTTATTTAATGAATATCCTCAGTATATTCATAGTATATATTTCTAAAATCAGTTATAACACTGCTTATAAAGTGTGATTTTTTAGCTATTATCTTGTTGGCAACACTGGTTTAAACAGCTAACGCACGTTTCGTGTTTTGTTTCACTGTGAAACATTTTCAGTTTGGTCTATAATTTAACCATGAATCGTCTTACAAACGAACAACGCTTGCAAATTTTTGAATTTTATTATCAAAATGCGTGCTCTGTTAAGAAAGTTCATCGCGCGCTTCTTCCATTTTATGGTCAGTTTAATCGACCCACTATTCGGGCTATTGTGACTAAATCTCGCACCAAATTTACATTGTTCGACATTAAACCACCAACACGCTTACGTAGAGTGCGAACTGAAGAAAATATCGCAGCTGTTACTCAATAACGTGGAAATGCCAAAATTGGACTAAGCGGATGTACAATTTGAGTCGCAGTCAAGGTGCATGAAATAATCTTCAAACATTAAATTATATGGACCGTACTATCGATTCAAATAAAGATTTCATGCATTTTTCTGAATTTTATGTGTTTTTTTTTGAAAAACTTTCCTATAGCTTTCAAAAAATCACCCTTTATATATTTCTAAAATCAGTTATTACACTGCTTATAGCATTTTGCTTGCTTCCAAGTGTTCCATCAATGTTCGCACTTTCATCTTTAATGCGATTTAGTGCGCATAATTCATTATTATTTATTTCTTTTTTCATCATGATTATGATTAACATAATTTTCCATATTCCATTGACCCTGGTTTTACACAAATCGCACCAACATTCATATTTAACAATATCCTCATGTTCAGATTTTTTATAATCTATATATATAAAAGAGTTGCGTTACTGACTGACTGACTGACTTATCATTGACCAGCCCCCAGACCAAACGGATGAAGCCACGAAATACGAAATTCGTACTTTTAGGGGATAAAATGGCCCAAAAAGGGACAAACATTGAACCTTCGTCCTGACTAAACGGCAGTAGCTATAAACATGAAATTCGGTGAGTTCCTTGCGCTGACCATGCAGACGAGCTACAAATAGGGATTGTTCGAAATTTGTACTTTTAAGGGCCGAGCGGGACAAAAAGGGATAAAAATGGTACCAACTAAAGTATTACAGCTAGAATCGCGAAATTTGGTATGTAAATTCCTCTGACCATAGAGAAAAGAAGTAAAATTGGATTTTTCGAAAATGTACCAACCAAACTGGTACCAACTAAACTATTAAAGCTAGAATCGTGAAATTTGGTATGTAAATTCCTCTGACCATATAGAAACGAAGTAAAATTGGATTTTTCGAAATTTGTACTTTTAAGGGGCAAGCGGGACAACAAGGGATAAAAATGGTACCAACTAAAGTATTAAAGCTAGAATCGTGAAATTTGGTATGTAAATTCCTCTGACCATATAGAAACGAAGTAAAATTCGATTTTTCGAAATATGTACTTTTAAGGGACGAGCGGGAGAAAAAGGGATAAAAATGGTACCAACTAAAGTATTACAGCTAGAATCGTGAAATTTGGTATGTAAATTTCTCTGACCTTTCTATATAAGTTCAATAGTTTGATTTTTCGAAATTTGTACTTTTAAGGGGTGCGCGGGACGAAAGGGAATACAAATGCTGTACAATCATTTAATTACGTAAGCGCGGAATATAAATGGATATTTCAAAATTTGTACTTAAAAGGGGGATACGGGACAACAAGGAATACATGTGTTACCAAATAAAGTACATATTTTTAGGGGAAGCAAAAACACATTTTACCTATAGTGATTTTTCAAAATGTGTACTTTTTGGGAAAGAAGTGATAAAAGTTATAAACTGGCTGGCTGAATCTGGAAACATGAGATCGAGGATATAAATGGTTGTAATATTTTGTTCAAAACTTGGTAGAAAATTATACATACGAAGTAGTTCAGTTTTATTTTACATGTCTACGCTGTAGAGGTATGTACTCACCAAATTTCATCATTCTAGCTGTGGTCGTATATGGTACCATTTTCATTCCTCTGTTCCCATTGTGTACCTTGAAAGTACAAATTTAGTAAAACCATTTTATTTTTCGTGTCTACACAGTCAGAGGAACGTATACACAGAATTTCACGATTCTAACTGTGACCATTTGTGTGGTACATTTTTTATCCCCTTTTTCCATTTTACCCCCTAAAAGTAAGAATTTGGAAAAATTCCTTTATTTTACGTGTCTAAGCAATCATTTATCATTCATTTTAAATTCTAGGTGCAGCCGTTTGGTTGGTACCATTTTTATCCCTCTATTCATTTTACCCCTTAAAAGTGTGATTTTGGGAAAACTTTTTTTTAAAGTATGTATCCACTCAATTAGGGTAATGTGCACACCAATTTTCGTGTTTCTAGTTGTTGTCGTTGGATAGATACCATTTTTATCCCTTTTTGTTCCATTTCACCCCCTACAAATAAAAATCACTTTATGGTGCACGTTTTTTCTATAAGAGGAATACGCATACCCAATATCAAATAAATATAAGCAGACATATTAAAAAAAACATGATGAAGTACTCTAAATATTAGGGATTATTATGGATATTTTAAGTCCTAGTGAGCGAAAATTTTTTTCCTTTGGACTGATTTCGCCCAGTTGCAATCACATCCGATCTACGACTATAAGATGCATTTGTGGAAAATTGGGACCTCTTAGCTCCTTTCGTTTAAATGCTAGCGTGCTTTCAATAGACTGAAGCAGGGATGCACAGTGGTTGAGAATGAAAATCCATCGGCCAAAGTTCTATAACTTTTGTAATAGTAGACATTTTTAAGTTCTGTAAAAAAACAAAATTAGACAAGGACCCATGTATTATTTTGTAATATTATGCGTATCTGAGGAAATTGCGTTTTGGAACGAAAAAATCTGACTTTTTGCACTAAATGTATCCTATCTTCCAAGGGTGCAATTTCGTGTAGGCAAAAGCCGGTTGCCAAAGCTAACCTATTGGGTGAAATGTTTGCAAGGAATTCAGCAATCAACCACTCCCCGTGATCGAAAATGTATCTAGTTCCATGCCTCAGAAATGTTTTCGAACACGTGAAGTTAAAAGGGTTTTTGCAAATCTCGACGTAAATAAATCTCCAGGCCCGGATGGTATCTCAGCACTTGTCCTATGTAAGTGCTCTTCGACACTAGCCTGTCCACTTCGCAACCTTGCATAACGTGCAGGGGTCTTCCCAGCGCGTTGGAAGATTGCGAACATACAGCCCATCCCTAAAAAAGGTGAGGCTAATAACCTCGCTAACTACCACCCGATTGCGATTTGCTCTGCGGTCTCGAAGGTTATGGAGAGTATGGTTAATCATCATCTTGTGAGGTATTGAGAGACTAACAACTTACTTAATGATCGACAGTATGGCTTCCGTAGGAATCGATCTACGGGAGACCTGCTGTCCGAAAAGTGGAATCAATCCATCCACAAGTTTGGGGAGAGTAAGGTTGTTGCTCTAGATATCTCCAAGGCCTTTGATAGAGTTTGGCACGGCGCACTCATATCAAAGCTCATTGCTTTTGGAGTTGGTGTGACTTCTCTCGATTTATATCGAGCTTCCTCAGAGATCGCACTATACGAGTTGTTGTAGATGGGTTCTCATCCGACGAGCATAGGTTAACCGCAGGGGTCCCGCGGGGCTCTGTCCTTTCCCCTTCCCTTTTTCTTATTTTCATCGACGACCTCTTGGATCGGACTACAAATCCAATCTACTCATTCGCAGATGATAGCAACCTCTGTCGATCATAGACCAAGTAGTCAAGAAATTGAGGACAAAAGGATATTGATGGATGATTCACTTAGCCAGGATTTATTAGCTATTTCCAAATGGGGTCAAGTGAATAGAGTGGATTTTAATGCACGTAAGACCCAGTGTTCCTTGTTGTCTCACAAGCGATTCACTGATCCAATGGTGTCGTCGATTTCTATGAACGGTGTATATATTGAGCAATTGGACACTCTTGATGTTCTGGGCATGAAGATATATTGTGATGTTCGTTGGACAAAACATGTATTTGATGTGTCGAAAGAAGCATTCAAGTGTCTTGGCTTTTTAAAGCGGTGTAAGAAATTCTTCACTCCCTCCGATCTTCTCAATATCTACATTACGTACATCAGACCTAAGATGGAATACAACTCCCATATATGGTCGGGTGCTGCAAGATCTTCCTTGGAGCTACTCGACCGTGTTCAGAGGAGGGCGATGGTGTTGATAGGTGACAGTAGGATATTCAATTCTGTTGTCTCCGTTGAACATCGTCGTAATGTGGATTGTGTGTCGCTGATTTATCGATACTTTTATGGTGTTTGTTCCTCGGATGTTCGTGATCTCCTACCGGAAGTGAGGACGTTCGGTAGAGATACGCGACTTTCAAGGAACTCTCACCCATTAGATGTCGATTGGACAGCAGGCCGCACTACACATTACAGAATGAATTCGTTCTTTGCTCGCGCAACTCGTATGTGGAATCGACTTCCGGCAAATATCTTTCCCGCCAATTATGACATCCAGAGATTCAAAACAGATGTCAACAAATACTTCTCCCTTTTTCCTCCATCCTACCCCTTATCTTCCTTTAGCCAACACAATGCATTGCATTTATAGGGGACACCCCCTGAGTGTTGGTTCAGTGGTCATAATAAAGCAAGGAAACCAAATTTCTAATAAAAAATTTGAGTGTAAAATCTCTTAAAATGTGTGAGAAAAAGTTCGACAAATTCAAAATCTGAAAAACGTGAAAATCTGTAAAACAAAAAAAAAATATTAAAATTTTTCTTCGCATTATGAACAAATACGAAAAATATGTTAAAAAAGATAAAACAAAAAATATAAATTTTAATTGTCCTTAAAATCGAAAAATACAAAAAGTAGTCAACTTTGGGTCGATTTCAATAATATATCTGATTTCCCGATTTTAATATCTCAAAATAATCCTTAGGTCGTTGTTTAATTTTGGTTTTTACAGAACTCAAAAATGTCTACTAGAACAAAAGTCATTGAATTTTGGCCGATAGATTATGATTCTGAACCGCTGTGAGAAAGATAGACGGACATGACTAGATCGTTTTATTATTATATGACGATCAGGAATATATATACTTTATAGGGTCTTTGGTCGCTATTTCAAGGTGTTACAAACGAAATGAAAACTTAGTATACCCCCATCCTGCTGGTGGAGGGTATAAGAAAAGAAAAACTGCCGCTACACCTTTATTTTGAATGTGAATCGCTTTAAATTTGACTCATCAATCTTGAGGCTCGAATTTAATAATGACCTTTGCAGATTCTTAAAAAAGTATGTACTTTGATGAACCTCCCCCAATTAATGTGGCACAAACGGAATGACAAACTTAATCCCCTTCCGTTTGCTACGTTAAAGCGAATATCCACAATTAAAGCCGGCACCAAGAAAAAAATGCAAAATAAATGTCGCAGTGAAATTCCATTCATTTGTGAATTCCCTGCACATGGGCGGATTGGAAGGGTGGGGTCTGAATAAACATAATAATCATCACACTGTGATGCATGTTGTGTTTACACCTCCCTTACAAACAGATAGACACGTGGTCCTAGCCGCCTATCTCACACTCACACTGTCACGGACTATTGCCACATCCACATCCCCGACTAGCGCTGATCTATAACGCTCGGCGCAATCTTTTATTACGGCTGAATGGATGTTGAAGTGTGTATAGGTATAGGTGTGGGTATGAGTGCGTGTGAGTATTGTTGGCAACAATAACGGTAAATCGAGGCTGCCAGCTGGTATTGTGTTTGCGGGTGGGGATGTGACTGTGAATGGTTGGTTTATTATACCAACACCAACAGCAGCCCCTCACGGTTGTTGTTGCTGTTGTAATCGTTATCGCATCACATTGAGTTGAGTTTCAACGCGTTTCGCTCTTATTGCGGCATTAAATGATTGTTGGTTTTTTTGGAGGTGTTTCATGGCTGCATGTCACACATGGTGGGCTGTGGGAAACGAACAAAAGTTTAAGTTTGCTGAGGGTGATCTGAGAAATACGTATTTTTAATAATTGAACAGAACATAGAACAGATGTTGTCGTGTCCTGTTCTTATTATTATTTTTAAAGAAATATTTTCAAAGTGTTTAATATATAAAACTTTCCAAGTTCAAACGTTTATTTTTATTATTCGGCCTATATTTTTAATTTATTATTTAAATATTTAAGCTCGAGGCCAGGTGATTCAAAACACAAATAACATCAATAACTTTTTTTATTGATTTAATTTTAGTTTTTATCTCTAAAAGTCCTATTCACAGTCCTAAATAAAATAATTATATGCAGTCACCGATATCTATGACTGAAATGCGTTGCCAAGACATGGTTTGTAGGTTATCTTTCATCATTTTGTGTACTTTTGTAATATTCTAAAACTTTGCGTCACTTTTTGGGCCAGTTTAATGTACTTCATTGTGTGAATGCGTCTATGTATTATGTGTCTAGGCTTTTCCCCGATTATGTGACAAATATGTTGTTTGTCATCGCCCTAATATAGCCAGTTTTAGCAAATGTAAAAATAACTTTTTTACACGTTGACGCGTTAAATGTCAGCGATGTTATCTGTATTGTTGACAATGTCATAGGGGGCGTATGCGTATTATTTTAAATGTTTATATTTTTTCCTTGAAATAAAATAACAATTATGAGGGAGTGAAATTACCGAGTTATTTCATAAACAATAAATCGATTTTCATCGTCTTTCTCGATGATGCTACTACGGATTATAAAGGCAAATGTTTTTTCTTATGTATAAAATTTTAGTTATTTTAAACAACGCTTATAAGGCAAGGCTAGCGATATGTTTATACTATATATATCGAAAAAATACTGCAAGACAGTTCAAATAGTATATAAAGGGTGATTTTTTAAGAGCTTGATAACTTTTTTAAAAAAAAAACGCATAAAATTTGCAAAATCTCATCGGTTCTTTATTTGAAACGTTAGATTGGTCCATGACATTTACTTTTTGAAGATAATTTCATTTAAATGTTGACCGCGGCTGCGTCTTAGGTGGTCCATCCGCTTAGTCCAATTTTGGCATTTCCACGTTTTTGAGTAACAGAGACCCAATTGGTGCGAACGGCGACGAATCGAAAATTGGTGGTCATCATTAACACTGGCCGATACAGCTGCGATATTTTCTTCAGTTCGCACTCTACGTAAGCGTGTTGGTGGTTTAATGTCCAACAATGTAAATTTGGTGCGAAATTTAGTCACAATAGCCCGAATAGCCGCTTCAGTGGGTCGATTAAACTGACCATAAAATGGAAGCGCGCAATGAACTTTCTTAACAGAGCACGCATTTTGATAATAAAATTCAATAATTTGCAAGCGTTGTTCGTTTGTAAGACGATTCATGATGAAATGTCAAAGCATACTGAGCATCTTTCTCTTTGACACCATGTCTGAAATCCCACGTGATCTGTCAAATACTAATGCATGAAAATCCTAACCTCAAAAAAATCACTCTTTATAAATGAACTTATAAAAAAATACTTCAGTTTGTTTAGAAAAATACATGAATAGTAGTCTAAAAAGCAATTCTCGTTCGTTAGCCGAGACTTTCTTCATAAGTACTTCAAATATTACTCTAAACAATCACTGCGAAGGCGCCTACCTAGCCTCCGCAGCAGTCATGGTGAAATATCTCAACTCTTTATGGTATGAGTAAGATGAAACGTTTGAGAACTATACCATGTTGTCATTTTTCATATGAGTGTTGCATACTCTGAAGCGAAATAATTTATTTCAATTATCAGTATAGTCGTAGTCGGGCTGAATACAAATTTACTTGGTTTAAGGAAAATTTTAGTCAGGCTGAATACAAATTTTACTTGGTTTAAGGAAAAATTTCCGAAAATGTTCCTGAGATTGAGTATAAATTTACTTGGCATGACTACAAATTTACTTAGTTTGAGTAACAATTTACTTGGATTGAGGAAAAAATCGGAATATTTTCCTCACTTTGAGTATAAATTTACTTGGTTTGAGAAGTATTTCTTAAAAATTTTCCTCAGATTAAGTATAGATTTACTTGATTTGAAGAAAAATTTTCCTCAGTTTGAGTAAATTTTACTTGCTTTGAGGAAAAGTTTGTACTTGACGTGAGAAATTATTGCCTTGGCGCTATACGAAGTTCAATTTTCCTCAGTTTTAGTTAGGGTTTGGGGTCCGGGAATTCCCGGGAAAAAATTTTCAATTTCCCGGGAATACGGGAAATATTAAAAAAAATATTTATTTATTATGTTGATCAATAATTTAATGTTACTATATAAATTGGAATTTTTAGATGTATGTCAAATTCATATATGTATTTACATAACTGACAATAATAAGTATTTGTTTATATTATATTACTACAAACAAAAAATTTTAAATTCGCTAAATAGCCATTTTATGCGAAACCCAGCTAGGGGAACAAAAACTTTTTGTGAGGCTATTTGCAGCATCTTTATTGTGAAATAAAAATATCATGCCGACAATACTATGGCTTACATAATGTAAATTTTCTTGTTTTCCTAGAAGAATCGAGGTGAATATCTTCTTCAAGAACCATTTACTTTACATATGTAGCCAGAAAGAAATGGTCTCAAAATAGGAATACAATAAAAATTGTTCGCCTGGAAACTTTCAAGAGAAATCTAATAGGAATATAAATATATGCTACGATGTATTTAAATGGTCCTTTGTGTCATAACATTCTCCGTCATATCAGTTGTTTGTTTCCTTAATCGTTTTCAATTTTGAATCTAGGTGTCAGTCACGATATAAATGCCCAATTCTGGCGATTAGTCTACAACTTTTCAAGTTTATAATGAGAAAATGTAATTTATAATCGGAATATGTAAGTTCACGATGAGATGTAAATTCATAACAGGAAATGTAAATTCATAATAGGAGCATGATAATTCATAATCAACATTGTAAATTCGTAATGTGAAATGTAAATTCATATTGAGAAATATAAATTCATAATAAGAACATAAAAATTGATAATGAGATATAAATACAAAATGAGAAAATAGAAATTCTTATTCAGGAATATATAGTCATAAAATATAAATTCATAATCAGGAACTCTAAAATTTATAATCGAAGCTATGTATGTACGTTTTTCTATGGATATTTTCGTAGAAACGCATATTTTATCAATGTTCTCATTATATATTTACATTTTCTCAATATGATTTTATATTTTCTCATTATGAATTCATATTTTCTGAATATGAAAACGTATTTTCTGATTATGAACTTGGATTTTCTGATTACAAACTTGTATATTTCATTATGAATTGGTATGTTCCTATTATGAATTAATTGTTCTCAATGAATTATGATTTATATATCTCATTATGAATTAACATGTTCCTATTAAAAATTTGCATTACCCATTATGAATTTATATGTCCCTAATATGAACTTACATTTCTCAATATAAATTTGTAGGTTCCGAATATAATCTTGAAAAGGTGCAGAGTAAAATATTTGTAAAATGAAAAATAATTTGTAAACTATTTTGACAATAACATTCGTCTTTAATTTGTAATATGACAGTATTGAAAAAAACACACCAGTTATTAAATGTTGATATTTTAAACCATATTGAACATACCTATAAATAAATTACTTTTTCCCGGGAATTCCCGGGATTCCCGGGAATGAAATTTTTCATTCCCGTTTTCCCGGGAAATGAAAAAAGTCCGGGAAACCCCAAACCCTAGTTTTAGTACATATTTACTTAATCTGAGTGTAGGTATCCAAGCTTAGAAAGGGAAACTTTTCTTTATGTGACTTTTATCCAAACTAATTTCACACATTACTTCTCCGTCAAATTAAACATGAAAGGGATTTTTCGAAATTTATGCTTTATGTTACCAGACAACAGACGCGCAACATAAATGGATTTAATGAAAGTAGTACTTTTAAATGGAGCGGGATAAAAATGGTACGAATGTGTTGGAGCTGGAATCGCTCTCTACATAAACGGATTTTTTAAATTTGTACTTTTAAGGGGATAGCGTGACAAAAAGTCCAGAAATGGTACCAGCCAAAGTATTGCAGTTAGAAATTCAGTTTGTGGACTCCTTCAACCACTTAGACACGCAACATAAATGAATTTTTCGAATTTTGTTAAGGGGGAGCGGGACCAAAGGTAAAAAATGCGAAACACTACCTCTACAATCCGTCTACGAGGCTGTAAAAGGAACTGCGGGTGTATATTCTTGTTCGAAATGATAAATAGGGTTCCAACGGATTTTTTGTGTATGTGTACTAAATAAAAGTATTTTTCGAATTTATTATTTATTCGACATAAATATGGTGGCCATCCGTACACAGTGTTGCACAGTGTACAGTGCACACTGGCAATTCAAAAAAATTTAATTGTGCATATAATATTACGGCTGTTTTTCTTTAAGCAGGAATAACAAGCTGCGATAACAAAAACATTAATACAAATTTAATTTTTTGCTCAAAATAAAAAATTATTTTTTCACTTTGTCGCCAAATACAATTTAAATATTTAAATTAATTTAAATTTTCAGAAAAAAAATTATTATGTGTTGATTTGTACTTATTTGTTTTGTACTTAACCTCGATAACCATAACTTACACTGGATAATTATCCGTGTCTAATATTTAACATATAATTATTATTTCAAAATTTGTTTTCATACACACATCGATATTGCTGTTGACGGATATATTAAAAAAATATTTTATTTAGATTTTTGTTATCACAGCTTAGTTATCCAGCCTTATTTTCTTTATGGAAACACTCCAAGCAATCAAGAAAATGTATTGGAGAAACCTAGGTGGCAACACCGAAAGCCTGAACGGTGTCATCGATGACCCCCACTGAAATTTTTCGTCAATTTTCTTCGTAGAACATTTTAATCCTTAAATGTCCTTTTGGAATGGACTTTTTTGATTTCCTCGAAAAAGGATCACATTGACACATAAAGAGAGGAGCTAGAGGGTTAAGATCTTCCATAAAAATGATCCCCATAAAATTCCACAATATATTTCTAACAAAAAGAATTCGCTCAGACATTAACTTACAACACTGTTTTCGCTTAGTATAATGCTTCTTTCGTACATAAAATGAAAACTTGACCCGCAATGTAAAGAAACTCAGACCAGCAGGACTATTTTTTTTTTCACAAAAATTATCTACTCAACATGCTCTTTCAGAATTATAGGGTCGCTACTCTGTTCCAAAAATGCTGTTGGACAGTGTTATTACCGTCTCCAGATACGGAAGTTTTTTATCGGTTTCTTTTTGAACTGTGAACTTAATTTGATGGCTAAAGCTATTTAGATTCGTCAATATGTTGTGCTGTATCTGGCACATTCCATGATAATCCCGAATAGGTCGTTCACATATTTCGTCAGTAACTTAGGTTTTCACAGTTTTCAATGGCTCTATCCAACAGCTCTTCCATCACAATGTCGGCTACCGTTGGTAGTCCTCTCTTTTGTTTGTAGATTTTATTTTCGTACTTGAAGTATCTGTTATCTTGCATGCAAAATTTCAGGATCTTCATAAACAAGGTTTTGGTAATTTTTGTATAATTAGATATTCTCGTCCACTTAGTTTGAATTTTTAATATATATATATTTTTTTTACTGAACCAACACTCAGGCGATGTCCCCTATGAATGCAGCGCATGGCGTTGGCGGAAGGAAGATACGGTATTGGAAGGAGGAAAGAGGGAATAGTGTTTGTTGACTTTTGTTTTAAACTTCTGAATATCATAATTAGCTGGGAAGATATCTGTCGGAAGTCGATTCCACTTACGGATAGTGCGGGCGAAGAACGAATTCATTCTATAATGTGTGGTGCGGAAATTCCTGGAAATTCCCGTATCTCTACCGAACGTTTTCACGGGCGGTATAAGATCACGAATATCCGAAGAACAAGAAAGTAACGATAGAACAAGGACACACAACCCACATTACGACGATGTTCAAGGGAAACAATAGAATTGGATATCCTACCGTCACCTATCAACACCATCGCCCTCCTCTGGACACGGTCAAGTAGCTCAAGTGATGATGCTGGAGCACCCGACCATATATGGGAGTTGTATTCCATCTTTGGTCTGATGTAAGTAGTGTAGATATTGAGAAGATCAGGGGGAGTGAAGTATTTCTTACACCGGTTTACTTGAATGCTTCTTTCGACACTTCAAATACATGTTTTGTCCAACGAACATCGCTTTGTATTTTCATGCCTAGAAATGGCCAGTAAATCCTGGCTGAGTGACTCATCCATCAAACGCCTCTTGTCTTCAATTTCTTGACGACTTGGTCTATGACCGAATGAGTATGAATGACAGAGGTTGCTGTCATCCGCGAATGAGTATATTGGATTCACAGTCCGATCCAAGGGTTCGTCGATGAAAATAAGAAAAAGGGAGGGGGAAAAGACAGAGCTCTGTGATACTCCTGCAGTTAACCTATGCTCGTCGGATGAGAACCCATCTACAACAACACGTATAGTGCGATCTCTGAGGAAGCTCGATATAAATCGAGAGAAGTCATTACCAACACCAAAAGCGACAAGCTTTGATATGAGTGCGCCGTGCCAGACTCTATCAAAGGCCTTGGAGATATCTGGAGCAAATTACAATTTGTAATATTTCTATATAGTTTGAATATTTTCCTCTTTTTGGATTTCTTCATTTGAAAGGACCTACCTACCGTAAGTGGAGATCTGGAGACACGTTCAAAAGTTATTACATCATTAACAAAGCTAACAATTCAAAGAAACGCTCAAGAGCACCAACTTTGGACCACTGTAAAACTCGAACCACGTACTACTTTGATCTAAGATAAACGCCATATAACCCACAAGAATGAGCTTTTGTATGGAAGTTACTCGATTAACAAGAAAATAGCTTGCTACTCTCTTAGTAATGCTGCCAGATTGTTCTTGTTGATTCATTTAAGCCCAATGTAAGCTAGTAAGCCTAATCGAACAAGCATAATGTTTGCGCCAAGCTTCATCAAAATCTAAGATGGTCAAAATACGCGCTGAATAGAAATCTTTTGGAATTATCCTAACCTACAGAATCCCAATTGAAAATCCAATTACAAATTTGAAAACTTTTCTTTTTTGTCAAAAAACAACCCTTCCCCTTAACATATAGATAAGCGACAATAGGGGAAATAGACAAAATTGGGATAACAATGATACGCAGTATTGAAATTTGGTGTGTAAAATTAAAAATATATGTTCAGATATTTTTTTCTGGGATAATTGTGCTAAAATAAACTCAAAAAAACAGAAAGTCATTTGGTAATTTAGTTCGAGAGATGATAAAAGGTGAGGAGTGCCTTGCGTCCTCTACACACAAAACGAAAGTGTCCTGAGGCACTCTTGCGGGTTAGAGGTTTAATTTAATTTTTAGATTTTGAGTTATTACCTTTTTGTGGATCAAATACGATATGTATGTGGCGTTTTCACTGGGGGAACCAAGTCATATTACAATTATAAAACAAAAAACACACTTTTTATAAAATATTGAAAATAAATAAAAACAAGTAAAAACGGCGTTAAGTTCGGCGGGCCGAACTTTATATACATTCCACCATTGATTGCATTCCACAGAGGATGTCCATTTTCGTAGAACTGCAGTAATATAAAATATTTTTTTTTTATATAGCCAAATCAAAACAAATACAAATATTAACAAAAAATATTAATAAATATAATATTTTAATTTTTTTCAAACCACGCCTATAAGGCAAGGCTACCAATACGCCAATTCAAAAAATAAATATTCTTCTATATATATTTTCAAAAAGCTTAAATACCATAAATATTGGTAGATAGTGGGGGCTACAGTTGGTTGTATTTCCATTGTATTTTAATTCCAAAAGTCTAAATTTTGAAAATCCACTATCATGATTCAACCAATTTTTGCCGTAAAAAAAAGCAAACATTTGAAAAAAAAACTTTTTATTTTGCGTGTCTATGCAGTCAGAGGAATGTATACACCGAATTCCATGATTCGAGCTGCGGCCATTTGGTTGGTACCATTTTTACCCCCTTAAGAGTACGACTATCTAAAATCTCTTTATTTGTAGTTTCTACCCAATTAGAATTTCATCATTCTAGCTGTAGTCGTTTAGTTAGTACTATTTTTATCCCTCTGTACCCATTGTACCCCTTGAAAGTAAGAATTTGGAAAAAACCTTTTATTTTCCATGTCTACGTAGCCAAAGGAATGTATACACCGAATTTCATGACTCTAGCTGCGGTCATTAGGTTGGTACTATTTTTAGCCCCTTTTTCCATTTTGACCCCAAAAAGTACCAATTTCGAAAAATCCCTTTATTTTCCGTGTCTACACAGTGTATACTCCAAATTTCATGACTCTAGCTGCGGTCATTTGATTGGTACTACTTTTATCCCTTTTTTCATTTTAACCCCAAAAAGTACGAATTTTGAAAAATCCGTGTATTTTACGTGTCTATGCAATCAGAGGAATGTATACACCGAATTTGATTATTCTAGGGGCAGCCGTTTGGTTGGTACCATTTTTATCCCTTTATTCCCATTTTACCCTTAAAAGTACTAATTTGGAAAAAATATTTTTATATTATGTATCTACTCCATTAGAGCAATATACACACTGAATTTCGTGTTTCTAGCTGTTGTCGTTTAATATGTACCATTTTTATCCCTTTTTGCCCCATTTTGCCCCATTTCACCCCCTACAAATAAGAATCACTTTATGGTGCACGTTTTTGTTACCGCGGGCATGCACATACCCATTATCAAGCAAGTACAAGCAGACATATTGAAAATATATGCTTAAATGCTCTAAAATATTAGGGATTATTATGGGTATTTTTAGTCCTTGTGAGGGAAAAATTTTTCCCTTTGGGCCGATTTCAATTCCAACCGATCTACGACTATAAGACGCATTTATGGAAAATTTGAACGTTCTAGCTCCTTTCGTTTAGATACTAGCGTGCTTTCAACAGACGGACAGACGGACGGACGGACATGGCTAGATCGTCTTAGAATTTTATGACGATCAAGAATATATATACTTTATAAGGTCTCAGGTCGATATTTCAAGGTGTTACAAACGGAATGACTGCTTTGCGATTTGGGAATTGGAAATATTTTTTTTTTTGAAAATATATTTTTTTACGAAAAATAAAAAATTTTAGCTTGCTGCTGAAAAATAAAACTATAGAAATGGGACCTTTCGGGAAGTTTTGTCTTTAGAAGTGTATAACAGGCACTATTTTATTTAGTCGCTGCGATGCCAACTGACGAAGGCTTCCACAGGCCACAAATCATGATAGTGGTAGTCTGAATCATGATAGTGGTAGTCTGCAGTCATTAGTAAATAAATTTGCATTCTATAAAATATAGATGTAAAATGGTCTTGCGCCAGGACAATATCACAGTTCAAACAAAATATTTTTTGTATTGAAAAATTGGTAATTTTGTTGACGACCTACCGGTGTAGTCCGTTGGCTAAAATTATTCGCAATGGGCGTTAAACGCATCTACATTATTTTTTCTTCGCGAAAAATAAAAACCTTTATACTTGTCGTATTTTTGAAGTTTTGCCTTTAGAAGCATATAACTTTTTAGTGAAGTAAGATACTTGTAAGAATGTTTCCACTATTTTATTTAATTTTTTATAGCAAATCTAATAGTAGAATCTAAAATTATGCTTTATACGAAATCAACCTGGCCTAAAAATATCAAATTGTTTCTTCTAACTTAAATATCTATAGAACTAAACCATCAAGTATAGGGTCCGCCAAATAACTTTTTTTTTTGAAAATGCTATAAAAAAACTACGGAATATTTTTTTTATTTCTTTTTTTATTTGAAAGTACAATCCTTCCGGTTAATAATGGAAAATAATTTCATTCAAATGGAAGCTGAGGGCACCCCACAAATAATAGTCCAACGGCTGAATAGTTGAAAAAAAAGTTAGATGGCGGACCCCATACCAATGTCTCCTATGATTTACTTTTTCCGCTCTAGAAACCACATATTTCAACAAATAACTTTTTTTTTTGAAAAAGCTATAAAAAAAACTACTGAATATTTTCTCAAATTTCTTTTTGATTTGAAAGTACAATCCTACCGGTTAATAATGGAAAATAATTTCATTCAAATGGCTGCTGAGGGCACCCCACAAATAATAGTCCACCGGTTGAATAGTTAAAAAAAAAGTTAGATGGCGGACCCTATATAATTACTATCACTGTGCAACTGTAATTGTACTTTTTTCAATCATTTCAATATTTGACATGGCCAAGGTGACCAATTTGGAGGGATCTAAAATTTTTCACATCATCTGGAAATCATCTCTGCTGTAAGCATGTCAATATATCTTTTTACGTTCAAAAGGTAAAAAATTTAAAATAAAAATCATCTTTGTACCACTGTGAGTCCATTGACAAAATGTTTATTGCATATTGAATGTCTAAAAGCAACTTTTTCGTCAATGTCTTAGAATAATGTAAAAAATAATATATAAAATAATGAATAAAAATGTATGAATAAATTGTTTATGAAATTTAAGAAACATTTCATAATAACAGTACTGTTGACGATCGATCAGGTCCTGTCGATGATGACATCGATTTGGATTTGATCGATCTTAACGACTAAGTGTCATCCCTGACACTGGAAGGCGAGGAGTGCGGCCAACTTCATATGTTTGTGTTGTCCACTTTACTTTTCGTTTCGCAAAAAGTGACAGTGTTTTTAGACCACCGTGTCAATAAATAATTATAAATAAATATTAATTCGTACTAATTCAAACCCTCTGTGTTTTCACTTAAAGGAACCACCACGTAAGTATACACCTTTTACTTACGTTCGTTTGTGTTACTTTGTGTTTTCGTTGCTTGCATTTTCGTGCAACAACAACCACACTACACAGGCTTCTCACAAGACTCCGTCTTTGAGAACCTAACGAGTCCGCCATCCTGGCAGGATCTCGTTCAAGTACCTAAATAACAAAAAAATGTTGGAAACCAACACACAATATACAATTAATATGAAATCCCGCAGAATACCATGGAAAATTCCCGGAAACGGAAGTATAAAATATTGGAATTTCCCAAAAAAATTCCCTTGGCAAATCCGCATCTCTATCGGTCCTCATTATCCTTAATCGTTTTAAACGTGCAATATGTACGTGCACAGCAACGATTCACGCAACAAACAAATCGATCATTAATCAAATTGAAAATCTCTTTTCAATATCTTCCTACACCTCCAATAGAATTCAAACGAAAAGAAACCCATTCCTACTCGTTAGTCTTTAGTCTTGTAATGAATGCATAGACATTCCGACATGATTCTCATGCTTCTTCCTCTTTTTATACTGTTGCTTCATTCAGTTCGATACATTTTATTACGTTGATAGCGGAAGAGAGTGAGAGAGAGAGGGAGGGAGAGAAGTGCGGAAAACATTTCTTAAAAGGAATTCCCATTTAAAGTAGTGGAGGGACAGAAAACAGGATTATAGGGTGAAAAATACCATTTTAGTTTTTCTTTGCAATTTTGTTGATAACTTTTAACATAGTTTCGCTGTTTCCTTCATCCCAGCTTTTATTGACTCACTTTTGCTTTTTTTCTTCTACATCAGAGATGGCTGCTTTTAAAACAATTCAATTTTTCAATAGGGTCTTGTTGTTATTGTTGTTGAATTAAAGTTCGCAAGCACATCATCCCGCATAGTCCCGCAATACAAACAGCACATACACACATACAGACAGCCACAGGAGGAAGGAAAATGTAAATCGTGTTTCGGAGAACAGATAAACGGATAGAGAGACATGCATACACACACATCCACTGAGCACACACGAGAGCACATTAAATATCTGAAGGCATTCTCCGATGTTACACTTAACTTCAATTACTGTAAGTGCGAGTAGTTGGCGATGTCGATGTTATTGTCGGTGTGTTGTACTACTTGTTCTCATTGCAAATATGAATGTATGTGTGTATGGGTGGATGTGCGTGTGTTTTGTGATAGCAAACAACGAGACCGTTTGTAAACATCAAATACTAAAAAGCAGACTTACAAACACACACAATTCCCTCACTATTCCGATAAAATGTCAACAAAGGCAAAGGGAATTTGTGTAGATTGAAGACGATTTGCGAAAATGTATGTGTATATGTGTGAGAGTATGTAATACAGGAATTAGTAGGGACCCTAGGGAAGGCGAATGTAAATTAAAATAAAAATTACAAAAACATATTTGATGCAGATTAATTTTTATTTGGATTTCATATTTACTGTCTCAAATTAAATATGTGATATTTTAAATAAATATGAGTACATACATTGAAATGGACATTCTATACAGATTATTATGATTTTGAATCTGTTTTAATTAAAATGTAGGATGTTCTAAATAAATAATGAAGTAATAGTTTAAATGTTCTACATACGCACAGTGGAATATTTTCACACAAGCTGTGAAGTAAGAAAACGTCAGTCGGCTAAACTGACTTATATATACCCTCACTCTCAGAGAACATATCTATGGAAATTGTAATAATTTAAATTTTACGTAGGGCCGGATGATTTGTGTGGAAGGTATTAGAAGGTTCATGGCATTTGGTCCTAGCTTCCACGGTTATAAAACAATTGCAAGTCATGCACAATTGCGTGGGAGGAACAAGAAGGGGCGTGGCTAAGCCATAAATATTTTTTTGGTTTAAAGTGATTATAAAAATATTTTCAAATATCAAATTTCAAATGATTTTGACTACCCGTATGGAAATTATATCGGTTTTATCTTAACCAAGGTTTATGCCAAGGTTTATGTGGGAGGTACCAAAAGGGGTGTGGCAATATCGCCCATATTCCACATGAATGCAACATATATAAAAGCATTGCCAAATATCAAATTTCATAGTATTCCGATCATCCGTATATACAGCTTTAATTTTACGTAGGTTAGGGTGATTTGTGTGGGAGGTACAAGAAGAGGCGTGTAAATACCCGACATATTTGGTACGCTTAAAATTATTATAAAAACGTTATCAAATACGAAAATATTGCCGATTGGAAGTAACATTGGTCTTAATATAACATAGGAATATGGGTATTTTGTGTGGGAGGTACCAGAAGCGGCGTGCCAATTTCTCCCACCTTCGAACTTAATCTAAGTTTGGGAAACATATTACCATGTGCAAAGTTTGAATTGATTCCTTAGCTCCTTTCGAGAGTTATCGTATACACCAGCCAGACGGACATGGCTCAAACAGCTTAAAAAGTCGTGAAACGGATTTGGTCCAAACATACTTGGGGTCTTAAGTCACTCCTTCAATGCGTTACACTTTTTTTCTGTCCCAAATGATATATACCATCATACTCTGTAGAGTGAGGGCCGTGAAATTTGGAAGACATCCATTATATTGTAAAATTAGACCAAAAATCTCAGATAAATCTCCTTGCATCTTTTAATCGATGGTAACGCACTCTTTTAACTTAGTAAATAATTAAGGCTTCATATATCAGTTCAACGATTGGAAATCATTAGGAATAATTATCCTGCCAAGTCATTCTTTGCAAACTTTTCGACTTATTGTAATATACAATGTATAATTTGAGAGTTCTAATAAATTTACTATTAAAATCTTTTATTGTCGGTCAACAGGTGCAACTGAATACACGTATTTCAATGTCAGCAAAAATATGGCCCCTAATGATATGCTGTACAAGAAGCATCGGCCGATCTCGCGATTATAGTTTTAAATTGGAGAAAATGAAATGCCTCAGGACAACCTTCAAACTAAACGAAATTCCAATACGATATATGGCTTCTGAGATATAGGCCGATAAAATAACCTCTAAAATTATGAACTGTTGAACTATTTCAATACTTATGATCTTTAAATACATCCGCAGCAATATTTGTCCATGATATCACCAAGTTTAAATTGATAGAGGAACAAAAACAATGGTACCGCTGGAATTGAGAAATTTATTGTGTACCTTTTAACAACGTAGACGTATAAATAATTTTTTCGAAATGTGTACTTTTAAAGGGACAAAAAGGTCTAACAATGGTACGATCCAAAGATTTTTCAAAATCTTTGCTCCTGTGGGGTGAAGTCGTCCCAAAATGAACGACAATAAAATGTAGGTTGTACACAGTGTACTAACAGTCTTCAGACAGACGAATTAATAATAATATTTTTAGCTGCAGAATTCGGTATTCGGCATTGTAAGTCCGAATAGACGAATAGTTTACATTCGAACAGGACATTTATTCATTGAAAATTGTTTTATTTTCTAAATATTCCATCTTTTATTGTACAACAAAAATAAATGTATTACATTTGTTCAAGTCTAATTTCTAAAACAAAACAGCAAAGATTTTTATTCCCTCCACCTCCAGGATGGGGTTATACTAATTTTGTCATTCCGTTTGTAACACCTTGAAATATCGACCTGAGACTCAATAAAGTATATATATTCTTGATCGTCATAAAATTCTAAGACGATCTAGCCATGTCCGTCCGTCCGTCCGTCTATCCGTCTGTTGAAAGCACGCTAGCATCTAAACGAAAGGAGCTAGGACGTCCAAATTCTACTCAAATGCGTCTTATAGTCGTAGATCGGTTGGGATTGAAATTGGGCGAAATCGGCCCAAAGGGAAAAATTTTTCCCTCACAAGGACTAAAAATACCCATAAAAATCCCTAATATTTTAGAGTATTTAGGCATGTTTTTCCAATATGTCTCCTTGTACTTACTTAATATTGGGTATGCGCATTCCCCTTATAACAAAAACGTGCACCATAAAGTGATTTTATTCGAATGGGGTGAAATGGGGCAAAAAAGGGATAAAAATGGTACATATTAAACGACAACTGCTAGAAACACGAAATTCGGTGTGTACATTCCTCTAATAGAGTAGATACATAATATAAAAGTATTTTTTCCAAATTAGTACTTTTAAGGGGTAAAATGGGAATAGAGGGATAAAAATGGTACCAACCTAACGGCTGCCCCTAGAATAATCAAATTCGGTGTATACATTCCTCTGACTGCATAAACACGTAAAACACACGTATTTTTTCAAAATACGTACTTTATGGGGTTAAAATGAAAAAAGGGGATAAAAATAGTACCAATCAAATGACCGCTGCTGGAGACATGAACTTCGGAGGGAAAATAAACGGATTTTTCGAAATTCGTACTTTTTGGGGTCAAAATGGAAAAAGGGGATAAAAATAGTACCATCCAAACGACGGCAGCTAGAGTCATGAAATTCGGCGTATACATTCCTTCGACTATGTACACATGGAAAATAAACGAATTTTTCGAAATTCGTACTTTTTGGGGTCAAAATGGAAAAAGGGGATAAAAATAGTACCATCCAATC
The DNA here is from genome assembly GCA_947397865.1 of Polietes domitor. Lineage (NCBI taxonomy): Eukaryota > Metazoa > Arthropoda > Insecta > Diptera > Muscidae > Polietes > Polietes domitor. Next base: position 15,323,240 of record OX377620.1, read on the forward strand.
GACGGCAGCTAGAGTCATGAAATTTGGCGTATACATTCCTTCGACTATGTACACATGGAAAATAAACGGATTTTTCGAAATTCGTACTTTTTGGGGTCAAAATGGAAAAAGGGGATAAAAATGGTACCATCCAAACGACGGCAACTAGAGTCATGAAATTCGGCGTATACATTCCTTCGACTATGTACACATGGAAAATAAAAGGTTTTTCCAAAATTCGTACTTTCAAGGGATACAATGGTACACAGGGATAATAAACGGATTTTTCGAAATTCGTACTTTTTGGGGTTAAAATGGAAATAGGGGATAAAAATAGTACCATCCAAATGACGGCAGCTAGGTTAGAAATTCGGAGTATACATTCCTTTGACTAATTAGACATGGAAAATAAAAGTTTTTTTTCCAAATTCGTACTTTCAAGGGATACAATGGTACAGAGGGATAATAAACGGATTTTTGGAACTTCGTACTTTTTGGGGTCAAAGTGGAAAAAGGGGATAAAAATAGTACCATCCAAATGACGGCAGCTAGAGTCATGAAATTCGGAGTATACATTCCTTTGACTAAGTAGACATGGAAAATAAAAGTTTTTTCCAAATTCGTACTTTCAAGGGATACAATGGTACAGAGGGATAAAAATAGTACCAACTAAACGACTACAGCTAGAATGATGAAATTCTAATTGGGTAGAAACGTCATATAAAGAGATTTTAGATAGTCGTACTCTTAAGGGGGTAATAATGGTAGCAACCAAATGGCCGCAGCTGGAATCATGGAATTTGTCATCATTTGCATAGACACGCAAATAAAAAAGTTTTTTCCAAATTATTTTTTTTTCTTTTACGGAAAAATTGGTTGAATCGTGAAGTTAGGTTATTTTGCACTATGTACGTCTGATAATGGATTTTCAAAATTTGTACTTTTGGAATTAAAATAGAACAGAAATACAAGCAACTGTAGCACCCACTATCTACCAATATTTATGGTATTTAAGCTTTTTGAAAATATATATATTTAATTTTTTATTAGAGTTACAAAAAAAAGTATTATTTAGGGTCCGCCATCTAACGTTTTTTTCAACTATTCAACCGTTGGACTATTATTTGTGGGGTGCCCTCAGCAGCCATTTGAATGAAATTATTTTCCATTATTAACCGGTAGGATTGTACTTTCAAATCAAAAAGAAATTTGAGAAAATATTCAGTAGTTTTTTTTATAGCTTTTTCAAAAAAAAAAGTTATTTGTTGAAATATGTGGTTTCTAGAGCGGAAAAGGTAAATCATAGGAGACATTGGTATGGGAGCTATATAAGGGTCCGCCATCTAACGTTTTTTGTTCAACTATTCAACCGTTGGACTATTATTTGTGGGGTGCCCGAGGCAGCCATTTGAACCGGAAGGATTGTACTTTCAAATAAAAAAGGAAATTTGAGAAAATATTCAGTAGTTTTTTTATAACATTTCAATAAAAAGTTATTTGGCGGTCCCTATATTTATTTATAAAATTATTTTTTCAATATTTGTATTTGTTTTGGTTTGGCTATATTAAAAAAATTACATTTTCCTATAATTGTTGGTCTGTTATGTTGTATGTGTTGTCATTTATTTTGGTTTAAGACCAAAGGTTGTGCTGAAGTCTTCAGCAGAACCCAAAATTAGCAGAAAGACAAAGTGAGACCTTTATTGTTGCAGCTAAAAGTTGACTGCGCAGTTTCGATGGGCGCTACCCCATCTCGTCAGAACTTTCGCAACGAATGTATGTCTTTGACTTAAATCAGGGTTCATATTAAAGGGTGATTTTTTAAGAGCTTGATAACTTTTTTTAAAAAAAAAAACGCATAAAATTTGTAAAATCTCATCGGTTCTTTATTTGAAACGTTAGATTGGTCCATGACATTTACTTTTTGAAGATAATTTCATTTAAATGTTGACCGCGGCTGCGTCTTAGGTGGTCCATCCGCTTAGTCCAATTTTGGCATTTCCACGTTTTTGAGTAACAGAGACCCAATTGGTGCGAACGGCGACGAATCGAAAATTGGTGGTCATCATTAACACTGGCCGATACAGCTGCGATATTTTCTTCAGTTCGCACTCTACGTAAGCGTGTTGGTGGTTTAATGTCCAACAATGTAAATTTGGTGCGAAATTTAGTCACAATAGCCCGAATAGCCGCTTCAGTGGGTCGATTAAACTGACCATAAAATGGAAGCGCGCAATGAACTTTCTTAACAGAGCACGCATTTTGATAATAAAATTCAATAATTTGCAAGCGTTGTTCGTTTGTAAGACGATTCATGATGAAATGTCAAAGCATACTGAGCATCTTTCTCTTTGACACCATGTCTGAAATCCCACGTGATCTGTCAAATACTAATGCATGAAAATCCTAACCTCAAAAAAATCACTCTTTAGTACCAGCGGTCACATATGACAAATGAGAAGCGCTGATAAAAAAAATATTCCACCGAATTAAGTCGACACACTAAAAATCTCACTTTGCCAATTCAATGTTATGCATGTGCTCGCTTAGTTCGGTGGAATATTTTGTTTATCAGAGCTTCTCATTTGTCATATGTGACCGCTGGTACTAATATGAACCCTGATTTAAGTCAAAGACATACATTCGTTGTTTCGTTTTCGTTTTTTTTATTATTTTTTTTTAATTTTGTTGATACACAAACCGTTATATTGTTGTTGACAATAATCATATTATTTTGATTCCATTCGGTGAAAATTTAAACATTTATTTATTTGCTTGTTATCATAACTTGGTTACCAAGTCTTAAAGAAAAAACACTTATTTTTTATTTTTAAACCAAAAATCCAATAAATGCTCTTATGCCAACAATAATAACTATATCGTTAAAACTATTATGACAACTGAAAGGCAGGGACATCCTTTTTCTCTCTCGCACACACATTCTCTTTTTTGGCGTTTGTCACATAATTTACTTGACAAGAAAGCTTTAAATAAACGAAGCGAACAACGAAGACAGGAAAACAAAACATAATAAGCACGTGTTTGCATAACAATGAATGAAAATACGATAACAATAACAATAATAATACAATTACTACATAAAAGCTTTTACACAGAGCTCTGGGAGAAGGTGGCCGGGGAAGGAAGCCTGTGGAAAAAACAACAATAATCTCTTGTTAAACAACAACAGAGATAAAATCAAGAGCATCCACACATTTAAGAGAAATATTCGTATCCGAAATTGCCCAGAGACAGAGAGAGAGAGAGCAAGAGAAAGCAAGCTCTCATCTTCTCCTTGCGATGCGAAAAGAAAGCTTTGTGTGTGTTAATGGAGTGGCGATAAAACGAAAACAAATATTTACAATGGCCATGCAGGAGCATGCACACACGACAACTATTTACAACTCTGATAAAATCACAAAAATTTAGTTGTCTTTTAACGCTACAACGATACGGTTGACTTTGGAATACCCAAGAAAGGAAGAACGGAAAAAAAATAACGGGAAAATAACAAATGCAAGCTCCACTAAAACGATTGTGAGTGAATGTGTCACATTTAGTGGGGCAAAAAAATAAGGAAAATTTAAACAGGATTGAAGTCCTTAAAATGTGAAACTAAACATAAACGGGAGAGACGGGAGTGTAACAACAAACGAAAAGAAAAGTGAAAGAAAACAAGAAAACAAGCCCCGAAAAGGTTCAAAATCGAAACACAAGAAATGCTTTAAAATAAAATGTGTTGCTGTTGAAAAAAATCGCGGGAATTTATGTGTGTGGGTGTATGTGCAGTTGTGGTTTCCGTATTTGTTTATTTTCTCGTATTCCTTGAATTACCATCTCCTCCTCATCCTGCCTTCGCCGTTTTTTTGTACATTGAAAGGTTTTAAATTTCGTTTGGTGGCGGCGCAAGGGAAATGGGAGGAACTATATTTGCTGGATTTCCTTAAACCTCAACACCCTCCCCGCTATCTCCCCTCGCTCATCATTAAAAAAATGATATGATTGCTTGTGGTTTATGCTATTGTTATTGTTGTACTTGTAGTTGTAGTTGTGGTGCGTATGATTGCGCTGTTGTTGATGGGCAGGCGTTGTTGGTGGGCGTTTGCTGTGCTGCATGTTTATGGCAATTATAAGGATATATTCATTATTTTACGGACGAGTGTGTGTGTGGGTGAGTGTTTGTATACATTCATGTGTTTGTGCGCGTGTTTGATTCATTGCAATAAAATAATTAACGTCGATCATTTAAACGGAATTTAAGTGGAGGCAACCGCGAAGTGATGCGGAATTTAATTAAAATAATCTAAGAAATCTGAAACTTTGAGAAGAATGCGAGAAGTTCACAGTTATTTTTTGTGTGTGCGTGTTTTGTATAAAGTAAGTGTTTAGCATAAAATTAAGGAAAAATACGAATTAAGCTTAGTAAAGTTAGAAAAAGTGTTAAAGGCACACACAAGTGAAAAAAATAATTTATACAATATTGGTTTTCTCTTATATTCAAATCATTGAATATTTGAGAACATTGCAGAAAAAAATACAACAAACTATTTTTACAAATAACACTGTGCAACAGTACAAAAACTCTGGGAAGTGATACTATTTCTCATGTAGGTATTGTCGAGTAAAACAAGATTTTGTTAGTGAAATTTCCAAGACACCCCCAAGAATTTGAGGCTATAAACCGGGGTTTGCGTGTCTTAAAACACTTATAAGCCTATAATTTAGTCGATTACACTATGCAGCAAAAAAATGAAAAATTGTATGTCCTAGCCGAAAAAGTAGTTTATGTGTCCATTGAGGCACACTGTTTCATAAAATCAAAAGAAAAAAAAATAATTTTTGGATAATTTTTTCTTTTAATTTTTTACGAAAATTAAAATTTTCCTCGTAGTCACCTAAACATATTATGGATATATTGGTTTTGTCGTATCCACTTATATGTTCAATTAAAGGTAATTATAATGTCATATAATGTTGAAATTTACACTTTCACATAGAAACAGTGGTTTAGGAACAGCCTACAAAAATTGCGGTAAAAATATTTTTTTCGCTATAAATTAAAAAAAAAAGAATACATTGTTTTAGTCTGTAATAGCTGACATCTTAACGAAGAAAATAAAGCACTTTTGAAAAAAATATATGAATATAGAAACTATGACCCTTATGTTGATGCCAGAGAATTAAAAAAATCTTGTTTCATTTAGTCATACGTGAAGACGAATCTAGGTCTTGTTTTCTTCGTTAAGATGACAGCTAAAATAAAATAAAATAAATTTGTAAAGGGATTTTTTCGCACTATTTAAATAAAAATTAAAAAAATCGTTTGCATATACAAAGAGTAGCTATTGAAAAATAAAATAAAAACTTTTTCCAACTTTTTTCTACTTTTTTTTTTTGATTTTTTTCGAAAAAATGTTTTCCCAAATTTTTGAAAGTGTAATTGGCAATATTTGTAGCTTCATGATAATAAAGGGTGATTTTTTAAGAGCTTGATAACTTTTTTTTTAAAAAAACGCATAAAATTTGCAAAATATCATCGGTTCTTTATTTGAAACGTTAGATTGGTCCATGACATTTACTTTTTGAAGATAATTTCATTTAAATGTTGACCGCGGCTGCGTCTTAGGTGGTCCATCCGCTTAGTCCAATTTTGGCATTTCCACGTTTTTGAGTAACAGAGACCCAATTGGTGCGAACGGCGACGAATCGAAAATTGGTGGTCATCATTAACACTGGCCGATACAGCTGCGATATTTTCTTCAGTTCGCACTCTACGTAAGCGTGTTGGTGGTTTAATGTCCAACAATGTAAATTTGGTGCGAAATTTACTCACAATAGCCCGAATAGCCGCTTCAGTGGGTCGATTAAACTGACCATAAAATGGAAGCGCGCAATGAACTTTCTTAACAGAGCACGCATTTTGATAATAAAATTCAATAATTTGCAAGCGTTGTTCGTTTGTAAGACGATTCATGATGAAATGTCAAAGCATACTGAGCATCTTTCTCTTTGACACCATGTCTGAAATCCCACGTGATCTGTCAAACACTAATGCATGAAAATCCTAACCTCAAAAAAATCACTCTTTATAACATATGACCGTTATCGGTCTTATATTTCCAAAATAAGTATATAAATATTTAAGGTATCTTCGCCGAAATTGGAATTTTAGTAAGAAACGCCATAAACAATTTTAATATCGTTTTCGAGTTTAGGAAGCCAAAATACACCACAAACTTGTATTTCGACAATATTTTTGTTGTCGATATCAGCCGATTTTCAGTGTCTCGACCTTTTGAACGATATATGGGCATCTCCCAGTGGCTCGGACGCGGAAAGAAACTGAAAAAGTCGATCAGCATTTTTAGTTTTCGAAAGCGCTTAAATAGTACTTCTTTTTTAAAAATATATCGTCAGGATTTAGTACAAATTAGTATAAAATTATAAACAATTTTACATCGAAACGGACGCGACAAAAAACAGAAGTACTTTTGAAGGTCTCATAGAAACATTTTTCCATATATACATGTAAATGAATGTTAGAGTATATATTTTGTTCGTAGTTTTATGAAATATGAGAATTATCTCTTAGATTTTTAATTAGGTACATAAGAAAAACGGACGCTACAAATATTTCCACTCGTAGTAAAAAAAGTAAAATCGTTATAGCACTTCAACTTTTAACCAAAAAAAAAAAAAGAGAACAAGATAACTCCAAGTTTCAAAATAAAAAAGTTGTCGAAATAAGGAAAAAACAAATAAAAACGGCGTTAAGTTCGGCCGGGCCGAATTTTATAGTTTTTCCACCATGGATTGCATTCCAAAGAGGCTGTCGATTTTCGTAATTTTATAAATAAATATAGTATTTTTATTATTTCAAACCACGCTTATAACGCAAGGCTACCAATACGTTTACATATCGAAATAATACTTCAAGTCATTTCAAAAAATAAATATTCTTATTAAGGGCGATTTTTTAAAAGCTATAGGAAAGTTTTTCAAAAAAAACACATAAAATTCAGAAAAATGCAAATGTTGACCTTGACTGCGCCTCAAATGTCCATCCGCTTAGTGCAATTTTGGCATTTCCACGTTTTTGAGTAACAGAGGCCCAATTGCTGCGAACGGCGACGAATCGATAATTGATGGTAATCATTAACACTGGCCGATACAGCTGCGATATTTTCTTCAGTTCGCACTCTACGTAAGCGTGTTGGAGGTTTAATGTCCAACAATGTAAATTTGGTGCGAAATTTAGTCACAATAGCCCGAATAGCCGCTTCAGTCGGTCGATTAAACTGACCATAAAATGGAAGCACGCGATGAACTTTCTTAACAGAGCACGCATTTTGATAATAAAATTCAATAATTTGCAAGCGTTGTTCGTTTGTAAGACGATTCATGGTTAAATTATAGACCAAACTGAAGTTGTTGACAGTGAAACAAAACACGAAACGTGCCTCAGCACCAGTGTTGCCAAAAAGATAATAGCTAAAAAATCACCCTTTATTTTAATAGCTAACATTCTAATGAAGAAAATAATGTTATGCCATTCTTTGCTGACTCAAAAGGTTTTATTAATCGTTATTGTTTAATTTTTTATTTGATAATAGACATATTTGAAGAAAATCTATTTTTTTTTTTAAATAGTTTGGGGGCTGCTCCTAAACCACTGTTTCTATATGAAAGAAAATCGCACAACATAATCATAAATACTTTTATTTGAATACATAACTATATCGGATTTATATTAGACGAAAATTGAAATTTTATTACAAAAAAAAAAAATAAAGTTACGAAAAATATCATTGTGAAGATTTTTACTGAAATTCCGGTTGATTTCGGCAAAAAATCGTGAATAACAGAAACCATCATTTCACCACTTTCAAACTCACACAAACACGAAAAACACATCTAGGAACACTAATTTAAAGTTTCAAAAAAATAATTAATGTAATCATTTCGAAAGTCAAAATAAAATAAATAAAATTGTATGATAAATATGACCTGGCATTTAGAACAGACAATATTGTTAACAACAATTAAAGATACATTTATGATATTGAGGTATATTTTTAAACGATATCTAAAAAGCTTCTTTCTATCATTTATAAATACATACAGTGTATTGCACCAAGAGAGGATTTTTGTCACAATAAGCCAATAATTTATAATTGTGCAGTTTTTGTGGAAAAATTGAGATAACTCACATAATAAAATCCAAACAATGAGTCTCATATGAAGTGAATTTCAACCAATGTATGCCGCTGCTGTACAATTACGCAATGTAATCAAAATTACCTTGGAAACATTTTCGATCGCGAAAAGATAAGCTGCGATTCGCGGGGAATATTGTTTCAATCGCGGAAGACTGTCATCTGGGAATAATATTCTGATCTTCACTCTAAAGCAGTTGTGCCCTCAACGCGATTCGCGTGGAAGGGTATTAATCGAACCACTTATAAGAATCACAGAGGAATTAAGCAGAAGGGTCCCAAATGAATTGTCTAGAAGATGATCGGATGAATTGAGCAGAAGGGTAACAAATGAATTGCGTAGAAGATGGTCGGACGATTTGAGCAGAAGGGTAATAAATGAATTACCTAGAAGATGATCGGACGAATTGCAGACGAGTTATAATCGGTGCCCCACCTAGGAATCGCAAATTCCTATAAAAATACACCGTCGACGAAAACTGAAACAACATTGTATGTTTAGCCTCGAGAGATGATTTTGTTTTCTTCTCGTGTTAAAATATTGAATATTTATGTATTAGTTGCAGTGTTCAATATTCAATTTATTGAAAATATTTCAGCATCTTGAGCAAGAAATTAAATGTAATTCATTAATTATAAATTGTGTGAAACATAAACATAATAGGAAATATTTTATATTAGAATTTTTTTAAATGTTATTTTATATTAAAAAAACTATGACACTTTCTGTCTTATTGCAACACGGAGTTTATCCTAGAGTCGCCGAAATTTGAAATTTTTTTGATGAACAATATCTACAACAGAATTTAAGGAAACGTTAAATTTATAAAGTGTTGTTATAAGCTTCATTAAATACATACCTCTAATAACTGAAACGAAGATAAATTTTTGAATACTTGGTTTTTCTTTAGATCCTCTCCAAGAATACAGCATTGCCACATCGTCATTTAAAATTAGCTTGAAAGCAAATTACTTTTTACAATTTATTAACTTTTGTATATTCACTTAAATTTCTTATGGAATGCAACCACTCACTTTCACTTCAAAAACGAAATGACAATTTAGCAGTTTTTCCAATTTCAATAGAATATTTTTTACCGTTTTCCCTTAGCATTCGACGAATGTTTGTTCCATTTACTTACCCGCACTTGTATCTACGATAATTTGACAAACGCGTGTGTGAACGTTTCACGAGTGTTTAATCTCTGTATTAATTTCTCCCCATATTTGACAAAAAATCATAAAAAAAATACCGAGAAATGCAGAAAACGTCATATAGCCGCCGAGAAGATTCGCAAGGTAATAATGTACGGGATCAAAAGACAAAAATTTGCCAAACAATCGTCTAGAAGAGACACAGAATAATCTTCCAGTCCAACAATCTTCCTAAATTTTCAAAAATGTTTGCAGGGTAAAAATATATACATATATATATATGTATATTGTAACCTGAATGTGAACTGAATATTCGACTTTGGCTTCAGCCAAAAATTGCTATTCGGTCCAGATGCTGTACTGGGCGTAGAAAGGTCAAATAACATTATTTGTCTGCGGTATTTTTTCCAATTTCTTCTTTCGAAAAAACGTTTCACGTGTGTGTGTTGTGCTACCTTTATATTTCCAGTTTAATGATCATTTATTGCGGCGTATGAGTACTGTTAAATTAGTAACATTAATCATACGCCAATATGTACAGACTGCTAGGAATATGCTTAAATTCATATACATACATACATATATTTTAATCCGCATACAATATATACAAGTTGTCCAATACAACTTTTCAATGTTAAATTATTCCAAATTTTCGCCGAATTATTTCAACCATCTGCAGTGTGGATAGTAAGCTGGAGGTACTTTTAGAAAACATCAATTACGTTTCATGTCCACATTACGTAATTAATGTTTTTAATTGGCCAACATTTAAGACACGAATGTATCATCACGAAAACTGACATACATCTCTTACAATTAAAAGTATCGAGTGGCAACGTCGCTGTAACACACTATAAACATAATGTAAATGATAAAAAACCTTGATTCGAAAACGACGATTTTAATGACTTGTCTGGAAAGCAAGGGCGACCACGATCCGTTAAGGCCGTGTCCATCACAACCTGACCCGACTCAATCATCAGTTTACCTTTCCGGACATCACGTTCCTTGCAAAAATGCAAATTAGCAACAGTTTTATGCACTCGTTGTTGCAGCAACTTTCGTTTTTAATTTTTTGTTTTTATTTTCTCCCTCTCATTTCTGTTCGCAAAAAATTGCCACATTTTTTCTACGAATATGTGCAGGTGCAGGTGGTTGTGATAAATGAGGGTACTTTAAAGTTTCAGTGGGAAAAAGCGAAACGAAAGGTACAAAATGCGGGCAAAGGTTAAAAGTAACACCACTACTCACGGTAAGAAGAACTATTTAACAAATGACCCAATTTTGTAGTTTGACAAATTTGAATTCAGCGGAAGTCGGGAAGGAAAAAATCTGCAACTCTGAGTGCTGCCATTAAAATAATGACCTTCTGCGACTTGAAGGTCCGTTTCCTGGCATCAATTGAATGGTTTAAGGAGAGTGGGTTTTGTTTGGTTGAATACATGCATTTTATGGCATTTCGTAGAACCAATGCTAGTGCCTTTGAGTTTAATTGTGGGTAATTGTTAGGGTGTTCCGAAAAAGGTTTTTTTTAGCAGGGGAAGTCAGACAGAATTGAAGTGCAATTTCTAGTGAAACTGGGGAAGAAAAAAATGTTTTTTGGTCAATATAACGAAAATACATTTTTAAAAATGGTCAAGGCTATTTTAATTTTTATTACATATATTAGAAGTGGAATATTGTCCTCGGAAAAGACCATTTTATACGATGCAAAGCTATTTACATTGTTTTGCTGATCAAGGCAGTAATTGGCCAAAAACATGAATTAATTAAAATTGACAGGACTATATAAAACCATACGACAATGTTTAAATCAGACGTTACACTTCAACCGGATGATATACGTATGAAACTATAGGCAAAATAGAGTTACTTGTCCTTTTAAGTTTTTCATTTCCACGTCCTGTTGCCCTTCACAGGACTACAAAGTTCCAAAAAGATACAATTTTTAAAAACAATTTTAAATTCTTATTCACCGCCTATGATAACTGATTGAATTTTGCAAAGAACACCCCTATTAAGTATATTCTAAAAGATTTTGTCAATTTCGCGGCTAACCTAAGCTGTGGATGCATTTAAAGTTCATAAATGCTAAAATAGTTTAAAATTTCATCATAATAGAAGTTATTTTATTAGGATATATTGAAATTTCGTTTAGTTCGTAGAAAATAGGAGCTCTTGACGTGTTCTTCTGTGTATAAAAAAGTGTAATTACGCTTTTTTTGCCTTCCTTTTCAGAAAGTGGTTTACCAGAAGGTTGCATTTATTTTGTATTGTTAATTTTCTACAGTATAAAACTATATTCGCAAGGCTGACCGATGCCTCGGCATTTACAAATATTGTTAAACTATTGTCTTATTTATTCATTTTAAAAAGAATATTCTGCTTATAGCTGGCAACATCGATTTAATTACTGAAATGGTAAAACCTTCTAAGCCAAAAATTAAGCAATACTTTCTACGTTGTTCTCTGTTAAGTTCTTTTGGAAAATTTATTTAAAGCATACTTTAGGGATGTAAGGTTTTATGGCTTGCAAGCACATGCAAATATTGGGTCGATATTAATCTTAACTTGAGCCGTGTGTCATCGATTAAAAAACAAAATAAATTTTATAAAAATATCGTAAAAAACCAAAAATTTTATTTGGGCGTGGCAATGACAATTTTCATTTAATTGTGGACTCAAATGAAATTACTGGGCGTGGTTGTGGGCGGATTTAAACAAAAAATTGTTGTTGATATAATTTGTAAATGTAAGGGATGTGTGCGAAATTTCAAGGGCCTAGTTATATTCCTTCTAATTTTTGCCGCAGCTTGCATGAAAATATTCCACTGTGCGGCGGTGTAAGTTTCATTAGTTTCATCGACACTCTTTTGGCTTTAAGCGTGCCTATGCTTTTTAAAATCGATGAAGACTACATATAGTGAAGTCCGCCATTGTAAAGCTAAAGCGAAATAAGTCGCCTGGAGAAGACGGAAGACCACCAGAATTTTGTATCTCTCGAAAGGTCATAGATTATTTTTGTAGTCCCGCATTGTTTTACTAGGCAACACTCTCCAAGGTTTTTGAACAGTACTATACAGATTTAAGATATGGCCTTTCTTTAATGAAGGTTTACCAACGAAGTTTGGTCTATTGGATGTGGCGAAAGTGAAACTTTTTATATCAGTTAAAGGTCAACATTTGTCTATCTCCCGATTTAAAAATCTAAACAGAGTTATCAAAATTGTTTTCAATCCCGTGCAACTATTTCTAGACACATTGTAAATTGCAACTTTGACGAATCATAAAATACAATTTTGCAACAACGAAGAGAACAAAAGAGCCAAATATTTATAAATCAAAAGGGGGTCCAAAATGGCCGTTTTTGTGTCGATTTATGTTGGCATTACTCTATAGCATCCTTAGATAAAAGAGACATCACTCTTGTTTATTTTTTCTATCCGAATCATTCATTGAAATCATTAAAATAATAAAGAAACTTAAGGAGCTACAACGTTTTTATACACTCCACCTCCATGATGGGGGTATATTCACTTTGTCATTCCGTTTGTAACACCTTAAAATATTCATCGGAGACCCCATAAAGTATATATATTCTGGGTCGTGGTAAAATTCTAAGATCATATAGCCATGTCCGTCCGTCTGGCTGTTGAAAGCACGATAGCGGCCGAACGAAATGAGCTAGGAGGTTCAAATTTTTCCTAAATATGTCTAATGGTTGCAGATCGGTTGGGATTGGAAGTGGACTAAATCGCCCCAGAGGGAAAAGTTTTTCCCTCACAAGGACTGAAAATACCCCTAATATTTAGAATATTTCAGCATGTTTTTTGAACATAATAGCTTGTATTTACTTGATATTTGCAATTCGCATTCTCTTTATAGCATAAAAGGGCAACATAGAGTGATTTTTCTTTGTAGGGGGCGAAATGGGACGAAAAGGGATAAAAATAGTACCTATCAAACGACAACATATAGAAACAAACGAAATTTGGCGTGTACATACATCTAATAGAGTAGATACATAATATACAAGTATTTTTTCTAAATTTGTACTTTTAAGGTGTTAAATGGGGATAGAGGGACAAAAATAGTACCAACCAAACGGCTGCACCAAGAATAATGAAATTCGGTGTGTATATTCATCTGATTGCGTACACACAACAAATAAAGGAAATTTTCGAAATTCGTACTTTTAGGATGTAAACTGGAAAAGGGGATAAAAATTGTACCAAACAAATGGATGCAGCTAGAACCATGAAATTCGCGGTATACATTCCTCTGGCTGAGTGACACGCAAAAAAACGTTTTTCCAAATTCGTACTTTCAATGGGAACAGAGGGAAAAAAATGGTACCAACCAAAAGGCTACAGCTAGAATGATGAAATTTTCGAAAGTCGTACTTTTAAGGAGTAAAATGCGAAAAAGGGGATAAATATGGTACCAACCAAATGGCCGCAGATAGTATCATGGAATTGGGTATATACATTCCTCTGAGTGTATAGCCACGTAAAATATTTTATTTTCCAAATTCGTACTTTATTTTGTTGCTTTTACGACAAAAAATGTAGAATCATGACGTTGTCTTATACTGCGTACGTGAGAGAGGTATTTTCAAAATGTATACTTTTGAATTTAAAATAGATGGAAATACAACCAACCAAAGGACTGCAGCTGAAAATACACTCTCTATCCCCCAATATTTAGGGTATTTATGATTGCTGCCTTATATTTACTTTATGAATTGAAGTATTATTTCTATTATATATATACATAGTATAAAAATATTGGTAGCCTTGGTTTGTTAATTAAATTTCTGATTTTCTTACATTTGAAATTTGTTGCGGACATTCCTCTTGTAGCTTGGAAGTACCACAAAGAAAATAAATGTTTTAGCGGGCGAAATGGGACAAAAATGTATAAAATATGGTACCAATGATACGACAACAGCTAGAATCATGAAATTCGGTGTCCCTCTAATTTTGAAATTCGTACTTTTTTGAAATTCGTACTTTTAAGGGAAATAATTGAAAAAGAGGGATAAAAATAGGACCTTCCAAACCGCTGAAGTTGATATCATGAAATTCTATCCAATCTATGAAGTCTCGAAACAAAAAGGTTTTTTTTCAAATTTGTACATTTGGGCGGAGAATGGGGATATCTTAAAATTTGTACTTTTCTTATCAAAATAATGCAGTCACTTTGTCTGTATCTTAAAATGCTTCTCCCTAATGGCGACTGACAATCGCCTAATATTTTCGGCATGTTCAGTTTCACAATTACAGCATTGTATTTATTTATGGTAGTAGATTTTAAACTGTGCGCATAAGTATACATTATAGTTTGAGATAGTAATCAAATATAGTAATGTGCATAAACATATCACAATTTTCGTAATATGGTTCCGTACTTCTATGTCGACGTCCTTTAATCTGCTGGTAATACTGTGGAATGCACTCCGTGGTGGAGGGTATATAAGATTCGGTCCGGCCGAACTTAACGCCTTCATACTTGTTATATTAAGCTTTATGTTCTTTTTGAAATACATTTGAAAAAATTTGCCAAAGGGGAAGGAAGGTTTTTTGGCTACTTTGGCTGTCATACAGGTGGCCATTTAAAATTTTAAATTGGAATCGGATAGACTGATACCGATTATTTTTTCAAATTTCTGGTTTTATTGGAAAGATCGAACTTTGTCATTTAATAATGGAGCACAATATGCTTTAATGACTACCACGACTGGCACGGCAGTACCTCAACCGATTTTTAGTACATTTTCGAATATTCCGGCTCGAATCTCTTCAATGGAAACTTCGATATCATGTCTCAACGCTTCAATTGTATCTGGAGGGTGTGTGTAACATTTATCCTTAATGATTCCCCACATAAAATAATCCAAAGAGCTCAAATGACAGCTCCAAGGCGGCCAATTTCGGCTGATTATTTAATTTTCAAATAAAAATGCGTAAGATATTGGCTGTGTGACATGTGGCCCCGTCTTGTTGAAATCAAATGTCCCCCATGTCATTCAATTGAATTTTTGGAAACAAAAATTCGTGGATCATGGCACGGTAACGGCAGCTCATTGCTCATTTTAGAAGAAAACTGGCACAATGATGCCGCCAGCCCAAAATCCACACCAAACAGTGACTCGTTGTGGATGCATTGGTTTCTCAATTTTCACGTGTGGGTTCTCTGAACCCCATATGCGGCAATTTTGCTTATTGGCATAGTCACTGAGATGAAAATGAGATTCATGAAGGCTTACAGTTTGCATTAAAGACTCACAAGTTTATAATATTTCCCAATTTTGTTTGAGCGTATAGCGTCCCATTTTGCAAATGTCAAACATACATTTCAAAGTCAAGGTAATCAGTAGTTCAAATTAAAATTTTAAATTGCCCACCCCGTATAAGGGATTGTTCTTCTGTTTCCTATTTTTTGAATTGATTCTCCGTCTAATGTAAAACGTTGAAATTCTTATTTGATTATTTTCGATGGTGAATAAAGCAGATTTTCTCTCAAAATTAAGTGGTTTGTCTTTGAAAGTAGGAAAATTCCTTAATTTTTTTATCGATCTATTCTCTTCACACTGATGGCAAAAGAAATTGCTCTTGCAATATGGAAGTGTGCGAAAGATTTATCTAAACAAATGCTGCACAGTTACCCCTACACAATAATTAGTCAACAACAACAATTAAAATAGCTTAGCCCTTAAAAGAAGGTACATTTCTCGACCCACCCTAATATCAATGGTGACAAACAAAGTTGTTCTTCAATGAAGAAAGTATACGAAAGAGGGAACATTGAACGATATTTTGTACTCGATCCACCCTATTATCAATGGTGGCTAACAATGCTGTTCTATACTGAGGAAAGTATACGATAGATTCGACTTAACAAATGTTGCACAGTTACCCCTCCCACACCATTGGTATAATCCAATTTTGTTTCTCCTTTGCAATTAATATCACTTATATCCTGCGATGTACAGCGAACGAGAGTTTGTCCCATTTTCTTGTTTGATTTGTGATGAGGTGGGGGACCCCCCTCCCACATTTCCTTTAATCAGATTGAGTGAAATCGTTGCTATAATTTATGTTTCTTTTTTCCCCCTTTTTACCATCTATGCAACATCAGCACCACCATTTCCGTTTCCGGAAATTCATTCTTGTTCATTGTGGCATATTAACTTGAAATTATAATTTATGCCTGGGTGGGAAAGGGAAACCATGGTAAACTCTTCCCTTTTTTGTGCCACAAACGAATCTGATTTTTTTAATGTGTTTTTTAATCAGTTTCATCTAAGCATGAAATCACCGAGGGGGCAAGGATGAGGGGCAGGAGGAGGAGGCTGTGATGAAGGAAACCAAGAGTGAAAGTATTGAAGTGTAATTATTCTCTATCTTTCGTTAGCATATTCACAAAAAAAGACAAAATGATGTCATCAAATCACAAAACAAGTGTTAATATTATCGCTTTGATGTAAATTTGAAAAGCCGTTAAAAAGAAATCGCCTAAAATCTCTTCTAATATCATCAAGTGTAACAAAAAAGAAGAAAAATAAGAAGGGGGAATCCCCACAGCAAAAAAGAAGAGACAACGAATTAGAAGTGTTAAATTGAAATGGTGCCACATTTAAATGGCCCGCTAAAGTGAAGTGTCTGTCGTCGTCTTGTGGCGTTCTGCTGCTGCCGCTTCAGCATCAAATCAAACACAATTAAGCAGCAGCGTGAAACATTGTATCCCATGGATAACTGCTTTGCATACAAAGGATTTACAACACAAAACGCTTCACAAAATGGGTAAGTCAGTAGAAGAGGGCGTCGTCGCCATGGAGGAGACTTGGTGGACGTTCATAATAAATGTGCTGTGAAAATAGTTTGTAAGAAATCTTGTTATTTTGTGTTGGTTGTTTGCTTTGTTCGCGTTCTGTTCGTTTTGTCCTTTTTATGTTTTCCCATTGTCCTGGCGCTTTGCGCTTGGAATAATGTCATTTGCAGTTGTTTCGAAATGCAATTCTAAGAAAATCAACCGCATCTTTATGAGCTGCTGGTTGAACAACGTTCACGATAATTGTATTATTTAATGGCCCAAAGGATTTCCAACTTTATTTTGGTGGACTTTTAGGAAAATATTTTTTTTCGAGATGGGAAAATATTTGAAATAATATAAATGTGAATATTGAATTATCTCTGCAATCGTGGAATTATCAGAGGACTTTTAAATCGAAGCTACAGCAAGAGCTGGCAATTTAATTTAATCTAATAAACTTATACTTTGTAAGATTTGTGTAGACTAAGCTGGAGCAAAAACATCATGTAACAAAAACTCGGCAAAAAAAACATTTTTGAGTTTTATAAAAAATTGAAAGGATTATTTAATGTGACAACATTGAAAATCAGGCGATCGCATATATTTTAGAAATTAGCCCAAAGTTGACAATTTTTTGTAGTTTTTCGATTAAAGAATATTTTTTATTTTTGTTTTGTTTTTTTACATATATTTACGTGTTTGTTCTGAAGAAAACATCAAAGATGTGTTTATACACGAACTGAAATTAGAAAGGAAATATTGATTATACTGAAAACTGAACAGAAATTCACATTATAAAAATTTATTTATAAGTTTAAAATATGAAAGCATTTTAATATGTAACAGGTAAAATACCAACAAAATCTAAAAAATGCAAGAAAAGTTGGTGAAAAGGAACTTGAATTCCATTGATATTCATCTATACGAGCATTAAAACAACGTACTACATGTGTACAGTTTACATGTATTAATTTGTCTGTAAAATCAGTTATTATTATAGTTTTTTGGGGATAATTCTGGCAAATAAACTCCGCTTGAACTTTAGCATGAGGATAAAGGAAATTTGCTCATAAAAAATGAGTAACCCACGTTTTGGAACTAAAAAATCAGACTTTTGCCACTAAATGTATCCTACCTTGTAAGGGTGAAAAACTTACCCTGCAGAAACGGGAAACCTTTCTAAAAATATATTGGTCCAAAGTCATAATTTTTTTCAAAAAATATATTTTTTTTAATTAACTACAAACATACTTTATTTGGCACAATCACAGCTAAGAAACCACAATTTCGAATAAAACAAATCTGATTCCAAAAAAATATAAAAACAAAAAAATAAAAAAAATAGTTTTCTTTTAAATCACAAAATATTCAACTTTGAGCTTATTTCCAAAATATATCCTATCGCCCGATTTTCAATGTCTGTCGCGAATAGAACACAAACCTACAGGGGAATAGAAAATTTCGCGTAAATAAATTCCCCTTTTATTCGCGATAGGCGTGAATAACTCAAAATAATCCTTAAAAACATTACAAAATCATTGATTTTTGGCCGATGGAATTTGATTGTGAACCAGTGTTCTCTCCCTTTCCTCCTTCCAATACCATATCTTCCTTCCGCATTTATAGGGAACATCACTTGAGTGTTGGTTCACTCACATCTACATTAGGCTGAGTCGCCGTCTATACAAATGGAAAAACAAGTTCAAGTTGTATAATGATGATTCGCAAAAATTCGCTTCTGAGTTGGGTTGCATTTTTTCCCGAATTCTTTTCTGAAATAATATACCCTTGAAAGCACTTTAAATATAAATTTTGATTCTTGTCCTAGAGTAACTTATTGGTCGAATTATTGGACGTTTATATTCTTTTTTTGTGGATTTTCACAGTGACTACCGAAAACTTTTTCGTATTTGGTTGTAGTATTTTATAAAAAATAGCTGTAGTCAATACCTTTCGAATGATGCCTAAATGATGAACATCGGAAGGAAATTGACGTCGCAGCGCTCATTTTTGTAAAAAGTGTTTAAACGTTTTTGCTGTGAAAACAATCGCCTGCACTAAATTATTTCACAAAAATGGAGTCAGTGACGTCATTTTGTGTCCGTTATTCATCATTTAGGCATCATTCGAAAGGTATTAATTCCTCCTATTTATTTTTCATTACACCTCTTACAAAACGTTTCCAAGAAATGTGAGTTTTTAGCTGTCACCTTCAAAACCACAAAAAATCAATATAAACGTCCAATAATATTACCAATGAGTT
>OX377620.1:15342867-15566193 GCA_947397865.1 Polietes domitor
CATTACACCCGCTCAAAGTCACTGTATGGTGTGCTGTTTTCGCTGGAGGAGTCACCGGACCTTTTTTCTTCGAAGACGTCGCGGGCCAAACGGTTACTGTGAATGGTGAGCGCTACAGAGCAATGATCAACGAGTTGTTTTTGCCGCAACTTGATGAATTGGGATTGGAAAACATGTGGTTCCAACAGGACGGTGCAACGGCACACACTGCACGTGCCACAACCGATATGCTGAAGGATGCATTTCCCGGGCGCTTAATCTCCCGTTTTGGCGATTTGCACTGGTCAGCAAGATCGCCTGATGTGACTGCTCCAGACTTCTTTTTGTAGGGCTTTTTGAAGTCGCGGGTTTATGTCAACAAGCCTCAGACTCTTGCAGCTCTTAAAGACAATATCGTCAAGAATGTGAGGACCTATCGCCGGAAGGGCTCAAATGGCAATCAACTGTGGCGGCGGCCATTTACATGACATCATATTCTCGACTTGATGTAAAAAAATTAAAAGACCAAATAAAAATAATCCACAAGAAGAATTAAAGTTTTTCATTTTTTTTTTAATTACAGCCAAAAAACATCGGAAGGTTATTTTTGCGCCACCTTGTATATTAACTATTGTTTTCGAAGTATTTCCAATTGTAGATCTAAAACAAACTAATCAGTAATTCATTTTTATGAAAGTCATTATACAACAGATTTAATCCCAAATTGCAAGTGTTATAAATTGGATAGTTATTCAATTCTCCTATAAATATTTCGGTGGCGAATGAGTTATATTTATATTTATTGTGGATAATGTTACTCATTCGCATCGTTATGTCAACGAGCGGTATAGAAAAATCATCCAAATATCAACAAGTCCAACGAATTAGTTTTAAAATAATTTCAATTTAATGTACATTCGTCGATCGGTAACAATACGAAATTAGAAAAAATATTTTTTTCGGGGCCTTTTCAATCCGGACACCAACTCTAAAAATATTTGATATGTAGTGGGAGAAAAAAACTTGAAAGTAAGAGAAATTCTAAGCTGTTGAAAATTTTAAAATCTCGAAATAAGCGTCGAGGTAGGAACATTGAAAATGGTGAAAACGAGTTGGTAGAAGTCCATGAAAGTAGACTTATTTTAACTTAAGAGTGGACCTAAAAACGGTTATATTTGAAACATAGTTAATAAAAAACTTATATCTGTATAGAGCTTCCTCAGAAATCGCGCTATACGCGTTGTTGTAGATGGGTTCTCATCCGACGAGCATAGGTTGACCGCCGGAGTTCTACAGGGTATCGGCGACCTCTTGGATTGGACTTCGAATCCAATCTACTCATTCGCTGATGACAGTAACCTCTTTCATTTATACACTTCGATCATAGACGAAGTCTTCAAGAAATTGAGGACAAAAGTCCATTGATGGAAGAGTCACTCATCTAGGATTTACTGTTCATTTCTGAATGTGGTCGAATGAATAGAATAGTTTTTAATGCATGTAAGGCCCAGTGCTACTTATTGTCCCACAAGCGATTCACTGATCCAACAGTGTCGTCGATTTCAATCATCGGAACCTCTCGATGTTGTGGGCATGACGGTACATTGCGACTTTCGTTCGACAAAACATGTGTTTGATGTGTCGATAGAAGCATCCAAGTGTCTAGGCTTTTAAAAGTGTCGTAAAAAATATTTCACTTCTTCTGATATCTACACTACCTCCATCAGACCTAAGATGGAATACAACTCTTATATATGGTCCAAGATCTTTCTTGGAGTTACTTGACCGCGTTCAGATGAGAACGATCGCGTTGACAGGTGACAGTGGCAAAGATCTACTTTTTCACTAGTTTGCATTTATGTTTTAAAAAGAACAGCGTACCTACTACGGAACTCTAACCATCCAGCTATACTCTTTTGTGAGTGGAGATTAACTAAAGCAAACCATTTTGTTCGGTAGAACTGGTAATAGAAAACTTAACAAAATATTTATTTAATGTGAACTAACACTTTCTCACCTATGACAACACCAAGTTAAACTCAATTCATCCTAATATTTATATAATAAATTAACACTACTTCATTTTACAGATATTATGTAGTAGGGTGATTCCAACAGAAAACGACCCAAACACCATAGGTTTCATACGCTTCATACGCTTCGATTTTGAAGAAATTTGGTGCATACATTCTACTAGTGGTTGCGGGTAATATACCGTTTACCGTAGCTCAAAGTAGTGCGTGGTTTAAGTTTTACAGTGGTCCAAAGTTGGTCATATCGAGGATTTTTTGGAAGAGATGGCTTCCTTATCGATATCATAACTTTGGATCGCGTTATCAGATATTAACGATTTTAATATCATCTGAAAGATTTTCACCTCATCTTTCCGAATCCGTATCCGAAATATGAATGTCCTTGTTATTCAAGAACTCCAGAAATTAAAAATAATTTTAATCTTTGAATATCCTGAAAAACATATCTTTTATTTTCTTTATTTTGTTTTGTATTTTAGATTAAGTTATTCTCTACAAAAAAATTATGGCTGTTTTCCAAAGTACTGCGTCATTTCAGCAAGCCAAACAATTTTCATTTTCCACGTTTTTAGTTCGATTTATGCTTTTAGGGCTCGTTGGAGAGGTATTGATCGCCATTTGCAATTTTAAGAACTTCTTAACCTATTGAGGGACGCAAATTTTTTTCAAACGGTTCGTTCTTAATGGGTTAAATGTGAAATAACAACTGACATATGAAGTCATTTGCATCGTAAACACAGTCTTATTCAAAGCTAATTTTTGAAAAAAGCTTAAATTTGGGTATTTCAATGGATAAATTGGAAGGAAAACTGCACATAAGCTGTTACAATACCTCCGTGCGACACGATTTCCCTCCTAAGAATGAGACTATGTAGAACTGAAACTATAGGTCACTAATAGCAAAACTTCATACTCAATTTTTTATTTCATGGTCGTTTGGTCCTTTTTAGAGGACTTTTAATTTTCCAAAGGATATAGTTGTTTTAATAATTTAGTTTCTTACGTATGCGTGCCATATAATGGTGATATGGGCATCAAATGAAATAGAATAAAATTTTTTAAAAATACTTCAAACTTCATGTTTCTATCTGTATTATTTTATTTATTTCCATATGTCAGTTATATTATTTCACATTTAAACAATTCAAAAAAAAAACGTGTGACCCTCAAAGGGTTCTTAAAATTGCAATCCTATCCAACGAGCCCCTAAGTACAACTAAAATGTGTAAATTTAGCGTATTTTTTAAAAAATGCAATAAAATCGTAAAAGTCGACCCTTTATACTGGGTCACATTGCAAGTTTTTGATTGCGAACGGGATTTTAATTTCTAATGGATATTTTCTCAATACCATTCTCATAGTGAATTCTTTTCAAGAAAAACATGTATTATAGAGTTTTTTTTTTCGAACGCGTCCATCTTACGATACAAGCGAAATATTTTTGGAGAACCCGTAAAACAAGCTAATCTTTTAGTCGGGAACATCGTCATCGACATTTGAGTCGGGAACATCGACAACTTTTATTTTGAAGCGACTCTTATGTATGAATGAAATTTTTGGCCTTGTTGAAATAACGCAATACTACTGGAAAACAGCCGTAACTTCTTAACCTATGGCCACCCCACTCTGAATTTTTGATATTTTGGAGAGAATAATATAAGCTAAAATACAAAACAAAATAAAGAAAATTAAAGATATGTTTTTCAGGATATTCAAGGATTGAAACTATTTTCAGTTTTTGGAGTCCTTGGACCCTAAGGACATTAAAATTGTCATGCAGAGGAGGAGGAGGTGTAAATCTTTCAGATGGGATCAATATCATTAAAATCTGATGACGCGATCCAAAGTTATGATATCGATAAGGAAGCCACCTCTTCCAAAAATCCACGATATAGCCAACTTTGGACCACTGTAAAACTTAAGCCACGTACTATTTTGAGGTACCGTATACAGTATATTGCCCGCAAACACTAGTATAATGTATGTGCCAAATTTCATCAAAATCGATGATGGTCGAAATCCATGTTGGGTCGAAATCTTGTGGAATTACCCAGTATTAAGACAAATTAAGACATTTTGATCGGAACAGAACAGCGACAATTCAATTATCAAAGGGCTGGTTTTTCCAGTATGTCAACGTTTTCTTCTTGTGGATGAAGGGAGCATTATATTAAGCGAAAAAATGTTATAAGTTATTGTCTGGGAGAATTCTTATTGTTAGGGTTATATTGTGGAAATTTATGAGGATCATTTTTGCAACAATTGCAACTTTTTTTGCGATTGACTACATATATGTTACATGCGACATTGGTTTCTAATAGACATGAAAAAAGTCGGATCCGTTATATAGATAGGCGTAACTCCCGCGTAAATGAAAATTTTGCAAAAAAATATCTAATTTGCATTTTTTTGTTTACCGTGCTTCACCGAATTACCCATATTTTTTTCGAAAAAGATAGATCTTCCTTAAAACATGTACGAATGTTAAGCCTAGTAATTGACATGTAATGTTGCTATTGAAGCGAAGAAGAGAAGAGCTTTATTTTCAATTTTGGTGTCTTTGGTGATGAACATCCTTAAATGTTCTTTTTGAAATGACCTTATTTGATTTTCTCCAAAAAAAAAAAAATAGAGAGGAGATAGAGGGTTAAAATCTTCCACAAAAATTATCCTTATAAAATTCCACATTATAGTTGTGACAATAAGAATTCTCTTAGACATTAACTTACAATATTTTGTTCATTTCGACCAAAAAAGGAAAAGCTGGACTATAATTTTATTCTGCTAAAATGTCCTTTGAAAATTGTAGTTTCGCTATTCTGTGCCAAAAATGCTGTTGGGCATTAATAAATAAATATTTTTTTATTTGTTTAAGCAAACATTAAACATTGTTTATTTATAAAAGTAATAAAAAACAAGTAAGGAAAGGCTAAAGTCGGACGGGGCCGACTATATAATAACCTACACCACTCCCTGCATATATACATCGCTTTGATTACTAAACCCATGTATTTCATGGGAGCAATTTTATGTAGTTCATATAAATTACACAGTTACTATCAATTCATCTTTAGTCAAATTTAATGAATATAGTAAATAATAAAGTAATTGATCCAATTTTCCAGCAGATATTCCGAGTAAAGTAAATATAACATGATATGGAAAAATTGATCAAGATCCAATGATAAATACAGATTATACAGTGGTAATAGGATGAATCGGACGGACATTTGAAGGGGACCTATAACAACACTTGAGGCCTCTGCAAAAACATGCTCCAATATATTTCTGATACACGGTGGGTATTCCTAGTTGAAACATATAATTATCTGCAAAAATTGATGAAAATACGATGTAAGATGTAGTTGCTAGAGCTGTAATAGATCAGAGTGGGCACCATTTGGGTTATACCAAAGTATGGACATATGGGCATCTCTCAAACAAGTAAGGAAAGGCTAAAGAAGGACGGACTTTCTATCTCATTACAATTCAATTCGGTAAGAAAGTGAAATCGGGAAGGATTTTTGCATCCTGTTTGACAAATGTTAAATCGGAAAGGACATTTGTATGAGGGTATATTGATACCTGGAACGATGTGATCACCTTTCACCATGTATGTTTATTGGTGAAATATAATACGTAAAGTTTGGCCAAAATTGGTTAAACATTCGGGAGCGACATTTGTATGGGGACTGTATCTAAATCTGAACCGATCTTACCCACTTTCAGCATAGGTGTTTCTAGTTATTTTATAAAATGTTGTGCCAATTTTAAAGATAATCGGGTACAATATGTGGTTTCTAAAGCGGAAAAAGTGAAATCGGGAGCGACATTTGTATGGGGGCTATATCTAAATCTGAACCGATCTTACCCACTTTCAGCGTAGGTGTTTCTAGTTAGGGTATAAAATATTGTGCCAATTTTAAAGAAAATCGGGTACAATATGTGGTTTCTGAAGCGGGAAAAGTGAAATCGGTAGCGACATTTGTATGGGGGCTATATCTAAATCTGAACCGATCTAACCCGCTTTCGCCACAGGTATTTCTAGTTTGATTATAAGGTCTTAAGCCAAATTTGAAGAAAATCGGGTACTATATGTGCTTTATAGGGTGGAAAAAGTCAAATCGGGAGCGACATTTGTATGGGGGCTATATCTGAATCTGAACCGATTTCCTCCAAATTCAATATCAATAACTTCTGCCAAGTTTCATGACAATCGGACAACAATTGCGACCTGTAGAGTGCGAACAAGCTTAGATGGACAGCAGACGGACAGACGGACGGACGGACAGACAGACAGACATCGTTAAATCGACTCAGCTGGTGATTCTGAGCCGATCGGTATACTTAAAGGTGGGTCTAGCTCGATTATTTCTTGGTGTTACAAACATTTGGCGCGAAACTAACTTATAATACAGCAGTTTTATAATAGCAGTTTTAGTTTAAGGTAGGTTAGGGTGATTTGTGTGGGAGGTACTAGAAGGGGCGTGAAAAAACCGGCATATTTTGTACACTTCAAATGATTATAAAAACTTTACCATATACCAAAATATAGGTAATTCCGAATACCCATGTGGAAGTGTAATTGATTTTAATTTAACATAGGAATTTGGACCATTTGTGTTGGAGATACCGGAAGGGGTGTGGCAATTTCGCCCATCTTCGAAATTAAACTAAGTTTGGGAATAATCTATATATACGAGCCCAAACCACTATTAATTCGTACAGCAAGCACTTTTATGCCAATGTAACATGTAAGGGTACATATTTTATTAAATAATATTGACAACACCATTAAATTTATACTTTTCTGAAAGTTTGTTTTATTATCTTTAATTTCATAAACAAATATGTGCACATATCATGATGAAAAGTTTTGAAAACAGAAACTAACGGAAAGTCCATATATTTTGATAAAAAAAAATTGACCACTATTAATTCGTACAGAGGAACATTTTCTAATTTAAAACTGTGTAACGCCCCCTTTGCTTTTTAAAACAGCTTCTACTCGCTTTGGCATTGTATCTATTAATTTTTTACACTCTTCAGGGGTTATAGAGTCCCAAATTTCATGAATTTTAGCTTTTAATCCGCTAAGAGTGCGTTGTGGGTCATTTCGTAACTTCCTTTTCATGATGCCCACACGTTTTCGATTGGGTTAAAGTCCGGGCTAGATGATGGCCAGTCCAGAACACTAATACCATTATCTTGTAGCCATTTTTTTGTTGTTTTGGCTGTATGGGATGATGCACCGTCTTGTTGAAATACATATTCGCCACAGTCAGCTAGCTTTGGTACGGACGGAATGAGATGTTGTTGCAATATATTAATATATTTTTCTGCATTTACTGTTCCATTAATAAAGTGAAGCTGACCGACACCCTTTGAGGACATACATCCCCACACCATAATGCTAGCTGGAAACTTTACAGTACGCTTTAAGCAGTTTTTATGATATGCCTCTGTGCTTTTACGTATCACCCTTTTTCTGGCATCACCGATGCATACGTCAAACTTCGATTCGTCGCTAAATATAATGGTGTCCCATTGCCTTTGTACCCAAGAACGTCTTTCTTTTGCCCATAATAAACGTTTTTTCATTTGAAGTACAGTAAGTAAGGGCTTTTCTTTGGCCTAAAAAATTTAAGTTTCAATAAATGTTTTTTGTATCACCAGTAGTAGAATGTTAAACTTACTTTATAAACACCATAACCTATATCTTTCATTTGCCGACGCGTCCAATCACGTTTAATGGTTTTTCCAATTCTTTCTGACCACTCTGAGGCTATGTCTCTAATAGTGCCTCGACGATTTTTTTTAAGTATAACTTCTAAACCTCTTTTGTCGCGAATCGTTATTTTGGAGACCCGGCCTCTGTTTGCAACGTTATTGCTACAATTCTCATTTTTTTGTATTTTTGAACAATACTTGATACTGTTGATCTGGGAAGCTTTAATTCAACCGATATTTCGCTATAGCTTTTTCCCGATTTGACTTTGTCAATAATTAATAAACGAATTTCTTCACAAACTGGCTTACCACGTGCCATCGTTGAACAATTAATCACAAATGAAAAAAAAAAACATGAAAAGATCAATTGCATTTCTTTACTCTAATAAAACGGTAAATTTTCATTATTTGTTTACATTTTAATTTTCAGAGTTGTTTTAGCTGAATTTATACACTATACGAATTAATAGTGGTCAAATTTTTTTTATCAAAATATATGGACTTTCCGCTAGTTTCTGTTTTCAAAACTTTTCATCATGATATGTGCACTAGAGCGTACCAGGTTACAAGTAAAAAAAAAAAAAGTTCGCCGTACACCTTCGAATATGAAGTATTATTGAAAGGTAGTTTCAAAAAAATTTTTTTTATTTTTTTATGCCGAACGTAGGGGTCGCGCTTTTACATTTTTCTATATAACTTCTGCATTTATAAACGGATTTTAAAGTGTGATACATCGATGTTTTTGTCCGATTTTTTTGTCTTTGAAGTCATTGAGCTCAAACATGATTCATGATTTTATGCGAGCTTTAATTTTCGATTATTAGAGTGGTACATTAGGGTAGTAGCAACTGAGAAATGATGGGTAAGTACCAGAAGGGGGTGCTTGAGCTCAATGACTTCAAAGACAAAAAAATCGGCCTCGTCGAGACAAAAACATCGATGTATCACACTTTAAAATCCGTTTATAAATACAAGTTATATAGAAAAATGTAAAAGCGCGACCCCTACGTTCGGCATAAAAAAGTAAAAATTTTTTTTTTGAAACTACCTTTCAATAATACTTCATATTCGAAGGTGTACGGCGAACTTTTTTTTTGAGGTACGCCCTAATGTGCACATATTTGTTTATGAAATTAAAGATAATAAAACAAACTTTCAGAAAAGTATAAATTTAATGGTGTTGTCAATATTATTTAATAAAATATGTACCCTTACATCTTACATTGGCATAAAAGTGCTTGCTGTACGAATTAATAGTGGTTTGGGCTCGTATAAAAGAGTTGCGTTACTGACTGACTGACTTATCATTGACCAGCCCCCAGACCAAACGGCTGAAGCCAGGGTCATGAAATTTTCAGGGTAGTTCCCAAATATGACGTAGACATCTACTAAGAAAAGGTTTTACGAAATTCGTACTTTTACGGGGTAAAATGGCCCAAAAGAGATAAACATCGAACCTTCGTCCTGACTAAACGGCAGTAGGTATAAACATGAAATTCGGTGAGTTCCTTTCAATGACCATGCAGACGATCTACAAATAGGGATTTTTCGAAATTTGTACTTTTAAGGGACGAGTGGGACAAAAAGGGGTAAAAATGGTACCAACTAAAGTATTACAGCTAGAATCGTGAAATTTAGTATGTAATATAGACCATATAGAAACGAAGTAAAATTGGATTTTTCGAAATTTGTACTTTTAAGGGAAGAGCGGGACAAAAACGGATAAAAATAGTACTAACTAAAGTATTACAGATAGAAACGTGGAATTTGGTATTTAAATTCCTCTGACCATATAGAAACGAAGTAAAATTCGATTTTTCGAAATTTGTACTTCTAACGGGCGAGCGGGACAAAAAGGGATAAAAATGGTACCAACTAAAGTATTACAGCTTGAAACGTGAAATTTGGTATGTAAATTCCTCTGACCATATAGAAACGAAGTAAAATTGGATTTTTTGAAATTTGTACTTTTAGGGGGTGCGCGGCAAAAAAGGGGATAAAAGTTGTACCAATGTAAGTATTGCAGCATTAGTCGTGAAAGTTAGTATGTAAATTCCTCTGACAACGTAGAAGTGCAAATCTAAATAAATTTTTCGAAATTTAAACTTATTATGGGTGTGCGGGACAAAAAGGGATACAAATTGTACCAGCTAAATTATTGTAAAGGGTGATTTTTTAAGAGCTTGATAACTTTTTTTTTTTAAAAAACGCATAAAATTTGCAAAATCTCATCGGTTCTTTATTTGAAACGTTAGATTGGTCCATGACATTTACTTTTTGAAGATAATTTCATTTAAATGTTGACCGCGGCTGCCTCTTAGGTGGTCCATCCGCTTAGTCCAATTTTGGCATTTCCACGTTTTTGAGTAACAGGGACCCAATTGGTGCGAACGGCGACGAATCGAAAATTGGTGGTCATCATTAACACTGGCCGATACAGCTGCGATATTTTCTTCAGTTCGCACTCTACGTAAGCGTGTTGGTGGTTTAATGTCCAACAATGTAAATTTGGTGCGAAATTTACTCACAATAGCCCGAATAGCCGCTTCAGTGGGTCGATTAAACTGACCATAAAATGGAAGCGCGCAATGAACTTTCTTAACAGAGCACGCATTTTGATAATAAAATTCAATAATTTGCAAGCGTTGTTCGTTTGTAAGACGATTCATGATGAAATGTCAAAGCATACTGAGCATCTTTCTCTTTGACACCATGTCTGAAATCCCACGTGATCTGTCAAATACTAATGCATAAAATCCTAACCTCAAAAAAATCACTCTTTAGTTAGAATCGTTAAATTCGGCGTGGACATTTCTCAGACCATGTAGTCGCGCAACATAAATGGATTTTTCGAAATTTGTACATTTAAGGGATGAGAGGGGCAAAAGGGATAAAAATCGTACCAACTAAAGTACTATAGCTAGAATCGTGAAATTTGGTATGTAAATTCGAAATTTTCTTTTAGGGGGTGAGCAACAAGGGATGAAATTAGTACCAACTAATGTATTGGAGCTATATTCGTGAAATGTGTTTTATAAGTTCCTCTGACAACGAGAAGAGCAAATCAAAACGAATTTTGTACTTATAAACAATGAGCGGGATAAAAATAGTACCAACTAAAATATTTCAGCTATAGTCGTGAAATTTTGTGTTTAAATTTCTCTGACAACGTAGACTTGCAACATAAATGGATTTCTCGAAATTTGTACTTTTAAGGGTTACGAGGAAAAACAAAAAGACGACAAAAAAGAATAATAATGGTACTAATTTAAGTATTGCAGCTATAGCCGTGAAATTTGGTGTGTCAATTCCTCTGACAACGTAGAAGGGCAGAGCGGGACAAAAAGGGATAAAAATGGTACCAACTAAAGTATTACAGCTAGAATCGTGAAATTTAGTGTGTAAATTCCTCTGACCATATAGAAGCGCAGTAGTTTGATTTTTCGAAATTTGTACTTTTAAGGGGTGCGCGGGACGAAAAGGGATAAAAATGCTGTACAATTCTTTAATTACGTAAACGCGGACATAAATGAATATTTCAAAATTTGTACTTAAAAGGGGGATACGGGACAAGAAGGAATAAATGTGTTACCAAATAAAGTACATTTTTTTAGGGGAAGCAAAAACACATGTTACCTATAGTGATTTTTCAAAATGTGTACTTTTTGGGAAAGAAGTGCAACAAGTTATAAACTGGCTGGCTGAATATAGAAACATGAGATCGAGGATATAAATGGTTATAATATTTTGTTCAATACTTGGTAGAAAATTATAAAAATTATACATAGGAAGTAGTTCAGCTAAAATAGTGCATATCGACAAGCACATTCCTTTGACTGTGTGTGAGTGTTAGCTAATAGGAGGTTTCCAAATTACTATTTTAGATTTATCTATATCCACCAAAAGAAATTTAAATAAAACTATCCAAAAACAGAGACGGATAAAATTAACAAATAACTGGCTTTTTCGCGTGCGAATCAGCGGGTACTGCTAGTATTACTATATAACTATTTGCAAAGTTTGAACAGATTACTCAACTTATTTCGAACGTTATCGTGTACACCAACCAGTCAGACAGATGGACAGACGGACGTGGCTCAAACAGCGTAAAAAGTCATGAATGGATTTGGTCCAAACATACTTAGGGTCTTAAGTCACCCCTTCAATGCGATACACTTTTACACTTACACTTCTGTCCCAAATGATATATACCCTCCTACTCTGAGGGTATAATTATCGTAATTAATTTTCAACTTTTGGATATTCAACGTTCTTTTCTGATTATTTTTAACGGCAACTAAATTTAAATAAATTGGTTTAACTAGAATGTCAGCATATTTTCATACAAAATCCTTAAAGCACATTGAAATAACTTCCATCCTCCATTAATAAATTCATAATTAAGATGACAAAGTAAATCTCTCCCCAAGGAATAAAAAAATCTTATCAACATCATTATTATTCACATTTATCTGGGTGTACTTACCGCGTATTACTATGCGATAGCGATGAAATATTTGTGGCATCATTATTGCTTGTTGCAACATTGTTGGCCTGCGACTGCTGCTGACACTGTGACGGCCCTCCTCCTGCCACCGAAGTTGCCGCCGATGCGGCGGACGATGACGCTGATGTTGCATTATTGCGATTGTAGGTGAAGTCGGCCGTAAGAAGATTTGCCACGATTGACGAAGAGCGTCTTCGATTTAAAATCGGCGACTTCTGTGTTCGTATCGACTGTAGATTTGTTCGCGTGGAAGAGGTGCTTAAACTATTCGTGTGTGTGTTCAGCAGGGTTTCATTCAATTTGGTGCTGCTGAAACCGCTGCCAATGATGCCACCCCCTCCACCACTGCCCGTAACATGCGAAGGCGAATGCAATTCCATGAATCCGGAACCGGTAGCAAAAGTACCGTTATTATTGTTAGATGTCATCATATTGTTGCCGCCGGTGTTGGCATTGTTGTTGCCAATGGTGGTCATGTTGAAAGTGCTGCAACTGCGCGAACCGACACCCATGCCACCATACGATGATGACGATGTGCCACCATAGTGGGTATTGGGTTGCTGCTGCTGCTGCGGGAGTCCCAAAGGATTGCCGCCACATAAATTCGCCAGATTTGTGCGACTGCCCTGCAACATGCCGCTCTGTTGCTGGATTCGTTGCAAGGCCGTTTCCTTTGTATGGAAAGCCCCAAAGCCCGCATTTTTCGGTGGTTGAGGCAGAGTTCGATGTGTTGTGGCCGCTGACTGATGTTGATGCTGAAGCTGCTGCTGCTGCTGTTGTTGCAGCAGCATTTGTTGTTGCTGTTGCTGCTGCTGCATATGATGTTGACTATTGTCCTTTAATATTGATTTGGGCTGTATGGTCGTGGTGGTCGACTGCTGCACTATGACTTGATGAGCGTTCGGCTGCTGGTGTTGATTTTGCTGTGGCTGCTTTAAAATGGGCTTCAGAATATTGTACGGCACATTTGTCGTGGTCGGTGTCGATGATGTTGTGCTGATTGTATCGCTTTCATCACAGCTCACGTCTACGCCGGAAAGTAAACAAGCAAACAGAACAAAGTTTAAATTAAAAATTGAGAAAATTTTGAATTGCAAATGAAATATTGGCTGCTTGCTTTACCGCAAATATATTCATAGAAATACATGGCCTTTTTTGCTTAACGTTGTCTTAGAAAAAACTGAAATACCGAATTAAATTCCTTAGAATTTAATTTTACATGAAAATCGTTCCTTAATTTCCCTTTCCATTTTTTAAACATTTGTCATGTCCCATTCACTTTTAAGACATCCACGTCTTTTTGGCTGGAGGCTTGCAATTAACCCCTACTTTTCATTTCAAGGGTAACGGAAAAAATTTTGTCCAAATCCTGGATTTCGGGGACTGGACGGAAGGAACATCGCCCATAAAAATGTCACCTATCAAACAGCTACAGTTTAAATAATTTAATATTGATACCCTCATAATTGATTTGCCCTCTGATAACACTGTCCGACAGTCCATATTACACTTAAACCAGATGATATATATCTGAAATAGAGAAATAGAGTTAATTTGCGTTTTTAGTTTAACATTTCCCCATCCTGTTACCCCTTAATAGGACTACAAAATTCCAAAGGATACAATTTTTCAAAAATTATTTTTTATACTTACCCACACTCTATGATACCGATATAAATATGAAATTAAAGAAGAGAACAGGTGCTAAAAATAAATTAAATTTCAAGCTTCTATCTGTATTAGTTTCACATCAACAACCATTTAAAGTTTTGCTTCTTAAAAAAACGAGATATGAATAAACTTGAAAAGCTATGTGGTAAATTGAAATAGATGTTAATGCTGAACTAATACAGGTAGAAGCATGATATTTGATGTATTTTTAAGAGATATTCTCCTCTTTAATTTGACACTAATACCGTTACCATGGGATGTATATTATATTATTATATAAAATAATTTGTTTAAACATTTCATCCTTTGGAAATTTGTAATCATGTGAAGTGGCAACAGGATGAGGAAATGAAAAACTAACAAGTAAGTAAGCTTCAGTCGGCTAAACCGACTTATATATACCCTCACTCTCAAAGAATATGTATACGGAAGATATAAGGAATTAAGTTTAAAGTAGGGCAGTATAATTTGTGTGGAAGGTACTTGCAGGTTCGTATCACATGGTCCCAGCTTCCACATTTATAAAATAATTGATGATTATTATTTACTAATGACCTGTTATTCCGTCAGAGATTATCTTTAAGTTAGATTTAAACCACACCATCTTAAACTTAAATTTTTCAAGGTTCGGCTATGTTAGAGTGGGCAAAAAAATATAATTACATCGGCGTTTTTGGGATTTTACCTCTGACACTATGTAAAATGAGGGGTTTTAGATGGTGTGATTTAAATCTAACTTAATGATAATCTCTGACGGAATAACAGGTCATTAGTAAATAATAATCATTAATTCTTGGATATCGTTCATTTCATATAAAACCGAAGAACGGCCAGACATATTCTATGGTCACAATTTTTTTACAAACATTTTTTTAATCAATGGTTTTAATAAATTACGGCCATTTGAAATTTGTTAAAAGCGAGTGGAAAAACGCGTAGGCACAATTTTAACAGTGAAGGCTTTTTTTAAATAAAAAATAATAAAATATTTACATTTTTGTTTATTTTTTCATCTTCAGGTTATATTAAACAAGTAAAAACGGCGTTAAGTTCGGCCGGGCCGAACTTTATATACCCTCCACCATGGATTGCATTCCACAGAGGTTGACGGTTTTCGTAGAAGTGCAGTAATATTACAGGAAAATATAATTTTTTTAATATAGCCAAACTAAAACAAATACAAATATTGAAAAATTAATTTTATAAATAAATATAATATTTTAATTATTTCAAACCATTATTTATTTCAAATCAAAAAATAAATATTCTTATATTTATATTTTCAAAAAGCTTAAATACCATAAATATTGGTAGATAGTGGGAGCTACAGTTGGTTGTATTTTCATTCTTTTTTAATTTCAAAAGTACAAAAAATCCATTATCAGACGAACATAGTGCAAAATAACCTAACTTCATGATTCAACCAATTTTTGCCATAATAGAAAAGGTACAAATTTAAAAAAAAAAACTTTTTATTTTGCGTGTCTATGCAGGCAGAGGAATGTATACACCGAATTCCATAATTCCAGCTGCGACCATGTGGTTGGTACCATTTTCACCCCCTTGGCGTTTCTACTCAATTAGAATTTCATCATTCTAGCTGTAGTCATTTAGCTGGTACTATTTATATCCTTCTGTACCATTGTATCCCTTGAAAGTACGAATTTCGAAAAATTCGTTTATTTTCCGATTCCTACGCAATCAGAGGAATGTATACTCCGAATTGCATGACTCTAGCTGCGGTCATTTGGTTGGTACTATTTTTATCCCCTTTTTCAATTTTAACCCCAAAATGTACGAATTTCGAAAAATTCGTCTATTTTCCGTGTCTACGCAGTCAGAGGAATGTATACTCAGAATTTCATGACTCTGTTTATTTTAAGTGTCTACGCAATCAGAGCAATGCATACACCGAATTTCATTATTCCAGGTGTAGCCGTTTGGTTGGTACCATTTTTATCCCTCCGTACCCATTGTATCCCTTGAAAGTACGAATTTGGAAAAAACCTTTTATTTTTCATGTCTACGTAGTCAAAGGAATGTATACTCCGAATTTCATGACTCTAGCTGCGGTCATTTGATTGGTACTATTTTTATCCCCTTTTTTCATATTAACCCCAAAAAGTACGAATTTTGAAAAATCCGTGTATTTTACTTGTCTATGCAATCAGAGGAATGTATACACCGAATTTCATTATTCTAGGTACAGCCGTTAGGTTGGTACCATTTTTATCCCTCTTTTCCCATTTTACCCCTTAATAGTACGAATTTGAAAAAATACTTTTATATCATGTATTTACTCAATTAGAGGAATGTACATACCAAATTTCGTGTTTCTAGCTGTTGTCGTTTAATGTGTGCCATTTTTATCCCTTTTTTGCCCCATTTCACCCCCTACAAATAAGAATCACTTTATGGTGCAGTTTTTTGCTATAAGGGTAATACGAATACCAAATATCAAGCAAATATAAACAGACATATTCAAAAAACATGCTTAAATACGCTAAAATAGTAGGGATTATTATGGGTATTTTTAGTCCTTGTGAGGGAAAAATTTTTCCCTTTGGGCCGATTTCGCCCCGTTTCAATCCCAACCGATCTACGACTATAAGACGCATTTATGGAACATTTGGACGTCCTAGCTCCTTTCGTTTCGATGCTAGCGTGCTTTCAACA
The DNA here is from genome assembly GCA_947397865.1 of Polietes domitor. Taxonomy (NCBI): domain Eukaryota; kingdom Metazoa; phylum Arthropoda; class Insecta; order Diptera; family Muscidae; genus Polietes; species Polietes domitor. The sequence continues at coordinate 15,359,464 of OX377620.1, forward strand.
GACGGACAGACGGACGGACAAACATGGCTAGATCGTCTTAGAATTTTATGACGATCAATAATATATATACTTTAAAGGATCTCAGGTCAATATTTCAAGGTGTTACAAACGGAATGACAAAGTTAGTATACCCCCATCCTGGAGGTGGAGGGTATAAAAATATATAAGAGTTGCCAAACGGTACGAATTTTGATCCCGATTGCTGTGATTGTTTTGAAAGTTTGTGTATGTATTATTGCCATAAATATTATTTTTGGAAAAAAATTAGACATTTTTTCACGAATTATGATCAATTTAATATGAAAAAATAAAATTTTTTCAAATTTAATTTATTTCAATTTTTATTTCTTTTATTTTATTTTCGAAATGATTGCATTAATTATTTTTTTAACTTTAAAGTGTGTTCTTATATGTATTTTCTTAGTGACTGTGCGAGTTTGGAAGCGGTGAAATGATGGCTTCTATTTTTTACGAACTTTTTTTTATATTTTTTATACACTCCACGAGAGTATTATGTCTTTGTGTATTTTTTTTTTGTAACACCCAAAAGGGAGCGAGATAGACCCATTGTTAATTATACCGATCGACTTAGAATCACTTTCTGAGTCGATTTAGCAATGTCCGTCTGTCTGTCCATCTATTGTTGTAATCACGATACAGTTCGCAATTGTAGACAGAACTAAATGCAACTTTGCACAACGAAGTTTTTCGGGATAAGGACGAACGCTATTAAATTTGAAGAAAATCGGTTCAGATTTAGATATAGCCCCCATACGACTTTCACTCCCGATTTGACTCTTTTCACTCTAGATACCACATATTTTAACAGATTTTCTTCAAAATTGGCAAAATATCTTATATTTGAACTAGAAACACCTGTAGTAAAAATGTGTTAGATCGGTTCAGATTTATATATAGCTCCCATACAAATTTCGCTCCTAATTTGACTTTTTCCGCTCTAGAAACCACATAATTTGACAGATCCTCTTCAAATTAGGCGAAATATCTTATATTTGTTCTATAAACAGTCATGGTGTAAATGGGTCAGATCGGTTCAGATTTATATATAGCTCCCACACAAATTCCACTCCCGATTTTACTTTTTTCCACTCTATAAACCTCATATTTTAACAGATCTTCTTCAAATCTTTCAAAATATATTATTTTTCAACTAAAAACATTCGTAGTCAGAGATGGGTCAGAGCGGTCTGTCAATATCGGCCATATTCCATGCGAATGTAACCACTATAAAAACATTCCTAAATATCAAATTTCATAGTATTCCGGTCATCCGTATAGAAATTACAACAGCTTTAATTTTACATAGTTTTTCGTGATATGTGTGGGAGGTACTGGAAAGGGCGTGGCAAAACCCGTCATGTTTAGTACACTTAAAGTGAGTATAAAAAAATTATCAAATACCAAAATATAGCCGATTCCGAAGTTATGTGTAGGAGGTACCAGAAGGGGCGTGGCAATTTCGCCCATCTTCGAACTTAAACTAAGTTTGGGAAAAATATTACCATTTGCAAAGTTTGAATTGATTCCTTAGCTCCTTTCGAGAGTTATCGCGTACACCAGCCAGACGGACGGACGGACAGAGTAGAGTGATCAAACCCGATACCGAAAACCGGGTTTTTCGTCTGAGACCGGCCGTCGGGTTTTTTAAAATCGCGGTTTTTGGAAACCCGGGTTTTTTATTTCTTATGGGCAGAAGAAAAATCGACGCCGTTGACCATTTGCCGCTGCGGGTGACGATCAGCCATACACATAAGAATAAATATGTGCCAGGAGCCTTTAGCTCATAGACGGTTTGAACAAAGGACGAAATATTTTGCAGATCATCATTAAATAAATCAGAATTAATTTCTGGAGGTGACCGCAGCAATATTCGTCCTTGTAGGTAGTATGAGGCTAATGAACTTTGCGATTATAAGAAAAAAGTGAAAGGTCCTTGTATTTTAAAGAGTCAAAAATACGCATAATCTTTGAGCTTCATGTCAAACTTATGATTTATTTTCTTATTTTTTACATATTTTATCTTGTGTTATTCCCTACAAGATGTCTGAATCGCAATCGAAAATGATTTTCTATTTCACGACATAATTTGTAGTATTTACTGTTTTCACACCTGTTCTAAACAGATATTTGGGGAGTAATAGATGCAGAACGAAATGTAATGATGGGTTGATACATTATTAAAAAATCGCCTACAAGAATGTTTGGAGTCATTTTCGAAAGATTTCTGTGAACCTGATTATGACATCAGAATTGACCTATTTCCAAGAACGAGTATGCATCTTGTGGAATTGCACTATAATGACTAATTTCCGCATTTTTTACATTTTCAAGAAAAAAACCCGGTCCGACCGGTTTTTTATAAAAAGAAAACCGAGCAAACCCGTTTTTTGAAATCACGGTTTTCGAAAACCCGACATTGCAGAAAAACCGGGTTTTTGATCACTCAAGGACAGGCGGACGGACATAGCTAAAATAACATAAAAAGTCGTGAAACGGATTTGGTACAAACATACTTAGGGTCTTAAGTCACTCGTTCAATGCGTTACACTTTTTTTCTGTCCCAAATGATATATGACTCTGTAGAGTGAGGGTATAATTACGTATGTTTTTCGGTATTGTTTTAAATTATAAATTTTGAAATTTTATAGGGCGTTAAAGGGCGTACATGAACTCATCCTAATGCGTTTAGCTAAATCACTAGAAACATATGGTTTCTCATTGACTTCACATGTGTTTTCTGAGAATTAAATCTCACTTAATTATAATCTCATCTACTTTCAGAATTTTATAGACATTTTCATGGTCCGAAATTAGTGTCGTATAGAATTTTGTAGACTTACATATATTCAAAATTAAATATTTCATTACTTTTATGAAATTTAAAATATTAAATATTATTTGTCTGTAATTATCAACCAAAAACCACTGTTTTTAATTTCGAATACAATCCAAACAAATTGAAAACGAAAAGAAACTCATTTCTCAGAAAAGGACAAAAACGTTTACAAGACACGCGTACACACAGTGACACAATTCACGTACACATCGCACTTGAAAAAGTATCCGTTCCTATGTGAGCACAGACACAAACATTGTCTAGGCTTGGCTGTGTAACATGTAAAGGGTGATTTTTTAAGAGCTTGATAACTTTTTTTTAAAAAAAAACGCATAAAATTTGCAAAATCTCATCGGTTCTTTATTTGAAACGTTAGATTGGTCCATGACATTTACTTTTTGAAGATAATTTCATTTAAATGTTGACCGCGGCTGCGTCTTAGGTGGTCCATCCGCTTAGTCCAATTTTGGCATTTCCACGTTTTTGAGTAACAGAGACCCAATTGGTGCGAACGGCGACGAATCGAAAATTGGTGGTCATCATTAACACTGGCCGATACAGCTGCGATATTTTCTTCAGTTCGCACTCTACGTAAGCGTGTTGGTGGTTTAATGTCCAACAATGTAAATTTGGTGCGAAATTTAGTCACAATAGCCCGAATAGCCGCTTCAGTGGGTCGATTAAACTGACCATAAAATGGAAGCGCGCAATGAACTTTCTTAACAGAGCACGCATTTTGATAATAAAATTCAATAATTTGCAAGCGTTGTTCGTTTGTAAGACGATTCATGATGAAATGTCAAAGCATACTGAGCATCTTTCTCTTTGACACCATGTCTGAAATCCCACGTGATCTGTCAAATACTAATGCATGAAAATCCTAACCTCAAAAAAATCACTCTTTATTATGCATGCCTATGTATGTAGGCGAGCAACTGTGTATATTTGCTCAACTGTTGGTGTCGTCTACACCGAGAAAACAATCGTGCTCAGGAAGAAGGCATTTCCTCTTCTAACCTTGCTTTCCTTCCCACTTCCCACATGCCTGATGAAAGCAATTGTTGTGGTGAGAGGAGAAAAAATTAGAAAAAGGATTGATCCTTGTACAACAGGCACTGCAGTTGTTGTTTGCCGTGGTGTGGCAATGATTTGGCTTTGTTGCTTATCAATTAATAGAGTTTAACCACAAATTGTCTATAGACCGAGGGCAGGCAGCTAGCTGCCAGAGACAAATGAACTTTTTGGAAAATTCTTGTTCTTTTTTCGTTTCTTTTCTGTGGTTAAAAGTAGAATTCCAATTAACTTTGGTAGACAATTGGGCAGAGAAATGGTTGCGGTAATAAATTATCACAAGTGTTATCGTACTTAAATGATGTTGAACTGAAATCAAATCATGTGTCACTTGTTTGCTAGAGCAAAAAGAGCAGTCACATGCCTCGTGAACTCTACACAGTGGCTGAAAATAATTTTCCTTATGCGTCTAGTCTATATCTTGGGATTTTGAGTTCCTAATCTTGAAATACTCGTGGTACAAGCTTTACCATCGAAAGTATGAATTTTTCGATAATACTGTGTGTTCAAAACTTATTTTGCTACATTACAATATTTCAAACACATCGTCATCCCTATTTTCTCACAGTGTACTCATAAATGTAACCTCGGTCTGCGACAAATGTTGGATCAAATTGTCACGTACCACGTAAGTTGTCGCATAAACACGTTCGTGGATGCAGTTCAAAATGTTCGCACTGCATACATTTGCCTGTCACAGGAATTAATATGAACTCAAACTTAAGTAAATACATACAGACATACTTACATTATCCTTAACAAGGGCAAATTGTGATTGTGACGAGGAAACACATTTTTTCATATTTCGAAAGTCATGTCGCCAATAAAAAATATTTACAAGGGAAGTCAAAATAATGTGATTTCTCTAGAATACTATCAAAAGGGTATTTGTTGCACAGTGTTCCCACTCCAATTATAAATTTTGTAAATTAAATTATATTCATTTAATATACAAAACGAAGTAAAAGTTATAAAATTATTTCCAAAATAAATCGGTTTCAAACCTATGTGGAATATGATGGGTCACGAAAATAAATTGCAGCGTTCACCACCCACAACTGAAGATTAGATTGCTTAATGATGATCTGCAAAATATTTTGTCACTGGGTCAAGCCATCTCTGAGCTAAACGCTCCTGAAAACACCTCTAAAAATCATGTTTTTCCCGTGTAATTTTTTTATGTTGCATTTTTGGCCAATTTTGTTTTCTGAATTAGTCGACCCTTGGAAGCACTTTAAATATAAATTTTTATTCTTGTCTTAGAATAACTTGTTCGTCATATTATTGGATGTTTATATTGATTTTTTGTGGGGTTTCAAGGTGACAGCTAAAAACTCATATTTCTTGTATACATTTTGTAAGAGATGTTATGAAAAATAAATAGAAGGAATCAGTATCTTTCGAATGATGCCTAAATGAAGAATATCGGACAAGAAATTACGTCACTGACTTCAAGTTTGTTAAATAATTTAGTACATCTGATGGATTTTCAGAGCCAAAATTTGCAAACTCTTTTACCTCCGGTGGTTTTTTATAAAATGCTAATACCAAATATGAAAAATTGTTCAGTTGGTACTATGAAAAAACACAAAAAGGTCCAATAATTCGACCAATAAGTAACTCTAAGACATCTAATATTTCAGAAATAAAAATTGACAAAAATTCAGCACAAAACAATTACATGTGAAAAACCTGATTTTTAGGGATCATTTATCTCACAGAAGGCTTGATATAGGAACGAAATATTTTCGAAATCATCATTAAACAATCCAAACTTTATTTTCGTGGGGTCACTGGAAATTGTTTATCCATTTGTATGGACCGCGACCCAGTCTAATGTGCAATGGCAATTGTGGATTTTTGAATTTTTTTAAATTGTTGCAATTCGACAAAAATAACTTAGCTCATAACTATTTTAGAAATCCAATCTGATTTTAGTCTTTACAAAATAACTGCAATTCTCATGAATTTTCTTATGGATCCATTTTGAGCTTCTCTCAATAGATTAGCTGCTCGCGATGTAAGAGTATATTCACTTGAAGGGACCTAGTGTTCAAGGGTAGGTCCAAACTGTAAATGCCATTTTAGAATAGGCTTCACAAGGATTTTCACTTAGAAATGTAGCTGTCTCATTCGAAATTCAATATATGTTCATCTGTATAAATACATATACCACCACAGTGGTTAGGAATTGTTTTTCATCGAAACATTTGTTAGCTCGGAAACATTTGTTAGCTCGGAATACTCCCGACTGTATACTAACATGCCATTCGAATGCTAACACTGGATTCGAATAATCATTTTATTTTCAATATAAACACTTCACGAATTAATAAGTGCCCAATCGACACTTCGTTATTGGTACGAGTTGGCATAGCTGAATTACTTAATTAAAAACTTCATCAATAATTCATAAAATTTTTAAGTTTTTTTGTTTTAATTTTTTTATTTTTTTCGTTTGTATTTTTTTTGTCTGTAATCAATATTTGATTTGAACTGGGATATTGTCCTGGCTCAAGCCCATTTTGCATATATATTTAATAGAATACAAATTTATTTACAAATTTACAAAAAAGACTACCGCGATCATGATTTCGACCATCACACCTCTATACCGACCTCTATAAGGAGATGATTCTCACAAACGAACGAGAAGCAAAACTCACTTGCCGAATTTGCGTTTAAAAATCGCACCAAGTAATAAAGTACACATGCCATCTTACTAGCATCTCATTGAGTTGCATATGTAAGTATGTGTATATGCAAAACGCTCATTTGTTTTAGGTTTTTTTCGTTTGTATTTTTTTGGTCTGTAATCAATATTAGATTTGAATTGGGATATTGTCCTGGCTCAAGACCACTTTGCATCTATATTTAATAGAATGCAAATTTATTTACAAATGGCAGGTGACATTTAATTGTAAAATTCGTCGAAATTTTATTCTCAAAGAAAATTTTGTTTTCATCAACAATTTCTTCAAAATTTTATTATCAAATAAAATTTCGCCGAAATTCTATTGTCATTGAAAAATTCGTCGAAATTTCATTGTTATAGAAACTTCCCAGCAAAAACTCTCATTACCAAGTAATGTGGGGAATAAGGCAAAACCGAAAACCTTCACTACTTATTTTTCGAATCCGTTTCTAATCATTTTTTATTTTATTGTAAAAAAAGTACTTCCACGCACGCTTACAAAAAGTTGAGAAATAAATTCTTCCACGCACGCTTACAAAAAGTTGAGAAATAAGTATTTCCACGCACGCTTACAAAAAGTTAATATATAAGCACTGGGTGGTAAGTAAAGGGTAATTTTTTTAAGAGCTTGATAACTTTTTTTTTTAAAAAAACGCATAAAATTTGCAAAATCTCATCGGTTCTTTATTTGAAACGTTAGATTGGTCCATGACATTTACTTTTTGAAGATAATTTCATTTAAATGTTGACCGCGGCTGCGTCTTAGGTGGTCCATTCGGAAAGTCCAATTTTGGGCAACTTTTTCGAGCATTTCGGCCGGAATAGCCCGAATTTCTTCGGAAATGTTGTCTTCCAAAGCTGGAATAGTTGCTGGCTTATTTCTGTAGACTTTAGACTTGACGTAGCCCCACAAAAAATAGTCTAAAGGCGTCAAATCGCATGATCTTGGTGGCCAACTTACCGGTCCATTTCTTGAGATGAATTGTTCTCCGAAGTTTTCCCTCAAAATGGCCATAGAATCGCGAGCTGTGTGGCATGTAGCGCCATCTTGTTGAAACCACATGTCAACCAAGTTCAGTTCTTCCATTTTTGGCAACAAAAAGTTTGTTAGCATCGAACGATAGCGATCGCCATTCACCGTAACGTTGCGTCCAACAGCATCTTTGAAAAAATACGGTCCAATGATTCCACCAGCGTACAAACCACACCAAACAGTGCATTTTTCGGGATGCATGGGCAGTTCTTGAACGGCTTCTGGTTGCTCTTCACTCCAAATGCGGCAATTTTGTTTATTTACGTAGCCATTCAACCAGAAATGAGCCTCATCGCTGAACAAAATTTGTCGATAAAAAAGCGGATTTTCTGCCAACTTTTCTAGGGCCCATTCACTGAAAATTCGACGTTGTGGCAGATCGTTTGGCTTCAGTTCTTGCACGAGCTGTATTTTATACGGTTTTACACCAAGATCTTTGCGTAAAATCTTCCATGTGGTCGAATAACACAAACCCAATTGCTGCGAACGGCGACGAATCGACATTTCACGGTCTTCAGCAACACTCTCAGAAACAGACGCAATATTCTCTTCTGTACGCACTGTACGCAATCGTGTGGTTGGTTTAATGTCCAATAATGTAAACTGAGTGCGAAACTTGGTCACAATCGCATTAATTGTTTGCTCACTTGGTCGATTATGTAGACCATAAATCGGACGTAAAGCGCGAAACACATTTCGAACCGAACACTGATTTTGGTAATAAAATTCAATGATTTGCAAGCGTTGCTCGTTAGTAAGTCTATTCATGATGAAATGTCAAAGCATACTGAGCATCTTTCTCTTTGACACCATGTCTGAAATCCCACGTGATCTGTCAAATACTAATGCATGAAAATCCTAACCTCAAAAAAATCACTCTTTATGTTGGTTGGCGTTGTGGTTGGTGGTTTGAACATACACACACCAAAACATTTCTAACAACTTCAAGTTGTTGCAACTTCATTATATTTCAAAATTTGTATGATGAACAACAACACCACGATCGTATACACAAAAAAGTACAGTTGTAAAAAGTAAAGTTGTCGTAACAAAAGGAACAGAATAATAATAAGAATGGGAAATGTATTTTCCATTCTTCTTATTGGTGTTGTGTTGATAAGATAGTATTATTTTAAGAACTATAGTATGACTTTCATAAATTCTGAGTATTTCGTTTTTTGTTTTATCTTGTTCTCGTTTAGAAGGACTCATAATTTTTTATGGCTGAACTTCTTGAATATTTTTGCGACATATTACATCTAAAATAAAATTAGTCAATTCGACGATGTCTATTCTGTCTCAACAGTACTCTCACATTATTGTCACAATCAACCTATCAATTTTTTCGAAAGATTTGCATGTAAGTCCTGTAAAATGTAAACCAGGTCAGAAAATCCAGAACAGCATTGTCATGTTCGATCTGAAGTTTAATACAAATATAGATGTGTTGGTAATCAACATTTAATTTAATGAAATGCAATTTTAAGAATATGTAAAAAGTCGTCAGTATACAATAGCTCTAAAAATTAAATTAATAAATACAGAAAGAAAAATATATTTTTCTCGAATAATGAAGAGTTAATATTTGTAAGGACCTTCTTTTGGTCCCACTGGCTAAAACCACAGAACTTGTTTAGATTGCCCTTACTAATATCGGGTTTCTGGGGCTAGCAGAAAAGTTACAATAAATTTTATTAATTGTATTTATATCCTCTGCCATTACACACATTAACATGAACGTATAGAAAACTTCAAAAAATGTATCCACGTCGATACATTTGATATAGTTTACCATAACATATTGTTATTTAAATTAGATAAGATTTGTTTCCGTTCTAAAATCTAGAGATGGTTTCCCAATTATTTATTGTTATTTATATATTTATCTATCTACGAAATATACAATTTAAAAACAAGAATGAGAAAAGGAACTAAATGCTAGATGCATTCGCCCATTTTTATTGTGCCAATGTCCAGTATGTATTGATGGTGTTCACTTTGATTTGTACATTTCGACCTTTGGATTTTCACAGGAAAGTGTGTTGGGCCCTTTGTGGTTCAATCTTGTTAGCACGATATTAATCAGACATTGCAGGTGTCTTGACATCTCATTAGATGATGAAATGCAAATTTGTTTCATTAGGATATTGATAGACTTGCTCCTTCGTCAATGTGCAATCCATTGTTAACCAGTTAATCAATCAAAAGTGTGCAACAGACTTTTCACCAGTGCTGTAGCTTAATTATTTCCGTATATAGAGTTCAAAATCATTATTTGTATATTGCTTATGCAATTATTGACTTGGATGTTGTCTTCGACACCATGTTCATTTTAGCAATTTGAATTATATTATACTCATTGAAGAAATATTGCAATTGTCCTTATATGATACACAGGTAATAATGGACAAACTAAACACCCATTTTAATTGTTTAAATTTGTTCGTATTTAAGACAGTGATACAGTGATATCATCACCTTTCTTCATTGTTATTATAATATTACCCCCAACTCACCGATATGACCTATTGTCCATCCCACATCCATCACTCACACAAATGCCATATGTTTTATTAAAAGGTATGCATGCACTAGTATGTATGCCGAATAATTGCATTTTCCACAAACAATTCACAACTGAAATTGAATTATAAACTCCACAATGGAATGGAATATTTTTCGGGTCAATACAAGCAAGTTTTGTAAACATTTCATACCCAAAGGGGACTGACTGGCTTGTAGTTGCGCCAATGTATCCAATGAAATTACTTTAAAATATGAATATGCAAGTTTTGTGTGCGAATTTCCAATTTCAATTTGTTTTGGATACGCTTAAATTGTGGCTCTTGTGTTTTTGGGTGGGGAAGGGGTTGCGTACCCACTCACACGAATATAATTATTTATCGTTTATTGTCCATAAAATATTCATTCATATACAAAATTGGACATTTTTATTAGTTTTTTTTCCCCAACGATTAAGTCGTATTTTCCGTAATTGATATCGTTATAGCGGTAAATTAATTTTTATTGACTCGTTGTTGTGCGCAACACATGTTCACCCTAATAATTAACAATTAAATATTTCTCGTTCGTTCTTTGTTTAACATTAAAAATGTGGGAGAACCAGAATTCAGGATACCTTTAGGTGGGGCACCAAAGGTGGAATTGATTTGATCATATGGCTTAAAATATGTGAAGAGCGTTTGAGGGAGGAATATGAACCGATGAGACCGAATTCTATTGAATATATAACGAATTGTGCAAATTTGAATAATATGGCTTAAAAAATGTGAAGAGCGTTAGAGGGAGGAATATGAACCGATGACACCTATTTAATATATAACGAATTGTCCAAATTTGAAGAATATATTTAAAATATGTGGTTTTTAGAATTCTATCGTGGAATTGATTTAAATATGTGTATTCTAGACCGGAAAGAGTCAAATCGGTATTTGTTGAGAGTTGTATATAAATCTAAACCGATTGATAAAATTCAATATTAATTTAAAAAAATTTATTTAATTTCAAAAAAATATTTTGTTTTAATTTTTGACTATTTCTACGTGAAAGTAAAATTCGCAAAATCTTTAATCCTCAAACTTGTCATTTATTAATTTTGCTTAACGTATAAGCGGGCATAATTGTCCAAAATTATAGTGCAAATGTTTAAGTTGCCTTTAATAAAAATTTAGAATTTTAATAAAAATTTGTTAAATATCATTTTCGAGGACACAAAAAGACATCGACAAAATGGTAGCGGTTTCCCGTGGAAACATCATCTGCTGACGCATACTTATGCAACTACCCTTCTAAATAAACTCATACTGTATGCAACAAATTATTAATCAAATCAAAAATATCAAATTTAATTCTCCCCAGAATTTTGTCATACCTTTTATGTATTGTACAGATTGGATAAAGACATAACATATCCATAATGAACATATAATTAAATTACATTCATGAATGTACCAGAATAATTATCACACATTATTCATGTTTTCATTATGTTGGTTGTACCAATTTTAATTAACTTAACGTGTTGAGCGGTTAAATCAATGAAGCGACACAAATGTTCACTTATGCCCAACCCAAGTGAAATCATGTGGTCAACTAATTTAAACACTCGGCGAAAAATATCTGTTGGAATTCAGACATCTTCTGGCATGCTTTAAACGTTATAATTAAATAAAGAGGTTATTTTATGTCGAAAACTTTTCTTTAAAATCAACACACAAATGGCGAATACGAAATATTGCGTTTTGACTGCAACATTATATAGATTTGGCAAAACTGTGATACTTCGGCTGTAATGTTTTCGGATCACACTAGAAATTGTGTAACGCTATTTGTCGGTTCTATATTATCCTACACCACTTCTTAAGACTACACTTGGTTTTAATTAATAAAACCTGGTATAGTCCATATAAAAAATAAAGTATGCTCCTTTATTCAAATTTACTCATACATGTGATGGGCCTCACACACAACAAAAACATGGGTCTGATCCTCTCTCATTGTTGCTGCGCCTAGGAAAAAATACAACCACCAATATTGGTTGAACTAAGTTTAATCTTGAGTGTTATGAAAATAAATCGGACGGAACTTATCAACAGGGGCTATACTGTAAACAGAAATAGAACGTCTAAAATTCTAGGCTTATTTGAGTGGGGTCATTATAAAAAACAGGAACCCATGTGTATGGGTGAATTATGAAAACATGGTCCACTTTAACAGTAGAAGTTGCTACGTGAAATGTTCCATGATCTGGTAAATTTGATCCGACATACATGGAGCCATAGTGTCAAATATTTCGATAGGTATTCCGAGATGGAGTATATCGCATGATCTGGAAAATTAGATCATGATCTTATCATCGGATATTGACATAATTGTGCAGATTTTACAGTGTTAATATGATAAATCGGAGGGACATTTGAAGGCGTCATATAACAACCCTTGGGGCTATACCAAAACATGGTCTCATACAGTTCACATTCACATTCAGTTGATATCTAACATGATTTGCAAAATTGTGTCAGGGCCCGATGTAAGATGTGGGTTCTAGAGCAGTAATGGTGTAAACGGGGTGGTCTAATAGTGTAAAATGGGTGTTACATAATATGTGCTTGATTGAAATATAACATGAAGTGAGAACTTCAATCAAAATCCTATGTAAAATGCGCATTTACGAGCAGAAATAATGTAAATCGGAGGTACATTTGTATGGGGGCTATATCGGAACATGGACCCATATAGACCACTTTCAACTTTTCTGTTTCTAGTCCAAATATAACATAATCCTGAAAATTGAATCTAAATCAAACGAAATTGTGTTTTCTAGAACAGTAATGGGGTAAAGGGAAATTATTTTTTAATTTGAAAACTGCGACACAACTATAACTATGAAATTTTGCATGTTTTGTTTAAGAGGGCTCATTCAAGCAGTCATATATTTCGATATGTGAAAAATATTGCAATTTTATGCTGGAGAATTTTTTACCTTGTAAAAAATTTTCGTATATTTTTTAAATTTCCGTTGTAAACGTCTACTGTACAATCACGCAATGGGACCGACCTGAGATATCAACAAAAATTGGAAATACGAATGTGTATTTACTTCTTTGAAATATTTATATTCTTTTCAAGTCAAACATTGTGAAATTGTTTAAAGAAATGTATTTTAATTATATTTATTTTTCCGGTGAAAATGCTGACAAATCAAATTAATCCATCCATTAATCCATCCACATACCTAAAATTACAGGGGCTACGCCACCGCAGACAAATTTTAGCCCCCACAGAATTTTAAATTAGTATAATACAATTTGTACTATTTGCCTGCGTCACACAAAAATCTTATTTTTTTAAGTTCGTAATTTTGTCAGTGTTGGAAAAGGTAAAAATCATTGTCAACACAAAACAATATGTGCTTTTAAATTGAACGTGGGTTGGATTTAATTAAAGTTGTTTCGTCAGTTTTTATAACTTCGCAAATAAGTTATTTTTATTGTTTACTAGCTGAACCCCCGCCCGCTTCGCCAGGCAAAAAAAAACAAACGGTAAAATTAATATCTGCTTTCATATTAATTTCTGTCCTGATCGGTAATATATGTACCAATTACAATCAAGGTTCTTCCCTGAGATAATAAAGAAATGGATATGTTCCATGGAGAACGTTAGTTTACGGCGAATAATTGAAAAAATGTCAAAATCAAATTAATTTTGTGTTATTCTCCTCATTTCCATTACCTACACAAAAAACTTCATCCGTAAGAAGAAATTACATTACATTCAAAACACATTGAAAATCAATCAAATTGTTCACTAATCAAACAACACAAAAACTAAAAAATTAATATAATTTCCGTTTTCTTGACATAAGTCGACTGTTGGCGAATGAATATTTCTCTTTTTATAACCTTTCTTTACTATTGTCCTAAGAAAATCCACAGAAAACGTGTAATTTTACAAAATGCAAATCAAAAATGCCTCATCTTTCAAATCCCACCCATTTATATATTGTCTAAGCAGGTTACAACTAAATTAACTCACACAACAATATAGGAATCTCGGTGTAGAATATACTCAAAAACAGGTTTTAATTTCGTATGGGAAGGGTCACGGCCACTTTCGGTCCATCTCGGTGTCGAAATACTCTAAAACCGGTTTTAATTACACATGGGAAGGGTCACGCCCACTTTACGCCCATTGGATCAACTCACACAAAATTTCAGCACTCTAAGTCTATGACACCTACTGACCGTATTCGATAATATGTTTTAACTTCGTACATTGATGCTAGATGCACTTACACAAAATTACAGCACTCTAGGTGTTATTCAATAATAGGTTTAAACTTCGTATGGGAGGTGCCACGCCCTCTTTTCCATTACCGCCCATTTTTGTCACAACTACGCACATTGATGCTAGATGTACTTACACGAAATTACAGCACTCTAGGTGTCATAGAACTGACAATATTCAATAATAAGTTTTAACTTAGTATGGGAGATGTCACGCCCACTTTTCCAATACCGCCCATTTTTGGCACAACTACGCATGTTAATGCTAGATTCACTTACACAAAAATACAGCGCTCTAGGTATCATAGAACTGACAATATTCAATAATAGGTTTTAACTTCGTATGGGAGGTGCCACGCCCACTTTTCCATTACCGCCCATTTTTGGCACAACTACGCACATTGATGCTAAATGCACTTGCACAAAATTTGAGTATTCCGAATATGCTAATTTATAAAAAACGAATAAATCCCTAATTTGTGTGGTATGTGCCACGCCCACTGAAAATACCAAAAATTTATATAGCCTATTTTCACCACCGGTTCAGCATGAACATACTGTGAAAATTTCAAGAAGATCGGTTCAGTAGTTTAGGCTTCTATAAAGAACAAACAAACATACAAACACAGATTCATTTTTATATATATAGATTTACCAGAATTATATTAAAAATTAAATTGTCAAACATCTAGCTGTGAGTGAATAAATAAATACAAAACATATTCGTGTTCAAATCCTTCGTTAATGGTAGTGATTTCTTTAACTGCAGTAAAACTTAAAACCGCTTTCAGTGTAATGAACAGAACAGGGTACAGGGGCTGCGTTTTTTAAGCGGCATAACAAGCTGCGATAAAATAACAATTTTTTTTTTCACATTGTAACCAACTACAATATAAATATTTGTATCAAAACAAATTTTGAAAAAAAAAATTTTGCGTTGGCTTTTTTGGTTACTTAGCCTCGATAACCATAAATTTCAGTTACACTGGATAATTTTTAACATTTATTTAATAATTTTATTTTAATATTTTTTCAAAATTTGTTTTCATACATACATTGATATTGCTGTGGACGGAAATTTTATAAAAAATATTTTTTTTTTATTTTTAGTGAAATTTTAACATTTTCGCATCGCAGCTTAGTTATCCAGTCTGTTATCCGTGCGGCTATAAATATTTTTATAGCCCGTCCCAGAAGAATATCCTTCCTACGCCAATGGCTGAAAACACTACTTTACAAACAATTTTGCAAAGGGCCATGTATAACATTTTCTGAAGTATTTCGGCTTTCTAAACGCGAAAACGAAATTAGGAAAAAATATGGATACATTATAAAATTGCTACAATTTTAATTTTCGTAGAAGTAATCTCTAATATGTGTATCAGCGCCCAGATCAAACGGCTGAAACCAGGGTCATGCTAAGGACTAAGAGTTTTACGAAATTCGTAATTTTAGGACAAACATCAAACATTCGTCCTGACTAAACTGCAGTTGAAAGGGTTTTGCGAAATTCGTACTTTAGGGGGTAAATTAGAACAAACAAGTAAGAAGGCGTTAAGTTCGGCCGGGCCGAATCTTATATACCCTCCACCAAGGAGTGCATTCCACAGTATTACCAGCAGATTAAAGGATGTCGACTTTACATAGAAACACAGTACCATATTACGAAAATTGTGATATTTTTATGCACATTATTATATTTGTTTACTATTTCAAACTATAATATATATTTATGCGCACTGTTTAAAATCGACTATTATATATAAATAAAATGCTGAAATTGTGATAGGCGATCGTCAGTCGCCATTGGAAAGATGTATTGTCAGATACAGACAAAGTGATAAGAAAAGTATACATTTTAAAGATATCCCCATTCGCCCCATTCTCCGCCCAAATGTACAAATTTCGAAAAAAACATTTTTCGAGTCTTCATAATCAGAATGTATACACCGAATTTCATGATTTCAACTTCAGCGGTTTGGTAGGTCCCATTTTTATCCCTCTTTTTTAATTACATTCCTTAAAAGTACGAATTTCGAAAAATCCCTCTATTTGACTTGTCTATGCAATTAGTGGGATGTACACGCCGAATTTCATGATTCTAGCTGTTGTCGTATCATTGGTACCATATTTTATCCGTTTATGTCCCATTTCACCAGATAAAACTTTTATTTTCTTTGTGTTGCTTCCAAGCTATTTACAAGAGTAATGGCCGCGACAAATTTTAACTGTATGAAAATCAGAAATTTAATTTATAAGCCAAGGCTACCAATATTCGTATACTATGTATATATAATGGAAATAATACTTCAATTCATAAAGTAAATATAAGGCAGCAATCATAAATTCCCTAAATATTGGGGGTCAGAGAGTGTATTTTCAGCTACAGTCGTTTGGTTTGTTATATTTCCTTCCTATTTTAATTTCAAAAGTATAAATTTTGAAAATACCTTATCTCTCACGTACGCAGCATAAGACAACTTCATGATTCTACCATTTTTGTCGTAAAAGCAACAAAATAATGTACGAATTTGCAAAAAATATATTTTACGTGGCTATGCAGTCTGAGGAATGTATACACCGAATTCCATGATTCTATCAGCGGCCATATTGTTTGGTACCATTTTTATCCCCTTTTTCCAATTGTGCCCCTCAAGAGTACGACTATCTAAAATCTCTTTATTTTACGTATCTACACAATTAGAGGGATGTATACATCGAATTTCATTATTCTAGGTGCAGCCGTTAAGTTGGTACTATTTTTATCCCTCTATCTATTTTATCCCCATTTAACCCCTTAAAAGTACGAATTTATAAAAAATAATCTTATATTATGTATCTACTCTATTAGAGGCCAAATTCTACTCTATTAGATGCCAAATTTCGTGTTTCTATCTGTTGTCGTTTGATAGGTACCATTTGTATCCCTTTTTGTCCCATTTCGCCCCCTGTAAATAAAAAACACTCTATGGTGTCCTTTTATTCTATTGTAAATATCAAGTAAATACAAGCTAATATGTTCAAAAAACATGCTGAAATACTCTAAATATTAGGGGTATTTTCAGTCCTTGTGAGGGAAAAATTTTTCCCTCAGGGCCGATTTCGCCCACTTACAATCCCAGCCAATCTACAACCATTAGACACATTTAGGCAAAATTTTAACCTCATAGTTCATTTCGTTCGGCCGCTATCGTGCTTTCAACAGACAGACGGACATGGCCAATTGGTACCAATTTAAGTAAGGCAGCTATATTTGTGAAAATCGATATTTAATTAAGGGGGCGCGGGACAAAAAGGGATACAAATTGTACCAACTTAAGTATTGCAGCTATAGTCATGCAATTTGATGTGTAAATTCCTATGGCAACGTAAAAGGGCAATCTAAATATATATTTTGAAATTTTTAAATTGAACACGTAAATTTATTTTTTGGAATTTGTACTTTTAAGGTGTGCGGTGGACGAAAAGGGATAAAAATTGTGTACAGTCCTTTAATGGCGTAAACGCGGAACATTAATAGATATTTCAAAATTTGTACCTATAGGAGGAATGCGGGACGAAATGGGATAAACGGTTTACCAAGTAAAGTAAATGCTTTTAGGGGAGAAACGAGAACACATGTTACCTATACTGATTTTTCAAAGTGTGCTCTTTTCTTTTGGAAAAAGAGGTGTTAAAAATTATAAAAAGTTAAAAACATGAGATCGAGGATATAAAAGGCTTTGCGGTTGTAATTTTTTGTTCGAAACCGGGTAGAAAATTATAAGAATGATACATACGAAGAGAGTTCGACTGAAATAGTGCAATTCGCAGGGCTGTGGAGTCGAGGCAAAATTGCTCGACTCTGACTCCAGCATTTTATAATGTTTCGACAAAACTCCGGAGTCGACTCCGTATTTATATTTTTTAAAGAAAAAACATTTTATTTTATAAAGCAACCAAAAAAAAAAAAACTACATAAACACATTTCTATGTAATATTGTTATTGAAAAGTATTTTTTAATTCATTATACAAAATACTGTCGAAATAAAACCAAAATATATTCTACAACTATTAGTTTTTGTGTTGTTGTTTATTAGTAATCGATTGATTGATTTTTTATGAGTTTTGAATGTAACACATTGCAATTTCAGCAATTCGATCAAGTAATTTCTTCTTACGAAGGAAATTTTTATTTTGGTAATGGAAATGAGGAGAACCGCACTCAACTATACACACATTTTACCATATACATATTTCATTGTCATTGTGTAGGGACAAACCATCAGTGATCCCTCATGATGTCATCAGTTGTATATATACTTACATTTTATGAAAATTACACATGGGCATCTTCCAGTGGCCCGACAAATTAGTACAAAATTATAAACATTTTTACATTGAAACGGACGCTACAAAAAACAGAAGTACTTTTGAAGCTCTTATAGAAATATACAAAGTTCAACGATTTTTTGACAACTTTTTCGTATATACATGAATTGAAGGTCAGAGGATATATTTTGTTCTTAGATTTATGAAATATGAGATTTAACTTTTAAAATTAAAAAAATAATCAGGAACAGCAGAAATACGGACGCCACAAATATTTGTACTCGTAGTAAAAAAGTAGTAATTTTCGTTATAACACTTCAACTTTTAATAAAAATAAAAGATAACAAGTTAACTTCAAGTTTCATAATAAAAAAGGAAAAAATAAAGTTAAAAGCTATTAGTGTGGTCTGATTTCATTTTTTTAGAACTTTTTTGGGAGATGCCCAATACTTTATATGTACAGTGGTGGCCACGAGTTTAGCACACTTCACATCTGTTGTTTATAATACCAAATAATTTGTTCTTATAATGAATTCTGCGCCAAATATTTGATTTTCAGTGTTGCTTATGGTGTGATCAGTAAGCCCCATAATTTGTTTCGTATTCTTTTGTGCCTTTTTCTTGTACTCTCATGTATTTGCAAGTTATTCGCAATCTGGGCTGGAAACAAATTTAGCACATTTAATAAAATTTGTTTTTTTCTGTTTCTTTTTGCATTTAAATTAATTAATTGGTATGTATGGGTAATGTTTACTCAAATGAAAGTTATTCTTTAACAAAATTTATAATTAGACATTGCTCAGATTATTATGCAATTGAACGACAGTGTAAGTACCGCTGGGGATATTGCAAACATTATAAATTGATCCAGACAGATTGTGTGCAATATACTAAGCCATATTGGCACTTATGGGAGCTTCAAAAATGTTGCAAAATGTCCTACGCCGAGAAAAACAAGCAATGAATCGGATTTTTTAATTTATAGAATCTGTGTAGCAGATCCATTTAAAAACTCAACTGTAATTCAGAGAGACCTTTCGGGCAAAATTGACATTAGTATTTCCTCAAGAACCATATGAAGAAGAACCAATGAAAAAAATTTACTTGGATGCATTGCCAACATAAGCCAGACGTATCAAAATATGGCTTAAAGTGTCAAATTTAATCTGCTCAGGATCATTTAGAAAAATCCAAGATTTTTGGGAAAATGTCGCCTGGATTGGCGAATCGAACATTTGTCGGTACGAATCTAATAGGAAACAATACGTATTGTGCCCTCCAAACATGCAGCACAACCCAAAGTATAAATCTGAGATGGTAAAGCTTGTTGGCGAAAATCTGATGGTGTATACTGCGTTTTCTGGATACGGCGTTGGTCCGATACACAAAATCGATGCACTAATGGATCAGTATATTTACAAAAATCCTACTTGTTGCTACAATGATGACATATTCTGATAAAAACATGCCAATTAAGTGGCGTTTTATGCACGACAACCGACCAAAACACACTTAACGCCAGTGAAGAGCTGTTTGGGGCTGAACAGAATAGATTTTACCACAGTCACCGGATCTCAATCCTGTTGAGAATCTATGGAATGGACTTTAACAACATATTATAGCAATAAAATCCAAAAATTTGCCCGATTTCTTGAATGAAATTCAAAATTCCTGCTATGCTACTCCAATGGAGTGGTTTATGTCTCTAGTGGAGAGTATGTCCAGAAGATGTACAGCTATTACTCAAAATAGTGATTATCCAACCAAATACTAAGTTTATAATAAAATGTATTGGTTAGTTCAGTTTTTCCCGGTTTGATTAAAGTGTTTTTAATTTGTGCTAATTACTGTCCAATCACTTTTCGTATTATTTGTACTTTAGATAGAATAAAACTAAAATGCAGCATAAGAACCGAA
The DNA here is from genome assembly GCA_947397865.1 of Polietes domitor. Lineage (NCBI taxonomy): Eukaryota > Metazoa > Arthropoda > Insecta > Diptera > Muscidae > Polietes > Polietes domitor. The sequence goes on from OX377620.1 coordinate 15,380,155, forward strand.
CAAAAACAACGTTAAATGGTCATCTTATCGTACGTAATATTTTAGAAAAAATATCGGTCAAAAAAATAAAGTTGAAGTTGAAATATTTGCTTTATAAAATTACATGTGGTGACTGTGCTAAATTCGAATCTCGAAAACCTCACCGCATTGTGTGTTGTGTTCTACCTGAAACCTTTCTCATTACCATTTGCTGTATGCTGATGGGTTTTCAACACGATACAGCTTTTGCCCCTTGAACTTCGCTGGGCGGACATACTGTGCTCCGGATCGCAGCGTGATCATAACTTGATGGTTAAAATAACATTAACTTTAGTTTTGCATTACACTTAAAAAATCTAATTGTGATCACAAAACATGTCAGGCTGATATGTTAAGATTTTAAAACCATTATTTATTCAAATTTCTATTCAATTTTTTTTCTGGAAAAATATTACAATTTCTAATAACGAAAAAACATTTACCCGGATTTTTTCGACTCTGACTCCAACTCCACCAAACTTCTCCGACTCAGACTTTTAGACACCGGCTCCGACTCCAACTCCACAGCCCTGGCAATTCGACAAGCATATTCCTTTGACTTTGTATGAGTGCTATCTAATAGGAGGTTTCCAAATTACTATCTTAGATTTACCTATGTCCACCAAAAGCAAATGCTATAAATACTACGCCAAAACAGAGAAAAATGGCTTTTCCGCGTGCGAAGTAACGATACTGCTAATTTAAATATAAGCAAGAGTGATATTTCCAAAATGAGAGTGTAGAAAAAATCCATATATATAAATTTAATTTTAAGATCGATGCACACAAAAAATAAATTATTAAGTCTCGGACACAAAATTTTAATTTTTTTTGAACAGTGTAGTCGTATGGAGCTAAATCAGGTGGATTAGAAAATACATTTAACTTACTACTCATTGGGAAAAAAACTATTCTTGGTGCATCAATTATCAAACTTGTGGAACAAGACAATGCCTGTTTTCTCTACTTGTTTCATTAATATTGATTAAAAATCATTTGTTCCTGGAAGAAAATCAAATTTGTATCACAAAGAAATTTGTGTAAATTCACTTCCATTTCAGAAAGCAAATCCAATATTGTCAAGCGATCACTTCTTTGAGATTATTTTGCAATTTTCCTAAAACAGAACTAAAATTCCTTCTCACACACGTCCAACCAACAACCATTGTGTTGTTAGATGGTGCCTTAAAATTTATGTAAGTCCGTCCTACACAAAATTTCTTTGTTTTCGCAATATTGCTGACCAAGTTAGTCTACTTACCAAAGTCGAAAGCACGTTCCAGTATAATTGAATGACGTTTCTGTGGTGGTGCTGGTGCTGCTGCTCCTGGTGGTGGTGGCTGTTTGCCCGACTGATGAAGTTGTCCGTTGGCCAAACAATTCGAAACGCCATTATTGAGGGGCCCACTTGTATTATCCTCACCATCGGGACCCAAACGGGTCGATGAAGTGGCATGCTGCATGTTGCTGCCACCGCCACTGTTGCAGTTGTTAATGTTGTTGGTGGCGTTGGTGCCCGGGGTCGTCGGGGTGTTGTTCGTGTAGTCATGTTGCTGATATGATTTCTGCTGCTGTACATAATGTATTGAAGGCTGCTGCTGCTGTTGCTGATGATGAAACAATTGCTGTTGCGGATGATGCAGGCAACTGCTGGTGTGTGGCGCTATATTCTTTTGTTGCTGTGGGTGGATATGCTGCTGCTGCTGTTGTTGATGCTGCTGCTGATGCAGACAACAATACTTAATGTGTTTACACAACAGACTGCCGCTGCTGCCACCGCCCAGTTTTGACGTGTTGATGGCACCACCCGGCCGCTGCTCTGCGCCACCTGCTATGCCCAAACTGTTCAGACCCGAGCTGGACGATGAAGTAAATGCATTTCGTGGTCTATTGAATCGAAAGGAATTGGAGCGTCCCACATTGTGCCCACCACCGGCCGCTGGCATGCCGCTGCCCGTGGCACAGCCATCTCGGCTGTCGCCCTCCAGTCCCTGTCGGTGAGGATTCGTTGTGCATCGCAAACTGCCACCATAACGACGTTGTGGGAATTTAGTTGTCCGGGGTATTACCTGGAAAGACAGACAGACAAAGAGACAGGCGAATAACATCAGAGGAAATAACGAGTACGACCGACATCATCATCGTGATATAATTTTGCTGAAATATATGGGGCATTACACGCGTGATTATTTTTTTATTTTCAGAAAAAAAACTTTCTCGTAGGTCCCTCTTTTCCAATAGCGATAGATTGATTAGAAAAAGAAAACTAAATGGCTTTCTAAGAATTCTCAAAAAAAAATAATATTTTTCGATATTCATGGTTTGGGGGTCCAAATTGACAAAAGGGGGTACTATTATAGGTATAGACCTGCTGCATTTAATCATAAATTCGGTATTGCATAGATTCCTCTGATTGCATAGATGTTAGGGTGGTTCAAAACCAAAACCGGCTAATCAGTTAATCGGTTTTGTCTTCTGTAGCCGTCGCACAGAGGGTTGAAATCGTCAAAAATGGAGATTAATTCGGGAAAGCCTTCGGGTCAGGTAATGTTTATATTTTTATACCCTCCACCTCCAGGATGGGGGTATACTAATTTTGTCATTCCGTTTGTAACACCTTGAAATATCGACCTGAGACCCTATAAAGTATACATATTCCTGATCGTCATAAAATTCTAAGACGATCTAGCCATGTCCGTCCGTCCGTCTGTTGAAAGCACGCTAGCATCTAAACGAAAGGAGCTAGAACGTTCAAATTGTCCATAAATGCGTCTTATAGTCGTAGATCGGTTGGGATTGAAATGGGGCGAAATCGGCCCAAAGGGAAAAAAATTTCCCTCACAAGGACTAAAAATACCCATAATAATCCCTAATATTTTAGCGTATTTAAGCATGTTTTTTGAATATGTCTGTTTATATTTGCATGATATTTGGTATGCGCATTCCCTTATAGCAAAAACGTGCACCATAAAGTGATTCTTATTTGTAGGGGGTGAAATGGGGCAAAAAAGGGATAAAAATGGTACATATTAAACGACAACAGCTAGAAACACGAAATTCGGTGTGTACATTCCTCTAATTGAGTAGATATATAATATAAAAGTATTTTTTCCAAATTCGTACTTTTAAGGGGTAAAGTAGGAATAGAGGGATAAAAATGGTACCAACCAAACGGCTGTACCTAGAATAATGAAATTCGGTGTATGCATTCCTCTGATTGCATAGATAAGTAAAATAAAGAGTGATTTTTTTGAGGTTAGGATTTTCATGCATTAGTATTTGACAGATCACGTGGGATTTCAGACATGGTGTCAAAGAGAAAGATGCTCAGTATGCTTTGACATTTCATCATGAATCGTCTTACAAACGAACAACGCTTGCAAATTATTGAATTTTATTATCAAAATGCGTGCTCTGTTAAGAAAGTTCATTGCGCGCTTCCATTTTATGGTCAGTTTAATCGACCCACTGAAGCGGCTATTCGGGCTATTGTGACTAAATTTCGCACCAAATTTACATTGTTGGACATTAAACCACCAACACGCTTACGTAGAGTGCGAACTGAAGAAAATATCGCAGCTGTATCGGCCAGTGTTAATGATGACCACCAATTTTCGATTCGTCGCCGTTCGCACCAATTGGGTCTCTGTTACTCAAAAACGTGGAAATGCCAAAATTGGACTAAGCGGATGGACCACCTAAGACGCAGCCGCGGTCAACATTTAAATGAAATTATCTTCAAAAAGTAAATGTCACGGACCAATCTAACGTTTCAAATAAAGAACCGATGAGATTTTGCAAATTTTATGCGTTTTTTTAAAAAAAAAGTTATCAAGCTCTTAAAAAATCACCCTTTACACGGATTTTTCAAAATTCGTACTTTTTGGGGTTAAAATGAAAAAGGGGATAAAAATAGTACCAATCTAATGACTGCAGCTAGAGTCATGAAATTCGGAGTATACATTCCTCTGACTGCGTAGACACGGAAAATAGACGAATTTTTCGAAATTAGTACTTTCAAGGGATACAATGGTACAGAAGGATAAAATAGTACCAACTAAACGACTACAGCTAGAATGATGAAATTCTAATTGCGTAGAAACGTCAAGAGGGTAAAAATGGTACCAACCAAATGGGCGCAGCCGGAATCATGGAATTCGGTGTATACATTCCTCTGCATAGACACGCAAAATAAAAAGTTTTTTCCAAATTCGTACTTTTTCTTTTACGGCAAAAATTGGTTGAATCATGAAGTTAGGTTATTTTCCACTATGTACGTCTGATAATGGATTTTCAAAATTTGTACTTTTGGAATTAAAATAGAATGGAAATACGACAAACTGTAGCACCCATTATCTACCAATATTTATGGCTTTGAAAATATTTTTGTAAATATAAATATAAGAATATTTATTTTTTGAATTGACGTATTGGTAGCATTACCTTATAAGCGTGGTTTGAAATATTTAAAATATTATATTTATTTATAAAATTATTTTGTCAATATTTGTTTTGGTTTGGCTATATTAAAAAAATTATATTTTCCTGTAATATTATTGCACCTCTACGAAAACCAACAACCTCTGTGGAATGCAATCCATGGTGGAGGGTATATAAAGTTCGGCCCGGCCGAACATAACGCCTTTTTTACTTGTTTCAATATTTATATTGAAGCTAACACATCGTAATTTAATTAGAAATTCGCCATCTGACGGTTTGTTACAGAATTCACATTTAAAACCCCATATATGTTTTGAAAAGAACTTAAATTTAGACATATTTTGAAAATTTTTTTAAAAATATTTCTACAATACTTTCGTTAAAACATTTTTTTGTAAAAATACTCTAAAATAACTGAACTTGAAGATTCCATAATCAAAGTTTTACTTTTTATCAGTGATATTAACTTTTAAAATAAGTCAATTTTAACTTTTCACAAGTGATCGTGTAAATCTCAAAATTTTCTTGACTTTCAGGCAGTGCAACTGGGATAGTAAACAGCACATGTCATTGATATTTTCGGCAGTGATGTAGAATTTTATATTCTTTAATCGTATAATAAAAAAATTTCAAAAAAATAAATTTTGATTTTTGAATAAATCTCCATTTTTGGCGATTTCAACCCACTGTGCATCAGCCAGTTTCGTAGATTGTTTGTGCCAAATTTCTGAACGGTCCATATTATATTCTGTCATATTTTTCAGATAATCCTTCGCTTTGACATGGACTAACCTATATATGAATAACTTGGTTTACTGTTTGTCTCTCGTATAGATAAACGTAAAAAATTGTTTATAGTTTGGTCTTCTACTCTCCGCAACGAATTAATGGAAGCAGTAAACATTCTTCGTTCAAGGATTTCCTTATAATGACAATATCTGAAATATAGCATTTTCCAAAGAAATTTAATTTCTCCGTATTGATTTGATATTCCAGCGAACTCGCCCCCTTCAAATATGGCAGATAGACGAAGATTGCTCGTGGCTGAGTTTGCTCAGGTTGTTATGACAAACATACGCTTACTTACATACGTGTTATGTACAGAACGAAAACTTGGGGGAGATGTTTAATATTCTTATAGTTTGTATTCTTGGAATTCCAAATAGAATCTTGAAATTTGGTATGGGCATTCCTCTTGCAGCATGAAGACATCCCAAAAAATGTTATTTGCAAAATTCGCATCTTTGGGGATTCAAATGCCACAAAAGGGACAAAAATTGTACCAATATCATGACTGAAGCTAGAATCATGAAATTTGGTATGTACATTTCTCTTACAGCTAAGAGATCAGATTTGAACGGAGTTTTTCGTAATTCGTACTTCTAAGGGTAAAAATAGATTTAAAAGGGATAAACATTGGACCACCGCAATGACAAACGGGTGGGACTAAAATCTTAAAATTTGGTAAAAAAAATCCTTTATAGCTTCAACGCACCCATGAAATGTTTTTTTTATATTCGTACTTTTTGGGAGTGAAATCGGGTAAAAAAGGATAATAATAGTACCAATTAAATGGATGGAGCTGAAACCATAAAATTCGATGTACATCCTTCAAAATGTTTAGAATCGTATATCACTAATAAGAAAGCATTTTTCGAAATTTGTACTTTTAAGGGATTAAATGGAATAAAAATTGTACCACCGCCTTGACTAAACGGCTGGGCATAGGATCTTGAAATTTGGAACGGGCATTATTTTTATAGCACGAATGCGACCAAGAAAATATTTTTCAAAATTCGTATTTTTTGTGGGTGATATCGGGTAAAAAGGGATAAAAATAGTACCAATCAAACGGATGTAGCTGGAATAATAAAATTCGGTGTGTACATACCTCAAAACCCTTAGAAACGCAAAATGACCTAATTTTTTGAAATTCGTACTTTTTATAGGTAAACGGGGAAAGGGGATAAAAAAGGTACCAACCACCCGGATGACGCTACAATAATGAAATTCGGTGTGTATATTCGTTTTACAGCGCAGATCACTAATAAGAAAGCATATTTCGAAATTTGTACTTTTAAGGGATTAAATGGGATAAAAATTGTACCACAGCCCACGTCAAACGGTTGGGTCTCGAGTCTTGAAATTCGGAACGGGCATTACTTTTATAGCACGACTGCGACCAAGAAAATATATTTGCAAAATTCGTACTTTTGGAGGTCGAAAATGGGTAAAAAGGGATACAAATGGTACTAATAAAACAGACGGAGCTGGAATCGTGAAATTCGGTGTGTATATATGTACCTCAAAATGCATACAAACGCAAAATGAAGAATTTTTTTTTAAATTCGTACTTTTAAAGGGTTAACAGGGAAAAGAGAATAAAAGCGTACCAACAACAAGGATGGCGCTACAATAATAAAATTCGCTGTGTATATTCGCTTTACTGATAAGAAGGAATTTTTGAAATTTGTACTTTTAAGGGATAGGATAAAAATGGTACAACAGCCAGATCAAACGGTTGAGCCTAGAATTTTTATATTAGGACGGGCACTACTTTTACTGCATGAATGCGGCCAAGAAAATATTGTGCAAAATTTGTACTTTTAAATTAAGTAAATTTAAATTTTGGGTAAAATTAAGTAAAAAGGGATAAAAATGGTACCAATCACACAGACGAAGCTGGAATCATGAACTTCGGAAAATACTCTGTGAATCAGCGTTAGATGCTTTATTATCGTTAACATGTCTGCCATGTTTTAAAATTTTGACAATTACTCGCTAGTAATGACCAATCTTATTGAAGTTGGCGCGATTAAAAACAGGTTTCATTTCTAATTGATGACATCCTAACGGAGGTCTATTAAAAGAAAAAAATATAAATGTAGTTAGAAGAAATGTAAAAAACTTTGTTTGCAAACGAAAAAAATATGAGGCATGATTGAATGATGAATAGATGTTTATGAAAAAGGCACCTTCTTGATGCAAATTGGCACCAGTAAATATTGGATAGTATTCACTTGTGATTATGCTATTCGTAAGGTGTTTAGTGATAACAATATGTTATTAACAGGGTGATTCCAAATAATTTCGATACAATGCTTTTTTAAAGCATTTTTAAAATCTGCTCTACTTCGACATTTTCTTCGTGTTTAAATCGACTCGCTGGAAAATTACTGATCGTTAATTGTGATTTTTGGAACTGGACCACCAAGGTCCAATGATCCCTTCCTGAAATTGTCACAGGTTTTGTAGAAAATTGTGGGCTATTTTCTAACAATGTTTGCAAAAATCCAAATGTAATTCAATTATAAAATATATTTTGACATTTTAAACATTCATGTTCCACCAGGTCATGGACAACTGTGTTGTACTATGTTGTTTAAAAGTAGTCGTCAAGAGCTTTCACCTAAGGTTTTATAATCCGATAATGTATTCGGACAGTAATTCAACTTAAATTGCCAACTTTGACGAATCATAAGATCCAAACTACATTGAATGAGACCAAAATTTGTACATCGAAAAAAAAAAAACACAGCAGTCGGAGGACCTCGGATCCACAAATGCCGTTTTTGTGTTTATTTATTTTGGAATTACCCAACAAAAAAAGGCTTCATATTTTTTGCTGAGTAATGAGTTGAGACCGTCATTAGGTAATTAAAACTATTAAAATATCATTAATTTTATTTTCTTTAAAGGGCTTTAAAGTTGAGGAAGTTTAAATTTTATTTTTGTTATACCTTCACTCTGTAGAGAAGGAGGGTATATATCATTTGTGACATACAAAAAGTGTAACGCATCGAAGGAGTAACTTAAGACTCTAAGTATGTTTGGACCAAATCCGTTTCATGACATTTTAAGCTGTTTGAGAAATGTCCCTCCGGCCGTCTGTCTGGCTGGCTGGTGAACACAGTAACTTTCGAAAGGAGCTAAGGAACTAATTCAAATTTGGCACATGGTAATATTTTTCATAAACTTAGTTTAAGTTCAAAGATGGACGAAATTGCCACTAGTACCTCCAAACCCATATTCCAATGTTAAATTAAAACCAATGTAACTTTCTCACGGATATTCAGAATCACCTATATTTTGGTATTTATTAATATTTTTATAATCATTTTAACCCCCGTTTTCATGTAGCTACGTTAACATAAAGTTAGGACTAACCGAGAATTATAGAAGTCAGTGATTAACTCTAACGGAAACCGGTTCCACCTTCTAGTACCTCCCACACAAATCACCCTAATCTCCGTAAAATTGAAGCTGCTATGATATATATATATATATATATATAAAGAAGGTTTTTATTAATTATTTTGAAATATTTGAAAAAAAAATGAAATATGTTTTAATGCAAAATGTTTTAATTCCGCCGTACCCAGCGAATTAATATTAAAAATTGATCATTTGTTTACATCATACGGTACTTTTGGCGCTTCCGATACAAATATTGTACTTGCGGCTACAAATACTGAAAAAACTATGGCGCTTACGATATAATTTTTTTTTTTGATTAAACCTCGAAATTTTAGTAAAAACACACTTTTTATTATAAAAAATTTATTAAAACAACGTAATAAAATAGATAACAATACTTTTATAAATCGAAAATGAACAGTAAAGTAATTCAAATCGTTAATAAAAAACTATTTTAGACACATTTCAATTCCCATTAATAGTTAAATTTCATATAAAAGTTTTTAGGTAATATCGACATCTTCGTTGTCGCTTTCAGCCAATGTGTCTTTGATTTGATCACTATTCATATTCAAATACTAAAGTTGGTATCGTTTGGGAATTATTTCTTTTTCACATAGTCTTTTTAAATCTCTGTATTTCTCCACTGCAATTTTTAGTTGTTCAGGGTAGCGCGGTTTTGGTCCATTGGCAACGATCATTGAATTTTTCTCTGAACAAATAAGAAAATTAATATTCATTTCATCCACCCTACTATCTGCGCAAAATCCCAGTTTTTCAAAATGTGCCGATTTCAAACAATTACATTTTATTTTAATGTTTGGCGGTAGAAATGCTGTAGAAAATGAATTCAAGTCCTTAAAATCTAAATGATTTAGTAAAATACTTTCATAACACTTCGGTATGGTGCGGGAATTTGTAATTATGGTCGGCCACTCATAAGGGGTGGAAGGTTCTTCCTTTACAAAATGATTCAATTGTAGAGTGTAGCAAGGTGCCCATTTTCATCACTATTTTAAGCTATTTGAATTAAATAAATGTTAACGTTTACCCACAATTTGGCTTAATATACGAATATTGCAAGAAGTTTTAGAAGAAGATTAAATTATTGTATATAAGGCACAAAAGGCTTTGTGTTCTCCAAAAAGACAATAATTTGGAGCTACTTTCAGTTCTTGTGGGTAAACTATTTTCTTCTGGATCGATAAATAAATATATAAAACATACATATATAAACATATATAAATAAATATATAATACATTATCTTTTGCCTAAATTCATAAACTGTCAATTACGATAAAATTGCTTTCTTTGAAAATGAGAGCAGCGACTTCCGATTATATCTTAGCCCTATTTTTTTTTGTATAAACGTTAACAATTTTGACATTTTGACAATTTTTATTTATGTATCACCCCATAAAATTTTAAATTCGACAATAAAAACAAGTAAGGAAAGGCTAAAGTCGGGCGGTGCCGACTCTATGATACACTCCACTTTCAATCCGAATACAATTCAATTCGGAGAAAAAGTGAAAACGGGAAGGTTTTTTGTATCCTGTAAATGTATGTGTTTGACAAAAAATTTTATATCGAAAAGGACATTTGTATGAGGATATATTGAAACCTGGAACGAAATAGGTGAAATATAAAATGTATAGTTTGGCCAAAATCGGTTAAACTTATGGGAGCAACATTTGAATTTGGGCTATATTTAAATCTGAACCGATCTTACCCACTTTCACCATAGTTTTGTTTAGTTAGATTATAAGATGTTGTGCCAAATTTAAAGAAAATCGAGTACAATATGTGGTTTCTACAGAGGACAATGTGAAATCGGGAACGACATTTGTATGGGGGCTATATCTAAATCTGAACCGATTTGACCTATTTTCACCATAGATGTTCTTAGTTTAAATATAAGATGTTTTGCCAAATCTGAAGACAATCTGATACAATATGTGGTTTCTAGAGCGGAAAAAGTCAAATCGGGAGTGAAATTTGTATGGGAGATATATATAAATCTGAGCCGATCTGACCGATATTCACCATGAGTGTTTCTAGTGGAAATATAAGATGTTTTACCAAATCTGAAGACATTCTGATACAATATGTGGTTTCTAGAGCGGAAAAAGTCAAATCGGGAGCGAAATTTGTATGGGAGCTATATATAAATCTGAACCGATCTGACCGATATTCACCATGGGTGTTTCTAGTGGAAATATAAGATGTTTTACCAAATCTGAAGACATTCTGATACATTATGTGGTCTCTAGAGCGGAAAAAGTAAAATCGGGAGAGAAATTTGTACGGGAGCTATATATAAATCTGAACCGATCTAACACATTTTTACCACAGGTGTTTCTAGTTACAATATAAGATGTTTTGCAAATTTTAAAGAAAATCTGTTGTAATATGTGGTATCTAGAGTGAAAAGAGTCAAATCGGGAGTGAAATTCGTATGGGGGCTATATCTAAATCTGAACCGATTTTCTTCAAATTAAATAGCGTTCGTCCTTATCCCGAAAAACATTGTTGTGCAAAGTTTCATTTGGTTCTGTCTACAATTGCGACCTGTATCGTGATTACAAGAATAGATGGACGGACGGACGGACGGACGGAAAGTGATTCTAAGACGATCGGTATAATAAACAACGGGTCTATCTCGTTTCCTTTTGGGTGTTACAAACAAATGCACAAAGACAAAATCGTAGTAGATAAAGGGAAAGAACATTTTCATTCATTAACTCTTGAGAAATAGAGATAGCAAGAGTCATGACACACAGTACAAAGTTTACAATCAACAATGGTTTACATATAATTGGTGCATTTTTTTGCATTCATCTGAAGGTGAATTTTGGTGAAATTTGGGGATTGAAAAACCCGCAAGTTATCGACGAGAAGCATCCTCAGAGAATGACACTTTGGTGCAGCTTTTTGAACGATGATGTGATTGTGTCATTTTTGTTTGAAAACACTGCTGGAAACGGAATTGTGGGTTACGAGGGAGGCAATACAGATAATTTTTTGATTAAGCATTGATTTGGGCGATTTTTTGTTTCAACAGCTTAGGCATGCGTCACAGCTTAGGCAAAATCGCTCTTTTGTGGGCCTGGTTCGGTAATAGTGTTAGCAGCCGCCTCGTCGTTGTCATTTAGCCACTCGGTGCTGCGATTTTGCGCCATTAAAAATGTTGTGGGGTACCGCAAAGGACCGCTGTTATACCAATAATCCAATTCAAGTCCTTAAGGCGAATAAGTCAAGCCATTCGTGTGATAGAGCCACAAACTATCATCACGATCTTGGACAATTGGGTTGACAGAATGAAATCATGTTCCATAAATAATGGGAATGTTTGTTCTTTCGACTCAATCAATTAAAATGCCAAGCGAAATTTATTTTTGAATTTCCAAAAAGAATCTTGTATTTGTACCACCCTTTATTTGCCACTAAACTGAGCAAATGCTAGACAGCCAGGCAAAAAAACACGCCTGCGTTCCAATCACTGATGTAATAACTCGACAGAAATATCCACCATATTATGTTTAAGCCAATATCATCACAAATTATATTTCTAAGACACATAACCACTTTTGAATAATTCAATAGGATAGTCTTAAGTATCTTCAGACAACTTCAATTCCTCGCAAATATAACCAATCTCCATAACAAATTATCATAAAAAACATTCCCTTGCTTACATGATATACTTTCAATTTATTCATGCAACATTTAAATGTCCTTCTCCTTGATATCAAAAAAAGAAGCAAAAACAAAAACTGGCTGACAAGCAAAGTGTTACTTTGTCCCTGAAAGAAAACTTTACAGCTTCCTCATCCTCAAAGACTTGTCCACAAGTTTGAGCAAAACTTTGTCGTCTTCGTAATCTCATTGTGTTAAACTTTGACACGTCCAGAGAGACACGAAGAGGGAGAGTGGGACGAAAAAACAGAGTCCTTAAAGTTTATTGCAACTAAAATTGCCAAATAAATCAAGTTCTCCCGTTCACACCACACAGCTGTCCGAAAAAAAGACGTAAAATATGTCACATGAAATGTCATATGTGCTCGTTCATAGGTAATGGATGGCGTTGCCCTGCCCTCCGCACAGGTCGACATCCATCCGTCTCCACGAGGAGACGAGGGCACAAAAAATAGTTGGTTGCACAAAAAATTCGCATGTAAGTGAATTAAATTGAATTTCACCCTCGTATTCACATACCAGTGGGTGTGTAGTTGAGACTTTCTTTCGAATATAGTTAGTCATGTAGATGGACACACTGCCACCAGACAGCCAGACATGAAGTGTGTTCCCAAATGATGAAAGAGGTAGTTCATTTACCTTTTGATATACTACATCGGTTGGCTTAATAACACAACACACGCGAATATTTTAAATAATACATTTGATTATGAAAGTTAGTTTTATCTGCAAAATTTCAACACGAGTTTACCGTCAGGCACATCGATGACTAAATTGCAAATGTGTTTTTCTCTATAATTTTGACCCACTCTAATGCATACACATTATACATGTTACAATGGGTGTTGAACAGAATCCTACCAGTTTGGTGGCCCTGTTGGTCTCCCCTAGACGGAGTCTAGAGGAGACAATTTAAAAACAAAACAAATTGCATTTTTTAATAATTTATTTATTTGGCAGGGACTGCCATCTGTCTCAATACAAGGTGAGTTGACAACTAAAGAAACCAGAAACCCAAGAATGGCAGTGATGGCGTTCCCATCAACACCAGTGATGTGTTTTTATTTCGAGATGTAGGCGGCGCTGACTGATCATATGATGGATCGTCAACAGCTGTATTGACTAATAAAATTCAGTTACTCACTGCTTGGAAATGAGATTCGTACTTTTATGGAGAAAAATGAATAAATATCGTCCCGATTAAATAGATGCAGCTAGAACTTTGAAATATATTGCGTACGTTCCTCTTATGGCGTAACTGCAAAAAATGTACTTTTGCAAAATTCGTTGTTTTAGGAGGAAATGGGGCGAAAGGGAATAAATGTGGAACTCGTCATACGGCAGAATTTGGAATGATATTCGGTGTGTAAAACCCTAAAAATGTTTTGGGACACAAAGGAAGGACATTTTCCAAATTCGTACTCAGTGGAATGTATCAATGGGGAAAAAGAGATAAAATGGTACCAACTAAACATCTAAAGCTGGAATCATAAAATTCGGTATGTATATTTTTCTGACGCAATATTTTAGAAATATCAACGAGCGCGAAGATGGGATATAAATGGTACCAAAAAAACAGCTGAAGCAGGAATCATAAAACTAGGTGTGTATATTCCTTTGACTGTAAAGATTTTTTTGGAAATTTTTACTTTTAAGGAAAAAAGGAATAAACATAAACCTGGAAACGTGAAATTAGGCGCGTAAATTCCTCTGACAACGTATAAGCGCAACGTGGATTTTATGGATTTTAACAAATTTGGACATTTAAGAAGGATTCAAAGAAAATTCCATTCCATTCTATTCCATTGGTACTGTGTTGCACATAGAATCGAGAAATACATCCCGTCATTTCGCAAATATTATTTGTATACCCTCCACGACAGGATGGGGATATACTAAGTTTGTCATTCCGTTTGTAACACCTGAGACCCTATAAAGTACACATATATATCGTCGCAAAATTCTAAGACGATCTGTCCATGTCAGTCTGTCCATTTGTTGCTGACATCTAAACGAAAGGAGCCAGGACGTACAGCGGAATATTTTCATACAAGCTGCGGCAAAAATTAGAAGGAACAGAGCTAGGACCTTGAAATTTCACACACATGCCTTATATCGTCAAATTAGATCAAAAACAATTTGCTGTTTAAATCCGCCCACAACCACGCCTACCTCCCATGTAAGTTCAAATTAAAAAAACGCCATAAATTTCGTATTTTAATAAAGGGTGATTTTTTAAAAGCTGTAGGAAAGTTTTTCAAAAAAACATATAAAATTCAGAAAAATGCATGAAATCTTTATTTGAGTCGATAGTACGGTCCATATAATTTAATGTTTGAAGATTATTTCATGCAAATGTTGACCTTGACTGCGCCTCAAATGGTACATCCGCTTTGTCCAATTTTGGCATTTCCACGTTTTTGAGTAACAGAGGCCAATCTACGTAAGCGTGTTGGTGGTTTAATGTCCAACAATGTAAATTTGGTGCGAAATTTAGTCACAATAGCCCGAATAGCCGCTTCAGTGGGTCGATTAAACTGACCATAAAATGGAAGAAGCGCGCAACTTTCTTAACAGAGCACCCATTTTGATAATAAAATTCAATCATTTGCAAGCGTTGTTCGTTTGTAAGACGATTCATGGTTAAATTATAGAACAAACTGAAGATGTTTAACAGTGAAACAAAACACGAAACGTGCGTCAGCTGTTTAAACCAGTGTTGCCAAAAAGATAATAGCCAAAAAATCACCCTTTACATACGTAACAGGGATAAAAATGAGTAGTTTTTTAGCCACGCTAAAAAAATTATATATGCAATTTGTAATTTGTTTTAAATTGGCCCGATGGCTTTGAATTACCAGTTGAAATAAATAAATCAAATCAAAATTAGTACCGACCAAATGGCAGCAAATAGAGTCATAAAATGTATAGACGTACAAAATAGGGAGGATTTTTAAAAGATTTACTTTTAGGGGGAAATGAGGAGAAATGGGATAAAAATGGTACCAATCAAACGACTGCAGTTAGAATAATTAAAATCGGTACATACATGGCTCTGCCTGTGTAGACTCGAAAAATATTATTTTCTATATGGCTGTTTTTCTTTAAGACTGGATAACTAAGCTGCGATAACAAAAATCGAAATAAAATGTTAAAATTTCACTCAAACTAAAAAAACTCGTTTTTAAAATTGTCACCAAAGGCAATGTCAATGTGTGTGTGAAAACAAATTTGGAAAAAAAAAAATTTTTATATATAATAAATCGATAAGAAAAAAAAATAAATAAATAAATAATTTTGTAATAATTTGGCCCTAGCAGCACAAAGATAACTTCCGCAATACGAATATGATTGTTGGCACTATATCATTTTTCTTCGAGGCGATACGATATCATATTACTTTGCTTGTTGGGATAGTTGGATATCAACCGATTATAACTTTCTCTCCGGATTTGAAGAGAAGAAAACTGGAGCTTTCGATAGTATTTTCATTGGACTTCAATTCGTAAAATAGTGAGAGATGTGAACTAAACTTCTACTCGACAATACCTATCAGAAAAATATTATCACTTCCCATTGCTTTAACACTGTATGTCAGAAAATATTGTATAAGCAGATGATCAGCTATGATTGGGATAATGAAAATGAAGTTTAATTTGAATTATATTTGGGAAACAATTATTCTTAATTTGACTAAGAATTTGACTTTGAACTTAATTTATATTCCACTTATTGTAAAAAACTGAGAAAAATTGTAAACATGGTTAATAAATCGTCGAAAATGTAATTAATTTATTTTAGTAAAAAATTGAGAAGTTTGTAAAAATATGGAGATCGATGTAATTAAAACTATTAACGATATTAAGCCCTATATATTCAGCAGGAACGTCTAACAATTGATTTTTTATTGTTTTAAGAAATCCCGAAAAAAACAGTCCGACATGTATTAAAAAATTGTATTATCTTTTACGAGTTTAGTTTTGATTACATAGTGAAATTTTGAGTGTTCTAATTGTCTAGACACACTAGAGGGATTTTTCGAAATTCGGATAAAACGGTGAAATCTCAAATCATGAAATTCGGTGTGTACATTTATCTGGCTACATAATGGGTAGCCCATTTGAAATTTTAAATTAAAAATTTAAATTTAATTTTTTTCAAATTTCTGGTTTTATTGGAAACGTTGAACTTTGTCATTTAATAATGGAACAAAATATTATTCATATGACTACCACGACTGGCTCGGCAGTACCTCATCCGATCAACCCAATGTTTCAGTACATGGCCTAATGATGCCGCCAGCCCATAATGCACACCAAACACTGACTCGTTGTGGATGCATTGGCTTCTCAATAGTCACGTGTGGGTTCTCTGAACCCCATATGCGGCAATTTTGCTTATTGACATAGCCACCGAGATGAAAAGAGCTTTATGTGAAAACACGAAATTTTCCCCGCGTAAATTTCTTACAGTTTTCGTTAAAGACTCAATACTTTGCAAGTAAGTTTTTAATATTTCCCAATTTTGTTCGAGCGTATGGCATCCCATTTTGCAAATGTCAAACATAAAGCAGAAAATACAAATAAAAATGTATGTCATTCTACATTTCAAAGTCAATGTAATAGGTAGTTTAAATTTAAAATATTACAGGGTCCACCCTATACAAGTTTCGGCCTGGTCGAACTTAACGCCCTTCTAATTTGTTTAAATTTTCCCATTTCTCGTTGAACGCTTCACAAGGAAAATATGGACAAAGCCACACTTCCCATCACCCAATTCAATTAGATGTCGGCGTACCTAACACCTAAGCTGACAACTGCACAAACGCCGAATGGCTGTGTCTTCCAAAGATACAGTGGCAGGTGTTGCATTTGCTTTCGCTATGATCGTGACATCAAAAGAGCCAAACAAAGCCTCCTCCTCCTCTCAACCTCATTCCGCTCGTACCGACATAGAAACTCTGATTTAATAACTTTTAATCAACTGCATGAAAAGCATTCATTTCAACTTTTGTAATACTTTTACTTTCATCTTTGACAACGACAACAACAACAAAATAAGTTGACAACATGTTTACACACACTCTCTCTTTCTAGGACACGCGCTCAAAAGTATGCTTTGAATAATAGCTGAATGCAAGAACTAGGCTTGGCGCTCAACTGAGGAGGATTTAAATAATTTCTAAAGTAGGCAGCATTTAGTTTGTTGTGTCTATTCTCTTTCACTGGAACAGACAAATGTGAGTTTATAAATATTTCATTAAATGCGAACGAGCGAGAGAGAGGGAGAGAGAAAAAACAGAAATAGAAATGGAAACAGACAAAGTTGCCTAGTTTCCATTTAAATCAACCTTCCAGACAACCTAAAGGATGGACCGGCGGGGGCAATGAGTTGAAACGAGCCTCCATAATTGTATTCCCTTTGATGTGGTGGTGTTGGAGCCGCATGTTCACCTACCCCCTCCCCTCCCCCTCTCTCTAAGTCAACACGAGTTTGTTTGTTTTAACGCACAGTGCGTTTATCTCCAGCCATGGAACAGACTTTGGCTGTCTTCTAAATGAACTCTGGGGTGTAGACAGCACCATTTGTTTGTTTGAGGATTAAATGCTTTGCCCTAGAGATACCTGTTAAATGGGCCAATTGGATTAATGGGACACAAGCACATTTAATGCACAGCAATTATGGATTATGGAGGAGAAATGATTTGTAGGGAATTTCTTTTGAAATCATAAACTGCGCATAATTTAAATAGGGAAACGAGCTTACGAAGCTACATTTGGCTATAATTATGCCTATTTAGACCCAACACAATATATATATGTATATAAAAGAGTTGCGGCATGGTAGTTCCCAAATATGACGTTGACGCCGACTTATGAAATTCGTACTTTTAGGGGGTAAAATAGGACAAAATGGGATAAACATCGAACCTTCGTCATGACTAAACGGCAGTAGCTAGAAACATGAAATTCGGTGCGTTCCTTGCAATGACCATGCAGAAGAGCTACAAATAGGGATTATTCGAAATTTGTACTTTTAACGAAGCAAGCAGACAAAAAGGGATAAAAATGGTACCAATTTTAGAAATGCAGCTATATTCGTAAAAATCGTAATATAAATGAATTTTTCGAAATATGTACTTTTAAGGGGTGAGCGACTCAAAAAGGGATAAAAATGGTACCAACTAAAGTCTTACAGCTAGAATCGTGAAATTTGGTTATTTACAACGTACAAGTACAAACTTTGAAAATCCATTATCAGACGTACATAGTGCAAAATAACCTAACTTCATGATTCAACCAATTACAAATTTGGAAAAAAAAAAAAACTTTTTATTTTGCGTGTCTATCCAGTCAGAGGAATGTATACACCGAATTCCATGATTCCAGCTGCGGCCATTTGATTGGTACCATTTTAACCCCCTTAAGAGTACGACTATCTAAAATCTCTTTATTTGACGTTTCTACCCAATTAGAATTTCATCATTCTAGCTATAGTCATTTAGTGTGTTTGTTTGCTTGTTTCCAAATTACTATTTTACATTCATCAATATCCACCAAAAATTCAATAAATACTATCCAAAAACAAAGATGGATGGAAACTGATAACAGATAACTGGCATTCTGCGTGCGAAATAGCGGAAACTGATAGTTTTATATAATTTAGCTGCAAGCCAAACGTTTTTAACAGAGCCAGACCCAACTACAGTAGTGTGCATTTAGACGTGTAGAACTTCAGATTGAGATTTATTAGAAAGATAAGTTTATGTCATTAGTGTTGTGACTCAGAATATATGTACTTTATAAAGTCTCCGGTGAAATACCACAGCATTTTTAATTATAAAATATTTCAGTCTGTGTCAGCCACCTATTTGTTTGAATTCAAATGAATGAATATTTAATGATTTAGTCATTGACACAATTTGTCTTTCACTATTGGAAAACAATGTCATCTACACTCTTTATATTTAATGATGCTAGAGGTCTACTAGAGAATAAAAATAAATACGAAACATTATCAACTTCAAAAGACACACTTCACCGCATCCCACTTTCTATTAAGTTTGCAACTTATAATCTTCTTTTTAAACAAATTTCATAATTCATGTTAATTGCTCTACTTAAAAGTGCTAAATAAACACTACCACCCCCACCCCTCCCTCCACTCCACAATATAAATATGCATTACTTTTGCATGTGGGCATTTTGTGCACTACCTTCCTGAGAGCAATCACATACAATGTTTGTCACACGTTCCCAGCGACTTACGTAGGCTTTCGAGTATATACATACTCTCGTATGTATATATTTTTCTTAATTGGAACTAAAATGAGACAACAAACCCACACCTGTTTGTTTGTTCCTTTTTTAATTGGAACGAATTAATGGAGGAATGTTTACAAAAAAAATTTTCTGGTCAAAGGAAAGGATTTCTACAAATATGTTACTTGAAGTATTCTCTAGTTCGGCCATAGGGTGGAAAAGAGGTTAGAGTTTTTTAATATTTTGCAAATTGACACAATTTGATCTCAGCAAATATCCGTATGACAGTTTCAATGGTCTTATTTTAACCAGGGTTCTTAGCCTTTGTGTATCCGTTGCGGCGTGCCAATCATTTCCGAACATTAACTAAATTTACGGAATTTTTTATTTAATTGACGCACAGTGGCGAGGTTGCAAAAATCAAAATTTTCATGTGCGCTAGGGTTGGGATAGTGCACGATTTTTCGATTTCAATATGCTAGAATCCCTAATATTGTGAGGCTCGTAAGTTAGCGCTCATCGATTTTAAAAATGAGGAAAAGGGGTAAAAACTCACAAAAAGTCCCAAAACAGCCTCGGAGTCACCCCGAGAGGGGTTAAATTTACGACCGACCCCCAATAATTTTCCCACCCCAACATTTTTTCCGAACACACACACCACTAACACCAAGTGATGCCAAATGTATTACCGGCCATCAATATTGTTTCAACCCCCGCATTTCCTCTGAACTTACCTACCTCCTATCTTCAGTCTTTAAGCCCCAACGATTTTTTTATATTTTATAAATTTACTAGCTGAACCCCGCCCGCTTCGCCAGGCAAAAACACAAATGGTAAAATTAAAATCAGGTTTCATATTGATCTTATCATATTGATATTATCGTGGTCAGTAATATATAAGTTCCAATTTTCAGCCTTCTAGCTAAACGACACTTTTGCCACGACCCAACTACCCACCAAACGAAAATTCAAACTCCAGCATCATATTTATTTTTCTTGTGGTCAGTAATATATACGTTCCAATTTGCAGCCTTCTGGCTCAAAAAAACACTATTGCCACACACATAAAATGAAAATCCAAATTTCGGCATCATATTTATCATTCTCGTGGTCAGTAATATTTATGTACCAATTTTACATCCTATGTCCTTCCTTGGGCCAACACGAATTCATCAAGCCCAAAATCGTGAAAATCAGACGATCCGTTATAAAGTTTTGCGTGTTCACACGGACGGCATTCTCTTTTATAAATATAGATTAAGTACAGTAAGGCCCAAAACAGCCCCGGAGTCGCCCCTAGCTGGATGAAATGTAAGAAGAATTCTATTAATTTTCCCTCCCCAACATTTTTTCCGAACATACTTTCCCCTTGTTCCCACTCCTTAATGGGGCGTCCATACTAAAACTAATTTTTATAAAAATTTCTCCCACCGCTCTAACTGTCCCAAAGAGGTCCATAGGGGGAGAATTGCCAACTCCAAATATTTTTCAGCCTCAATACCCTCTATATTAAACCCATACGATTTTTTATATTTTTTGTTAGGACAGTAAGGCCCAAAACTGCCCGGAGTCGCCCCTAGCTACGTTAAATGTAAGACCGACCTCCATTAATTTTCCCTCCCCAAATTTGTTTCGAACACATTTACCCCTTATCTGCACTCCTTAAGGGGACTCCCATATATAAACTAATCTTTCATAAAATTTAATCCGACCGCTCTTACTGCCCCGAATAGATCCCTGTGATGAACCCCAGCCCCAATATTTTCTCAGAACATACCTTCCCTCTATCTTCAACCCTTAAAATGGTCCCCATACATTTTTTGAAGAAAAGGACCAAAAGGCCCGAGTCATCCCAATGGGGACACATGTAAGACTAGCCTCCATTAACCCCCAACATTTTCGCCAAACATACCTAATCCCTATCTCCATACAAAACCTCCATAGGGCTCCCATACAAATACATTTTTATAAATCAGTTGAGCAGTGCTCCAAGGGGCCCCTAGTGGAGTCAAAAATATGACCAACCCCAATATTTCTTAAGCCCCCATATATTCTCAGAACATACATGCCTCCTATCTGCAATCTTTAAGGTGGCCCCTATGCATTTGTCTATTTTTTTCTTAAAATATGACCAAAACTGTCCTGCAGTAGACCCTAGAGGGGAGACGTGTAAGGCTAACCTCCATCAATTTTCTCTCCCAAACATTTTCCCCAAGCCTATACCCTATAATCATTCCTTAAGGGGGAAAGTTGATAGACTTCCTATTATGCTACCCCTTAAGCATAATGCAAAATTTGTATAAAATTTTTTCTCACCGCTCTAGGGGAGTCAAATGAACTGCAGAGCACATTGATATAATCATTTATTAATGCAACGATACCTTTGGCAGCGTCTGTGACAAAATGTAATTTACGAAATATTTCATTGAAATTTCAGATACACACCTCACTTAAAAAATACTTTGGTGTACAAATAGTCAAGCATCAATTCACAGAACAATATTGACCTATGTTCCCTACAGGTAAATACAAATAAATTTTAATAAAGAAATTAAAATAAAAATATTTTTTATTGTTGGGTAATAATTTTAAAACATAGAGTGTTTAATATAGTTTAGAAATGATTAGTCTTTTAGATAAACCTTCTCTGAAGAATAAATTACAAAAAATATATTTTTTTATTTTGTTGGGTAATAATTTTAAAACATGAAAGCCTTAAAAAAGAAATCAAAAATCTAAAATTGGTAAAAATAATTCTTTTTTAACTTTGATAGCCCATTACTAAGAGCCTACAAGGCGTATTACCCTTTCCAAACACTCATTTCATAGGCTGAACAATTATCTATCATATGCCATTTATTCGATTATCTTATTCGGTTCAACGAAAAAACTCAAATGGTGCCGTTGTGCGACGTCTATTCTGGCCAAGTCGCCCAATCTCTCAAAGCACTGGCTATGGCTCATGTTCGTCCCCAAAGCTCCAACAAAAACAGTTTGACTCGATGTCCAGCCTCTGGACATATGTTCCTATTACACAGTATCTCGTCAATACTAAAATAAACGTAGACTAATGAGATCTTTTAATTCCTTGGCCAGACCATCTTCGAGGTATGTAAATGTCCAAGTCCGCCCACCTGCTGTTCAATAGCAGCATCACAGGGATGCAAGTTATAGCATTTTTCCAAATCTGCCAAGATCGTCAGCTTTACATTTCTCTGGGGTGTCCATATACCTGATAATGTCAATATCGAACTGCTTGGCTATCTCCTGAAAAGATGCGCGACAGTATTGGACTGCTATTGAATTTAGGGTCACCATGTCCAGTGAATCTGATGGCAACCTGACTGTTCGAGTAGAAGTTGACGCCAGTATTCGTCACAGCATTGTGGAGCAACTACTGCCCAACTGATCTATTAGCTCTAACTGATATAACACTGTCCGACAGTCCATATTAAACTTGAACCAAATGGTATACATGTGAAACCATAGATGAAATAGATTTAATTGGCGTTTTTAGTTTTTCATTTTCACATCCTGTTGCCCCTTAAATTAAATTATTTTTAATACTCATCCCACCCTATGGCACCGGTATAAATGCCAAATCAAAGAAGAGAATATGTGCTAAAAATACTAGTATTTTTAATGGACATTCTCCTCTTTAATTTGACACTAATACCGTTATCATAGGGTGCGAACAAGTATATCTAATATTTTTGTAAAAAAATAGTATGCGAAATTGAATGAGGAAAGCAAAAACTGAAAACGCCAAGTAACTCCATTTTCAAATTTAACGACATTTGTTTTTAATTGTCGTACCTCATTCTATCGTTTGGATCCGTATGTGTAAAATTTGCTATAACGTATCCCAACCCTAGTTGGGACGTATATGTTATAGTTCTTGTCATCAGAGCAATGGTCCCCTACCATGTGACAGTGATTAGAAAACCTCATACGACGTATGTCCTGGTTGGCCAGAGACCAAGTATACCCCCATCCTATGTTGGTGGATATAACAATTATATACTAAATTCATCCATCCATTCATTCCTGCATTTCCACCACGTTTTTGTTTCCGCCTTACTGAACACACCCCGCAAGGGGAAATCTTTTAAATTCCTTCCACCATTTCCGATTCGCTGAATCTTAAAGTTTGGCGTGTGGTTTTCCTGCTTAACTTTGCGCAGCATCATAATTGTTCGCTTCTTTCCTTTAGCCACTCAAAGGAAATTGTGCTCAAGTCATCAATCATGCATGCGCCCAAAAGCATGCTGTATTTAATTACTAAATTTAATACTTAAAGTATGCTTTAAAAGGCATTCATCGAATTAGAATTTCTCAATTAATAATGTTGCTGCCATTATTCACTTAATGGAATTTATAATGAATCGCTATTGCGAAATATGAAGCCGGCAAGCCATTGCCGAGCTGAACAACGAACAACAACTCCATTTCAATTCGATTTAGTTCAAGTTAAGTAACTTTCAGTTCATTGTGAAATATTGAAGTGTGCCAGTTTTCAGTTTCACTTTTCATGCTATTAAATTGGCCTTAATTGTGTTATTAAATAGTAGCCGCCCCGGGGGGGAAATATCCACATGGATATACATTCGCATGTTTCCGTCTATTTCCGCTGCATTTGTGGAGTGGTGGTGGGGGCGAGGAGGTGGCATTGTGTCCATTTGCGGTTCTGCAAAATTAGGTTACACTGGACGTCATTCATTAACTGGGTTTGTAGTTATACCTCCTCTTCCTTCCCTATAAGAGTGTTGGAAAATTCATACTTTTGCCTTCCCTCGTACGAAAACATTTCACTCATTTATTATTTAACAAAAATGATTTGCTGATTTGGGATTTTGTTTTTTAATTCGTATTTAATTTGTATTTGGGCTAAGTAAACGGAAAGCAAGGAAATTGCATTGAAACGAAATGGCCAAAACAATTTTATTTTATTTTCACATATATTTTGCCTTTTTTGCTGGTTAAACTTTGAATAATGCTGCTTAAATAATGAAATGTGATTGGCAAAGCCTTTTTAAATTCAATCTGAGTATTTGAAATTGTTGTGGGTAGGGATAATGCCGAGTTTTATGAGTTTTAAAAAACGTAGGTGGTATAAACCAAATAACAGTATGGTCGACAATGCTGTACTCTACATAACAGCTGAATATATCGCAAAAATGTGATTTCTTAGAAAAATTACCGACATTCCACGGATTCCACAATGTCGTTTTGACATCTCAATTCATGTAAATTTTACATATTAGCACGAGCTTTAACATTATCTCTTTATTTGCTTCATTTCACGTAAAATTTTGCTGAAAATTTCCTAAAACTAAGTAAATGTTTACTCAAATCAAGTAAATATTTACTCAAACTAAGGACAATTTTTCTGATTTTTTCCTCAAAACGAGTAAATTTTTACTTAAACTGAGGAAAATTTTATTTTATACAAGGAAAAAAGGTGAAATAGGATAAGATACATTTTACTAAAAAATCAAACAATTAGTTTTGCTTCAGAGTATGCAAAACTGATACAAAAAATAACAACATGAACTATTTCTCAAAAGTTTCATGATACCTCTGCCATAAGGAGTTGAGCTAATATTCCATGATTGTTGCGAGGGCAAGATAGGCGCCTTCGCAGTGGTTGTTTAGAATAATTAATAAAGTATTTAAGAAATAAGTCTCTGCAAACGAACGAGAATTGCTTTTTAGATTAATATTCAAGATTTTTTTTAACAATTTCAAATGTTTTTTATAAGTTTATTAATACTTAAATGTATGAAGAACTCGGCATAAACATTTTAACTTCATTTTAGGAAAAAACACATTTTTAAGTTAAAATTTCCTAAATGGAATTTTTTCCATACAAAAAATTTCAGACTTTTTTCTCACTTAAAACCTTGAAAATATTCTTCCACAAAGGTTTGAATTTACTCAATTGTAAGAATTTTTTATTAGATCCAAAGAAATGTTTTTAAGTAAATCTACTAGCCATTTTCTACAAAAATGAACTATTTACTATGGTTTTGAAAGAAGGAAACTTTACTCATACTTAGTTAATTTTCCAACTTTTTAGGAAATTTTTACTGGAGCATTTGGAAACCACTGATATTTTATTGCCAGGATCTGCGAGAAATATTTTGATACATTCATCCGACAGACATTGTCGGCAAAATTGCATTTCAGTAATCCTTCTATCAGTACACTCAAAGGAATATGTCAGTAAAAGAAAGCAGAGAGTCTGCTGAAAGAGCGAATTGTTAAAAAAGAGAAAGCAGATTTGTATCTGCTGAGATGATAAACAGCTGTTTGCTGTTTTTAGCAATATATATGATACGCATATTGTCCCAAGCTATACTCACTTATGAACGCTTATCTAGTTTTATATTTTAATTAACAACAGCCAATTTTAGCAGACTGCAAACTCTTTAGCAGTGTGAATGGTGATGTAAGATTGCAGAAAACTTCTGTTATGCCAAAAAAACAGCTATAATAGCAGAAAAGTGTCCGCTGATAGGCGGCAGACAATCGCTGCTTTTATTTACAGACTTGTTCTCTACGTGTAGAACTTTTTTAAATAGTTGCTTGAAATTACATACATACATATCGAGGGCTTATAGTGGCTTATAAGTGGCTATGAACAAAAACATAACTTTTCAGGAGAGCGAAAAAACTGATTTTCTCCTTAATTTGAAGAGAAATTATTAATCATTCTTCTACAGTTTAATCTAAAAAGGATTAATAATTGCTACGGTTAAAAAGTTTTCGAAATTTCCTATTATTCGCGGTTTCATGTGGCTATGAACACTTTTGTATGTTTAAAATTGAGCACTATGAATGTTGAAACAAGAATACGATTTATTGTAAACTCCATAACTTTTTTCATGAAATCTTGGCAATGTTGTATAGAAAACGCATTTTCTGCGATGTACAAAGCGAATTTTAAGATTCCAGTTTCATCCAGCAGATTGGTCGCTTGTAACATATAAGTAGCCAGTCGCGAAAATCGCTGCAATTGAAGGAAAATCTAAAATTCGCGGTTGCAATTCCTTATATTTTAACCTTCTTCATTCATATGTTTGAAACTTTTCATACACAAATATTTCCCATGAAGTCAGCAATCACATGCCAAAGAAATATTTTTGTATTTTCAATATAATAAAAAGTTACGCCGGTTTTTCTAAAGATACTTTTCACAATTTTTGACTTTACAGCCACTATTTATCCTGATAACTTGGGAGCCAAAATACTATTAACCGCGTAATTATGGAATTTGATAGTACGATATACCCTAAATCTATAAAAATGCTGAAAAACGTTTTAAACAAAATCGTTGTAGCGAATTACAACCTTCGGTTATATGTTGCTCCAATTTTTAACTACTTTATATCTATCATTTTTATGTTCGTGGCTATGAGTCACAAAAAACGCGTGAGTTGATAGCCAAATCAGAAAATTTTGACAAAAGTGGCTTTAGAAAAAACTTTTCTTCTCCAAATTTATATGACAGATAACATCAAAATCTGAGAATAGTTTGTTTTAAATTAGTTCATAGCCACTTATGAATATAAGCCCTCGATATGGGGTTAAAATACATATGTAATAATAAAATGTATATCGATATTTTGCCATTTGAGACGTTTTGCAATTTTTTCTTTGTTTTGAAAAATAGTGCCTTTTTGAGAAGGGATGTTGCCCAAAAAGATTCAGGGAGGACATTGGAAAAAAATACCCTTTTTTGCGTTTACGAAGTCAGACGAGCGTAAATACCGAATTTGATGATTCCACTCACAGACGCTTGATTGTTAAAAATTTTATCCCATTATGATCCTTAACCCGAATAGTGCGGTAATTATTTTTTTCGAATATTGAGATAAATCTTTCATGTCATCAGTGGACCACACCCGAAGCCTTGGTGAAAGTCTCTTGTGTGTGACCATAGGGTCACACTAGCACCATTCAGGTTAAGGTAAAAATATCGAAAGTTATATTTATTTTTCTCTATTCTAACTGCAGCCGTCTTGTTGGTACCATTTTTATCCCTTTCGTCCCATTTTCCAACCAAAAAGTACAAATCTCCAAAAAATCCTTTAGTAGAAAGTAGACACCGAATTTCATGATTTCAATTTCAGCGGTACCATTTTTATCCCTCTTTTTCAATTGTGTCCCTTAAAAGTGCGAATTTTGAAGAATCCCTCTATTTTACGTATCTGCGCGATTAGACGGATGTATATTCTAAATTTCATGTTTCTAGCTGTTATCGTAACATTGGTACCATTTTTATCCCTTTTTGCCCCATTCCGCCCGCTAAAACGTGTATTTACTTTTTGGTGCTTTTACGCGACAAGAGGAATGTTTCAAGTGCATATAAAACATATTTTTTTCCAGAATATATTTTAAGCGGGTTGATTTTAATGGATGAAAACAAAATTAAAAATCGTATAGCAAAAACGTAATCTACATTAAATTCTAAGACAAATCTCCGAAGAAACCATGGTTCTAAAGTCAAACCCTAATCCGCGCCTTATAAAAATATTAAATATAAAATTATATAAAAACTTGATTTGAACTGGGATATTATCCTGGCTCAAGACCATTCTGCTTCTATATTTAATAGAATGCAAATTTATTTACAAATGGCATGGTGGCATTTATTACTTGGCTGCAGACTACCACGATCATGATTTCGACCATGTCAAAAGTCTTTTCAAGTGGCTTCGCAGAGACTTTTCAACATCAAACCCGGCCTCTATAAGGAGATGATTCTCACAAACGAACGAGAATCACAACTCACTTACCGAATTTGCGTTTAAAAAATCGCACAAAGTAATAAAGCACACATGCCATCATACAAGCATCTCATTGAGTTGCGTATGCAAGTATGTGTATATGCAGGTGTGTAAAAATATAAAGTGCAAAAGAACTACCTTACTACACAATTTTATTTAGAAAATTCTATTTCTTTTTGGAAGCAGATATTTTTTCTAACATTTATTTTTTGCCAAATGTCATTTGTCATTTTTGGCAAATTTTCAAGTCGAGTGGATATATGGTTTCTTCGAAAAATTTTCTTAGTTTACGTTTTTGCTATACGATTTAAAAAAATCAACCCGCCCTAATATATATACTATTGGAGTCTCCGATGAATATTTTAAGGTGTTACAAACTCAATGACAAAGAGAATATACCCCATCTTTAGGTGGAGGGTATGACAAAGGATACTGTACAATAATTTGGTAATTTAAGTAAACAAGATCAGCGATTTAAGTTGTATTCACCTTTGTATATTTGACATTGAAAATATTAAAATAAAATGAGAATATTTTATATAAATATTATATTTTAAATGAATTCACATGTTTTATTATTTTGTATTGTATAATCTCAAAAAAAGAATAAAAAATTATATAAAGTGTTCCTTTTTAGCTTATATTAAAACCGGTTCTACCGGTTTCACCGGTTTTATCAATTTTTTTGCAACAAAGCGAAAACCGGTTTCCCGAAAAGTGCCGGTTTTTTATTGAAATAGAAAACTCTGGGAAGTGATATTATTTTTCTTGAAGGTGTTGTCGGGTAGAACAAGAAGCTGTATTTGTAATTTGCCAGACACCCGCAAAATTTTGACTTACATGTAAAAAATAATTTTTTCGTACCCTTGCGCACGTACATGCCTGTAACTTAGTTGGTTATCAACCGATTTTAACTTTATAAAAGTGGTGAAAATTTGGAATATATTTTTCCTACTTTGGGAATTTAGATTTTTTTTTGGAAAAAAATTGAAAATCTGTTAATCTATATATATAAAAGAGTTGCGTGATTGAGTGACTGACTGATCACTCCCAAAAGACCAAACGGCTAGAGCTAGAATCATGAAATTTGGTGTGTACATTTCTCTTACAGTGTAGAGGTGTGATAAGACGGGGTTTTTCGAAACTCGTACTTTTAAGGGGTAAAAAGGGATAAAAATGGTACCACCACAATGACCTAGGCTGGGCCTAGAATCTTGAAATTTGGTATGGACATTCCTCTTGCGGCATGAAAAATTCGTACTGCTGGGGGGTAAAATGGGGCAAAAAGGGACCAACAACAAATGGTACCAACAATACGGCTGAAGCTAGAATCATGATATTTGGTGTGTCATTTCTCTTACAGCGTATAGATCAGACATGAATGGAGTTTTTCGTAATTCGTACTTTTAAGGGGTAAAAAGGGATAGCAATGGTACCACGCAATGACCAAACGGTTAGGCCTTGAAATCTTGAAATTTGGTACAAAAATTCCTCTTATGGCTTTGAAGCACAAAAGAAAATATTTTTCAAAATTTTTACTTTTTGGGGATGAAATCGGGTAAAAAGGGATAAAAAAGGTACCAACAACACGGATGACGCTACAATAATGAAATTCGGTGTGTATATTTGTTTTACAGCGCAGATCACTGATAGGAAGGATTTTTTCAGCATTTGTACTTTTAAGGGATTAGATGGGATAAAAATTGTACCATCGCCCTGACCAAACGGCTGGGCCTAGAATCTTGAATAGATCTTATAACACGAATGCGACCAACATAATATTATTCAAAATTCGTTCTTTTTGTGGGTGAAATCGGTAAAAAGGGATAAAAATGGTACTAATTAAACGGATGGAACTGGAATCATAAAATTCGGTGTGTACATCCCTCAAAATGCTTAGAAACGCAAAATGGCTGAATTTTTTTAAATTCGTACTTTTAATAGGTAAACGGGAAAAGGGGATAAAAAAGGTACCAACAACACGGATGACGCTACAATATTGAAATTCGGTGTGAATATTCGTTTTACAGCGCAGATCACTGACAAGAAGACATTTTTTCGAAATGTGTGCTTTTAAGGGATTAAATGGGATGAAAATTGTACCACATCCCAGACCAAACGACTGGGCCTAGAATCATAAAATTCGGCATGTATATCTTTGAAAATCCTTTCAAACGCAAAATGAAGGACTTTTTCGAAATTCCTACTTTTAAAGGTATACGAGAAAAGCGGGATATAAAAGGTACCGACAACATGGATAACGCTGCAATAAAAAATTCGGTATGCATATTTGACTTACAGTGTAAATGAGTGATAACAATTAATTTTCCGAAATTTGTACTTCAAAGGGATTAAATGGGTTAAAAATTGTACCACCGCCCTGACCAAATGACTGGGCCTAGTATCTTGAAATTTGGAACACATATTACATATTATAACGCGAATGCGATTGCAAAATTTGTACTTTTTGGGATGAAGTTCGGTTTGTACATGCATAGAAAAACAAAATTAATGGATTTATCGAAATTCGTACCTTTTTATATCCGAATGGTACCAACAACATGGCTGAAGCTAGAATCATGAAATTCGGTGTATATATCGACTATACGAGTGGGGGTAACATAAGATGTATATCAATTACCCCCATCTCCGAATTTAAACTAAGTCTTGGCAAAAATACTATGTGCAGAGTTTGAATAAATTCTTTAAGTCACTTCCAGAGTTTTCCTGTATACCAGCGAGCCAGACGGACGTGGAACATACTTATGGTTTTAAATTTCTCCTTCAATGCGTTACACTTTTTTCTATCCCAAATGATATATACTCTCCTACTCTGTAGTGAGGGTATAATTATCACAGCTTTATATGATATTTGTAAAGAATTGTTTGAATTTTGTGCCTATAAATTAAACTATTGACTACGTATAAATGGATGGCACAGTGTAAATCGATTTTTTTTTAATTTGTACAAGGTGTATAAATCGAATCGAAAAGTTTGTGTGAATATACCGCTGAGTACGTAGTTGTGCAAAGTAAATCGATTTTTCAAAAGTTGTGAGCGTTTACAAACGATTTACCCTGAAAGTGATATCCTTAGACTAAGGCAATTTCAAAATATAACAAGTAAAAAGGGCGTTAAGTTCGGCCGGGACGAACTTTATAAACCCTCCACCATGGATTGCATTCCACAGAGGTTTCGTAGAAGTGCAGTAATATTACAGGAAAATATAAATTTTGTAATATAGCCAAAACAAAACAAATACAAATATTGAAAAAATAATTATATAAATAAATATAATATTTTAATTACATGAAACCATTATCTATTTCAAAAAATAAATATTCTTATATTTATATTTTCAAAAAGCTTAAATACCATTCCATTCTATTTTAATTCCAAAAGTACAAATTTTGAAAATCCATTATCAGACGTACATGTGCAAAATAACCTAACTTCATGATTCAACCAATTTTTGCCGTAATAGAAAAAGTACGAATTCCATGATTCCAGCTGTGCCCATTTGGATGGTACCATTATTACCCCCTTGACATGTCTACGCAATTAGAATTTCATCATTCTAGCTGTAGTCGTTTAGTTGGTACTTTTTTTATCCCCCTGTACAATTGTATCCCTTGAAAGTACGAATTTCGAAAAATTCGTCTATTTTCGGTGTCTACAAAGTCAGAGGAATGTATACTCCGAATTTCCTGACTCTAGCTGCGGTCATTTGATTGGGACTATTTTTATCCCCTTTTTTCTTTTTAACCCCAAAAAGTACGAATTTCGAAAATTCTGTTTGTTTTAAGTGTCTACTCAATCAGACTTTCATTATTCCAGGTGTAGCCGTTTGCTTGGTACCACTTTTATCCCTCCGTACCCATTGTATCCCTTGAAAGTACGAATTTGGAAAAAATAACTTTTATTTTTCATGTCTACGTAGTCAAAGGAATGTATACTCCGAATTGCATGACTCTGGCTGCGGTCATTTGGTTGGTACTATTTTTATCCCCTTTTTCTATTTTGACCCCAAAAAGAACGAATTTCGAAAAATCAGTTTATTTTCCGTGTAAACACAGTCAGAGGAATATATACTCCGAATTTCATGACTCTAGCTACGGTCATTTGATTGGTACTATTTTTATCCCCTTTTTTCAGTTTAAACCCAAAAAGTACGAATTTAAAAAAGCCCGTGTATTTTACTTGTCTATGCAATCAGAGGAATGTATACACCGAATTTAATTATTCTAGGTACAGCCGTTTGGTTGGTACAATTTGTATCCCTCTATTCCCATTTTATCCCTTAAAAGTACGAAATTGGAAAAAATTCTTTTATATTATGTATCTACTCAATTAGAGGAATGTACACACCGAATTTCGTGTTTCTAGCTGTTGTCGTTTAATATGTACCATTTTTATCCCTTTTTTGCCCCCATTTCACCCCCTACAAATAAGAATCACTTTATGGTGCGCGTTTTTGCTGTAGTGGGAATGCACATACCAAATATCAAGCAAATATAAACAGACATATTCAAAAAACATGCTTAAATACGCTAAAATATGAGGGATTATTATGGGTATTTTTAGTCCTTGTGAGGGAAAAATTTTTCCCTTTGGCCGATTTCACCCCTTTTCAATCCCAACCGATCTACGACTATAAGACGCATTTATGCAAAATTTCGTTTAGATGCTAGCGTGCTTTCACCAGACGGACAGGCGGACGGACATGGCTAGATCGTCTTAGAATTTTATGACGATCAAGAATATATATACTTTATAGTGTCTCACGTCGATATTTCAAGGTGTTACAAACGGAATGACAAAGTTAGTATACCCCCATCCTGGAGGTGGAGGGTATAATGAGAATATTTTATATAAATATTATATTTTAAATGAATTCGTATGTTTTAAAATAATGTGTATTCTATAATCGCAAAAAGAATAAAAACATTATTTAAAGTGTTCCTTTTTAACTTATATTAAAACCGGTTCTACCGGTTTCACCGGTTTTATAAATTTTTTGCAACACAGCGAAAACCGGTTTCCCGAAAAGTGCCGGTTTTTTTGAAATAGAAAACTCTGGGAAGTGATATCATTTTTCTTAAAGGTGTTGTCGGGAAGAACATGCATCTGTATTTGCCAGACACCCGCAAAATTTTGACTTACGGGTAAAAAATCGATTTTTCGTACCTAGGCTCACGTATTGCCTGTAACGTAGTTGGTTATCAACCGATTTTATCTTTAACTTTATAAAAGTGGTGAAAAGCTTGGCGACCATTTTAATAAAAAATCCCAAATTTGGAATATATTTTCCCTACTTTGGGAATTCAGAATTTTTTTTGGAAAAAAATTGAAAATCTGTTAATTTTTTTCATATTTTTTATCATTTTGTCGAATTTTAAGCATATTTATAGGACTTCAATTCGTAAAATTTTGATATTAAACACATCTAAATTAGCCTTCTTTAAGAAGACTAGTCCAGTCTACACTCATTATGTTATTTCAATTTAGGGTTATCAACCACTCTTCATTTAGAGGACTGCGGTGTTCAATATGAACAAATTTCAAATTGCTAACGCTATGTCGCCACCACAAGTTAATGCCTTTAAAAATACCGCAACACAGCGCCCAAAAGCAGACATTTAATTTCTGTCGATAATTTTATATTATTTTTTCTTCCGCCACCAGCTAGTCTAGCTATTAATTTCCCATCGTCTTGTGTATGTAGTCGAATGTAGCTGACAATTTCATTATACCCCTGTCAACTCAAAATGAAAAACGTTGCGATTCCTTTTTCTTTTTTTGTCGTCTCTCCAAAACACCACCCCATCCAACACTCACTCATTCATTCACTTACCTTATCTTCCAGTAGATTGGAAAACAAATCCATGTGGTCTTCATCCTCGTTCATCATGGCAAAGAAATTCTTAAAGGTATCCGGAAATGAGGCCGGAAATTGTCCTTGCCGCGAATCCAATTTTGTTTCCATTTCTGCAATTAAAGCAAACCAGAAAAAAATTTTGCATTTATTAATGGTCTTTGTTCGTTTTTTTGTGTTCTCTGGAAAACGTAAATTTAATTTCTTAGTCACATAAATTTGTTTATTTTTAAGGATCTTGAGATGAAAATCAAAGAATAATTATTTAAATAATTGCCTGTTGACATTAATTCAAAAAGGACGACCATAGTCATGGTGATTGTTGTTTGTTTGATGTTGGCTAAACATCGGGGATATTTGTCACAGGTTAGGTAGGGTGTAGTGGGATGGGTCACGGGGAAAAAATTACTGCGCTCACCCCCGAAATGATGATTGAGTTGTTTATGAATCTGCAAAATATTTATATTTATTTTTCTAAAAAACACGTTTTTCTTGTGTAATTTTTTTATGTTGAATTTTTTTATAATTTTTAAGATTTTTTTCCTAAAGCACATGTAAAATATTTTTTAAAGAAGAATATTTGATGAGATTTTCAGGGAAATCGGAGTCATGTGAAAATTTTTATTTGACATGGAATGACCCAAAATATCCATTTAGAGCTTCCCCGAATATATCAAATGACGAGAAGGGTGGTGGCAAACATTTTAGATTTAAGAAGTGTGGACTTCTTTTCAAAAACCCAAGAAAGAAAGACCTTCTACTGCATCCCTCGCATTGAGACATCTCGGACAGCTGTAGGGCACGTTTTACAAATTCAAAGGAGCGATATGGATGGCTGGTTGCCATGGCCAGTGCTAATGCTGTGGATGACTGTGCCAAGCTTGTATGTCGCAACGTATCGTTTGTTGTTTTCTCATAATTGTTGCTGTCCATGAATTCTGTTGTTGTTTTCTTCTTTTTTTAATGTTGTCGTGGTTGCTTTTTGTCGGCTACGTTGTCATCATTCCTGGCGCTGTTGTTGTTCTTGTTTCCTGGCTTGTAAAACAAACGCACAAAAATTCAATTTTGCGGTTATTTGCATTTCCAACAACCACCCCCCCCCCCCACCAAATGGAATGTAAGCCCTCCAGTTACAACACCATTATTAGCCAACAAAACCGTCGTCACTGGCTAAGAGACGCATTTTAAAATTAAATTTAAATTTAATTTCCATCTCAACATTCTTGACATGCTTTTGGTCGAGCGGGAATGTTTTTTTGGGTATGAGAACGAGCCAAGCCTACAATCAGCTCCATCATTGTGGAACGTTGTGATGATTTCCATCATCAGCAACATCGACAAGGCAATAGTTTGAGTTTTTTATATGTTGTTGAGTTTTGTTGTTTGGGCCCAGCAAACAAACTTTTGGCAAAAGTGAAAAAGTTCAATTAAAGCCATCGCCAGAGGTGATGGAAGCCAAGGTTCTTGCTTTGGCAGGCGAAACCCCTCCCCCACCCAAATTGAATTAGAGTTTGCCCTTAAAAACCTGTATTTAGTCACAGTCTAATGGTGGTGGTAAGAAATGTATAAAAAGCCATTTTTAATTGATATTTTTGAGGAAAGATTAAGTGTTTGTGGTGCTGAAAATGTGGCCAACAAAAGTCACAGCATTACAATCGTTGTGATGCTGGTTTATAACGCTTGAACAGTCGCTAACTTTTAATTTCAGTGTAATTGACTTTATTCCTTTTAGGGAAAATTATCAAAACTCTCCTTTAACTAGTTTCAGAACAATATGGGCGGCATTAGAAGTTTATGTTACCCCTTCTTGTTGGCCACAAATTACCAAAATTAAAAAGTTTTTAGCTCTCACTTAGTCTTGTCATTCAATGAAATTAATTACTTCTCTGGCATAATTAGGGAATATGTGGGTAAAGGAAATTAATTTCAAGGATAATTGTTGGTGGTTGACGCCATACAGCATGTTGGGAAAATTTGGGAGAGCTTTGAAGAAAGAACTTTGAAATTTAATATTTATAACGCAATCTCAATAAGGCTGGTATTTAATATAATCCAGTGTGTTATTATATATTTATGCCATTAATATGATTTTCGTAAGTATTGTTTGCAAATACACAAGAATCTTAAAAGATCATTGATTACAGCGTTTTAGTCAAAGTGGAAAAAAAGTAGAGGAATTTCATGTAAAACCAATTTCATGTAAAAAAACAAAATGTTTCGACTCCGACTACTAAGTCGTCTCCGAATTCAACAAAAATGTAGTATTATATTTTTCAATAACTATACCCTACGTTACACTGTGGAATATAGTATTGTAATTTAGTTTCAGTTGCTGAATGTTTGTAACATTAAGGAATTATTGAGTTTATACGTATTTTTTAGTAGGGACGGGGGAAAATCTGTCCATATACAGTAAATTCTCGGTAATAGGAACTAGGGCTCCAACATTTTTTTTGTAAATTTTCAAGGATATTTTTTCAAAAACATAAAGGGACATTTTTTCATTAAACGAAGAAGATATTTATATTTGTTTCGTTAATATTTTTATACCGTCCACTAGGGTATTATGTCTTTGTGCATTTGTTTGTAACATCCAAAAGGAAGCGAGATAGCCCACTCCCAGCCAAAAAAGTGGAGTACTTCCATAGGAAGCACATTTTAATAGCATCTCAAAACCCAAATGTGCATTTTCCACGCTTTTGAGGAAGTTCTTTTAAACAGTTTCAAAAAAAGTCCATAATATGTTAATATCCCATAGCATTTTACGAATAACATTTTCACTTGGAAAAGCACCCCTGATACATCCACAACAAACCCCATCTCAACTTATCCCAAAGAGATTAGAGATTTGTTAGCAAAGAAGCGTAAGGCTAGAAAAAAGTGGCAACGAGTAAGAACAAATGAGTCCAAAAATAAAACAATATATGTATTCCTTGGTAATCTATCAGCAACCAAAAATACATATTACAGCTTTTGGAAATCTTCAAAACATTTAAATCAACGCAGATACCACCAATCAAAAGAAGTGATGGAACATGGGCCAGAAAGCCACAGGAAAAACCGAAATGTTTGCAAGTCATTTCCAAAACATATTTCAACCCTTGGAAAGACGATCACAAGATGAAAATATTGAACGAGTTGCTAACAGTGACAGCCTCCCTATTTTATTGTAAATGACCTAAGTTCCTAGAAGGCCCCTGGTTATGACTTGATAACCGGGAAAATAATTAAAAAGTTGACGCCTAAAGCTCAAAAAAAATTACTACATATTTTAAATGCATGTTTTCGTCTAAGGTATGTTCCACTACAGTGGAAAGTAGCAGAAATTATAGTAATACATAAACCTGGAAAACCTGAAAGTCAATTAAAATCATAGCGGCCTATACCACTTCTCCCTATACTCTCAAAGATATTTGAAAAAATCAGCTTAAGAGACTTCAGCCAATAATAGAAAGACGACAACTGATTCCTAGTCACTAATTTGGATTCAGAAGTCAGCATTCCACAATTCAACAAGTTCACAGGATCGTCGATGTCGCCGGAAAAGCATTTGAAAACAAAGAAGTATGTTCAGCTGTCTTTCTTGATATTGGTCAGGCGTTTGATAAAGTTTGGCACCAAGGCTTGCTATACAAGCTATACAACGATCTCCCTAAACAATTCTATGAAATTCTGTATTCATAGCTAAGCCACCGCAATTTTCGTGTAAAGCTTGACTATTCTAGCCTAAAACCAATAAACGCAGGTGTTCCGCAAGACAGTGTTCTTGGGCCTATATTATATCTGCTATGTACGAGAGATATTCCGATTTTTACCAATGCAACAATTGCCACCTTTGCAGATGACACGGCCATTCTTACTACTGCAAAAACAGAATCAGAAGCTACTAGCCATCTTCAATAAACATTAAACGCAATAATTAACTGGATCAACAAATGGAGAATGCAAATAAATGAAAATAAGTCCCTCCACATTACACTTACTAATAAGCGTACATCACATTCACCACTGCTGATAAATGAAACACAAATACCATATTCTAACAATGCGAAATACTTGGGAATGAACTTTGATACTAAACTCAAATGGAAAGAACATGTCAAAAGAAAAAAAAGAAATTAAGCTAAAATTCAGTCAGATTTACTGGTTACTAGTGGAAAGTAGGGTATCTATTAAAAACAAATTGCTTCTTTATAACCAAATAATAAAGCCAATATGGACTTATGGCATCCAGCTCAGGGGCTGTGCAGCTAAAAATGAAGTGGAAAATTACAAAAGACGCAAAATATGATTTTACGCACCATTGTGAATGCACCGTGGTACATTAGAAATAGTGATTTACACAGAGATCTAAGAGAGTGAACACAATCGTGGACGAAATATCAATCAACGCTAAGAAACATGCCAATAAATCAAGATTTGAGAGATATCGTCCGCAATTATGATGCAACAAGAAGACTGCTGAGAACTCTTCCAATCGACTTAGCAAACTAATTAGATACAAATATTTTATAAAAGAGTGTAATTAATGTATTACATCTCAACAAATTTTATTGCTAATGTTAAATTATTAGTGTTAAACATAAACTTATTACTAATGGAAAATTACTAAATGAGTCTAACTCAGTTGTAATATAAATAAATTTAAAAAAAGTCACAAGTGAATGGGCACAAATTTTTAATATGGGGTCACAGAGGTAAGGAGTCCGCTTGCACGCAGAAGAACCCGGCTTCACTTTTTTGTTTTTTTTATTACTTTTATAAATAAACAATGTTTATTTTTTATAATTTTAAAAATTTAAAAATGTATGCTACAAAATACAAATTTGTCGCTTCATTAATGTACTTCAAATATTGCATTTCTTATTAATTATTAATACTACATAGTATCAGTAAAAAAAAGTAGTGTTAATTTATTTAATGCTAATTTTAATTTATTAATTTGCTTTATATATTAACTAGCAGTACCCGCTGCTTCTCCAGTTATTTGTTTAGATTCGAAAAAAATCGTTTAGATTTGCTCTTCTCGTTGTCAGATGAACTTACACACCACATTTCACGACTATAGTTCCAATACTTTAGTTGGTATTACTTTTATCCCTTGTTGCTCATCCCATATAAGAAAATTTCGAAAAACTCCATTTAGGTTGCGCTTTACACACAGTTTACACTCCAAATTTACCGACTATAGCTGCAATTCTTAAATTGGAACCCTTTTTGTCCCGCCTACCCCATAAAAGGACAAATTTCGAATAATCCTATTATACTGCGCTTCTACATGGTCAGAGGAATTTACATACCAAATTTCACGATTCTAGCTGTAATACTTTAGTTGGTACCATTTTTATCCCTTATTGCCCCTCTCATCACTTAAATGTACAAATTTCGAAAAATCCCTATTTGTAGCTCGTCTGCATGGTCATTGCAAGGAACTCACCGAATTTCGTGTTTATAGCTACTGCCATTTAGTCAGGACGAAGGTTCGATGTTTATCCTTTTTTTGGGCCATTTTACCCCCTAAAAGTACGAATTTCGTAAAACCCTTTCTTAGTCGACGTGGGAACTACCCTGAAAATGTCATGACCCTGGCTTCAGCCGTTTGGTCTGGGGGCTGGTCAATGATAAGTCAGTCAGTTAGTCAATCAGTAACGCAACTCTTTTATATATATATAGATTCATACTAAATAAATATTTTGTTAAGTTTCCTTTTGTCACTTCTAACAAACAAAATGGTTTGCTTTAGTTATTAAGCACTCACAACCGAGGATAGCAGAGATGGTTAGAGTGCCGTAGTAGCAACCTGAAGGTCCGCTGTTCTATCCCTGGTAGCGGCGAATTTTTTAAAACTGAAATGAAAACTTGTGAAAAGTTCAAAGACTTAAAATAACTTTTAAGTTTTTGCAAAATAAAGGACATCCTCCTATGACAAATGCATGTTAAAATCATTGGTGAAGAACCCATTGTTCACTACTTACGAATCAAAAGATGAACATCTTTTTCACTTCTTTGGGTGCTCTCTTTTTGTTGGGTTATTAAAAAGAAAATTCGTACATGAGAGTGTTCATCACTGTTGTCCCGTTTCCCCTCTAAAATATTTTATTTAAAAAAAAATATCCCTTTATGCAGATCGCATACGCATGCCGAAATTCACTATTCAGGCTACATCGTTGTTTTCCTGTTGCTCGTGTAGGTAGTCAGGCGGATGTACTAGCTGCAACACTTAAGTTCCCCATTAAAGTACAACTTTGGAAAAATTAATTTATGTTGTTTGTCTACATGGTCAGCAGAATTGATATTTTTATTATATTTGACGATTCTAGCTGTAATTATTTAGTTGGTACCATTTTTTATTCAGCTCCCAGCTTAAAAGTACAAATTTTAAAAAAAAACATTTATATTGCGCGTCTACGTAGTTAGAGGAATATTCACACCGAATTCCATGATTCCAGCTAATATTCCTTTTGTACCGCTCCCAACTTAAAAATTTGTTTTCGAAAAATCTATTTATATAGCGCATCTATATGGTTAGAAGAATATACACACACTGATTTTGACGATTCTACCTGTAATTGTTTGGTTGTTATAATTTGTATCCCTTTTAGTCACGTTTTTCCCTTAAAAGTACAAATTTCGTCAAGTTCATAAGCGTTGCAATACTTTGGTTGGTGCTATGTTTACCTTTTTTGGTCATGCTTCCCTATTAAAAGTAAAAATTTCCAAAAATTCTTTTATATTGAGCATCTACGTAGTCAGGTGACATTACTCACCGAATGTACACGATTCTACACCATTTTCAAGTGTAATTAAAAAAACCATTTGAAATACAAAAATTCCATTTGAGATTCAAAAAAAATCAATAGAAATTCAAAAATTCAATTTGAAATTAAAAATATAATTGAAATTCAAAAAATATCATTTGAAATTCAAAACTCATCATTTGAAATTCAAAACTCGTCATTTGTAATTCAAAAGACACCATTTGAAATTCAAAAATTGTCATATGAAATTCAAAAGACATCATTTGAAATTCAAAAGACATTATATGAAATTCAAAACTCTTCATTTGTAATTCAAAACTCGTCATAAGTAATTCAAAAGACACCATTTGAAATTCAAAAGTTTTCATTTGAAATTCTAAAGTTTTCATTTGAAATTCAAAAATTATTCCATTTGAAATTCAAAAATTATTCCATTTGCAATTCAAAAAAGGAATTTCTGAATTTCAAGTGATATTTTTTGAATTGCTAATGGAATTTTTGAATTTCAACTGGTGTCTTTTGAATTTCAAGTGATGTCTTTTGAATTACAATTGAAAAAGGTGTAGCTGCAATACTTGCTTCTGTACCATTCTTATCCCTTTTTGTCCCGTACCTAACATTAACACCAACTCACACCAAATTCATGTTTTTAGCTACCACCGTTTAGTAAGGACGAAACATTTATATTTATATCCCTTTACCCCATTTCGATCTCTTCATACGATATTTTGTCTAGACATGCTTCGTGACTACTACTACTGCTGTTTTCCAACAAAAATGCCTTCTCATTGAAAGAATTAATAATAACTATAAACAATCAAATCAAGTTAAGACGTTTTACTTTGTTATAATAATAGTTGTGTTTTATGAGACAGGATGGTGTGGGGTTACCTTTCCTAAATAACACACACACCTGACATCTACATATACCACATCAAGGCCAATTTAAATTTATAAATGTTAACTAATCACCCCCATTCTATTTTACATGACATGCTAATGTTCCACATAATATGATTTATTTCGGAGTTGACCTTTATCCAGAAGACCTTGTGCCGGAAACTTTACTCGTAGAATTCATCGTAAAATTGCCTTTTTAAATTTTATAAATATTGCCACAAGGATTTCAACTTAAACTCTCTAAACAAATTATATCGAATTTCTTATTTGTATTTGTATCGGATGGCCACTTGCCGTTCCAGGATACAGGATGAGTATCTTTGTGTATTTGAACAGCATTGTTTGCCATGGGACCACTACGGAGCCGTCACAGTCAACAATTGTTGTTTTAGTGTTAATTAATTTATTTCATTTCTCGCCATCATCATTGTATTCCGTTTTCTTTGCCCTTTACTTTGGCTACTTCAAATTGTTGCTGCCATGCCAGGGTCGATTGCTGATGAGAATGATGGCGAAGATTGTAGATGTCCAAGTTATTGCTGATGACGATGACCTTTCATTGTATAGGTCATTATACCCATATTATATTATATTAATACATTAAACTTGTTGTTGCTTGTCCTCCTGGCCACCGTCCCGATTCCATTGTCATTCATCGTGGTCGTTCTGGTATTCTTGGGGAACAACGTCACTTAGTTGGTGATTAAACAAAAAGTTTGCAACTTAATTGAATTTTCTTATCTCAATACATTTGCTACAGTTGCATATTGTTACCATCTCCTTGCCGCTGCCGCCACCGCCGCCATTTCCTTTCACTCATCATCATCGTTTTTATTATTATTATTCGCAGAAAAAAATGTTTAGTTATCATTCCATCTTTTGTATAAATTGATTTATATTTTAGTTTATCTTTTTTTTTCTTGCTTCTGAAATAAAGCATTATCATCTTATATTTATTCTTATAAAAATAAAGATGAATATTTTTTGCGGTTCCTTTTTTTTCTCTCCTCAATTTGTGTGGGAAAAATCGCTCTTGTCGTTCATTGTTTATGCAAATCCTCTTGGAATATACTCTCTGTGTTTTGTGTGGGCGGCATCCTTATAAATAATGCAAATATGTTGATTAAAATTATTATTATTAAGCAAGCAAGCGAGCATATGTTCTCGGCTGTTAAAGTGAATGAACACATAGGGGATTTGTGGCATACTTTTAGGCTCCCACACAAGACTATCTCTCTCTCTCTCTTAAAGCATAATTATGACTTATGTCCATTAAATATTAGTTAGAATTTGAAGCACCAGACATCATAAAACAGATTCCCTTATGGACTCATTATGATATCCTCAGAGCAGTGCTTAACTTAGGCCAAATACTTGTATGGCAGTAGAGTAAATTACTAAGGGCAAGTACCTAAGATCTGCACCATTTCACAGGGAATCTATGAAACCAAATGTGTCATTAAGGAAAGACAAATAAATACAAATTGGAATGGAGAAAATCGTCTTCAAGTTAATTTAAGTACAATTGGCGTTAATATTGGCTGGGATGAATATTGTATAGCAATCAGCATGGAGTTCATTCCACGCTTTCTCCGACAGATTAGAGAGTGTGGGCTAGTTGAAGTTAAGCCCACAACATCTACACTAAGGTGAGGTTTTAAGGTTCATCTAAAGAGTGATTTTTTTGAGGTTAGGATTTTCATGCATTAGTATTTGACAGATCACGTGGGATTTCAGACATGGTGTCAAAGAGAAAGATGCTCAGTATGCTTTGACATTTCATCATGAATCGTCTTACAAACGAACAACGCTTGCAAATTATTGAATTTTATTATCAAAATGCGTGCTCTGTTAAGAAAGTTCATTGCGCGCTTCCATTTTATGGTCAGTTTAATCGACCCACTGAAGCGGCTATTCGGGCTATTGTGACTAAATTTCGCACCAAAT
The DNA here is from genome assembly GCA_947397865.1 of Polietes domitor. Classification (NCBI taxonomy): domain Eukaryota; kingdom Metazoa; phylum Arthropoda; class Insecta; order Diptera; family Muscidae; genus Polietes; species Polietes domitor. The sequence continues at coordinate 15,424,045 of OX377620.1, forward strand.
TTACATTGTTGGACATTAAACCACCAACACGCTTACGTAGAGTGCGAACTGAAGAAAATATCGCAGCTGTATCGGCCAGTGTTAATGATGACCACCAATTTTCGATTCGTCGCCGTTCGCACCAATTGGGTCTCTGTTACTCAAAAACGTGGAAATGCCAAAATTGGACTAAGCGGATGGACCACCTAAGACGCAGCCGCGGTCAACATTTAAATGAAATTATCTTCAAAAAGTAAATGTCATGGACCAATCTAACGTTTCAAATAAAGAACCGATGTGATTTTGCAAATTTTATGCGTTTTTTTAAAAAAAAAAGTTATCAAGCTCTTAAAAAATCACCCAAGTGATAGCCACTCATATTCCCATTATCAATTTATTTAGTATGGTTATTTTTACAGAATAAAACTATATTCGCGAGAATGACCGATGCCTCGGTATTTACAAATGTTGATATTGTTGATTTATGTATTCATTTTAAAAAGAAATTATGGCGACAAACATCGATTTCTATATCAAAAGTAAAGTCTTTTTAAATTCGGCGAAAATCAGTTGGTAACCAACTAAGTTATAAGATTATAAGTTTGAAAAGGTACGAAAACCGGTTTTTTTTTGTTATAAAAAAATTTAAAATCGTAAAAATACAATTTTCATTTAATTGTGGACTTAAATGAAATCGCCTATTAACTTATATATTAAAATAGAGCAATTTATGACGTTTTTTATATTATGGCTTAGTTTTGACTGGATTTTACCAAAGACTTTTTTAATCTAATTTGAGAATATGAGAGATATGTGCAAAGTTTTGGCGCAGCTTATATGAAAATGTTCCCCTGGAGGACTTTGTCTGGATAGGTATTAGACAAACCATCATATGATACACAAAGTGAAACCAGATTCATCACTGCACCATCAGCAGAATAGAGGGGTTTATACCACCACTTATACTTATATCAATGGCCATCTTAAAAATTGTATTGTTGAACAGCTCAAAGCAACGTATATACGGATGCATTTCATACATCGCTGGAGCTTAACAATTCCTCCGGAATTTTATAACGAGTGATAAATTACTGGAACCAATTACACTATGCAACATCGAAATAATCATTTTGTGTCCGAGATCTAAAAATTATTTTTTTTGGCATTGAGGCATACAGACATACATACATAAAATCAGCATAAATTTTTCTTTGCGGAATTTTTTTTATTTTTATTATACCCTCCACCTCCAGGATGGAGGTATACTAACTTTGTCATTCCGTTTGCAACACCTTAAAATATCGACCTGAGACCCTATAAAGTATATATATTCTTGATCGTCATAAAATTCTAAGACGATCTAGCCATGTCCGTTCGTCTGCCCGTCTGTTGAAAGCACGCTAGCATCTAATCGAAAGGAGCTAAGACGTCCAAATTTTACACAAATGCGTCTTATAGTCATAGATCGGTTGGGATTGAAACTGGGCGAAATCGGCCCAAAGGTAAAAATTTTTCCCTCACAAGGACTAAAAATACACATAATAATTGGAGGTTATTATTTTAGAGTATTTAACCATATATTTTCAATATATCTGCTTGAACTTACGTGATTTTGGGTATGCGTATTTCCCCTATAACAAAAACGTGCACCATAAAGTGATCTGTGAAAAACGTGATTTTTTTCCAAAAAAAAAATTATAAATATAGAAAAATTCATGGTTCTAACTTTTAATAGCTACCATTCAAACGCAGAAAACAATGTCTACATGTAAAACTTCTATGGATAAATGCAGACCTAAAAGATTTTTTTAAATTGTGATTTTTAGCGCGAAAATATCCTTTACAATTTATATAATTTAGTTTGTAATAACTGGGATTTTAGCAAATAATGCAATGGTAAATCGTTTTATAAAAAGCAAAAATCGTTACTCGAGTCTTCAACATATGAAAAAACGTGAAACGAAATTTTTCAAAATTCATGAGAAGATGTTAAAAAAACTAACGTTCTTTTTGTGTTTTCGTGATTAATGTGTGAACACCCTTAAAATAAATATTTTTTTGAGAACAAAAACCAATTCTTTAAAGTTTTTGGTTTTCGAAACGGGTTTGTAAGGAAATCAGAGTTTGAATTTGCCCGTGTGCGAGCACATGTAATGGTACTTGCACCAACTGAATAACTGATCTGCTTTTTGTATGTTGAGGTCGGATAAACCGACTTATATATACTAGGCTGGGTCGCCGTCCATACAAATGGAAAAAGAAGTTCCAGTCACCCCACGAAAATAAAGTTTGGATTGTTTAATGAGGATTTGCAAAATATTACGTCCCTAGATCAAGCCATCTGTGAGCTAAACGCTCCTGAAAATAACCCTAAAAATTATGTTTTTCCGGTATAATTTTTTTGTGTTACATTTTTTCCCAAAATTTTTTCTGAAATAATAGACCCTTGAAAGCACTTTAAATAAAAATTTTGATTCTTGTCTTAGAGTAACTTATTGGTTGAATTATTGGACGTTTATAGTAATTTTTTGTTGATTTTCACAGTGACAACTGAACAATTTTTCGTATTTGGTGTTAGTATTTTATAAAAAATAATAGCGGCAGTAAAAAGAGTTTGAATTTTTTGAAAATCCATCTCCTGTATAAAACTATTTTACAAGCAAGTCCGATATTCATCATTTAGGTGTCATTAGAATGGTATTAATTCCTTCTATTTATTTTTCATATCTGCTCCTACAAAATGTTTCCAACAAATATGAGTCTTGCTGTCACCTTGAAAACCACAAAAAATCAATATAAACGTCCAATAATATGACGAATGAGTTATTCTAAGACAAGAATAAAAATTTATATTTAAAGTGCTTCCAAGGGTCGACTAATTCAGAAAACAAAATTGGACAAAAAAGCAACATACAAAAATACACGGAAAAACATGATTTTTAGAGGTGTTTTCAGGAGCGTTTAGCTCACAGATGGCTTGACCCAGTGACGAAATAGATCATCATTAAACAATCCAACCATCATTTCTGGGGGGTGACCGCTGCAATTTATTTTCTTGACCCAGCCTAATATGGACCATCCCTCTCAGAGAACATATATATGGAAGTCATAAGGAATAAAATGTTATGTAGGGCAGGATAATTTGTGTAGAAGGTGCTAGGAGGTTCGTGTCACATGATCCCAGCTTCCACATTTATAAAACAATTGTAAAAACATGATCAAATATCAAGTCATAGTGGTTCCCATGTATCATATAGAAGTTATGAAGGATTTAATGTTACCTACGATAGTTACAATTGTGTGGGAGGTACAACAAGGGGCGTGGCTAAAGCGAAAATATTTTTTTGGTTTAAAGGGTATAAAAATCATTTAGAAAGTAAAACTACATAAAAAAAATGGACATTACTCCATCAGTTTAAAATGTGTGCAGCATATTGGACACAAACATGCCCAAGTTACTCCTTCGATGGATTACACTTTTGTTTTTTCATAAATTTACTCTCCTATCCTGTAGGGTGAGTATAAAAATTATATAATAAATTTAAATATCCATTTATTTTCCTCCATTTCATTTTTAATTAAGACTTGTGGCTTCTCTGCTAAAAATAAATGTGCTCAAATCATCAATCATTAATGCGCCCAAAAGCATGCTGTATTTAATTAATAAATTGAGTGCATACTGTATGCTTTAAAAAATTTTCAGCGAATTAGAATGTCTCAATTAATAACATTGCCACATTATTCATATAATGGAATATGTAATGATTCATAATGCGAAATATAAAACAAGGCACCGCCGACCGGAACATCAACTCAATTTCAATTCGATTTAGTCCAAGTTAAGTCACTTTCAGTCAGCTGTAAGATGTTTCCTGTGTACCAGTTTTCAGTTTCACTTTTCATGGTATTAAATTGTGATATTAAATAATAGCTCCTGGGGGGAATATGGCCATTATATTTACATTCGACAGACAGACATGACTCAAACCGCTTAAAATGTTAGGTAACGGATTTGATCCGCACACATATAGGATCATTTAAAATTTTAAATATTGACTACCGATTACTTTGACTTTGAAAGATAGAATAACATTCATTTGTATTTGTATTTTCAGGTTTATGTTTGACATTTGCACTTCCAAAGTAGTGGCCCTTTAATGCAAACTGTAAGAAATGTACGTGGAAATTTTCGATAAGAGATCGACATTCACTTCAACCATCATGTAGCTCATTTTCATCTCGGTGGCTATATCAATAAGCAAAATTGCCGCATTTGGGGCTCAAAAAAACCAAACGTGACTATTGAGAAGCCATTGCATCCACGACGAGTCACTGTTTGGTGTGGATTTTGTGCTGGTGGCATCATTAGGCCATGTTCTGAAAAATTGGGTTGATCGGATGAGGTACTGCCGAGCCAGTCGTGGTAGTCATATGAATGATATGAATGTGTTCCATTATTAAATGAAGAAGTTCATCCTTTCCAATAAAACCAGAATTTGAAAAAATAATCAGTACATTGTTTATAGCCGATTCTAATTTAAAGTTTTAAATGACCCACCCATGCTTAGAATCATTCTTAAATTACTCCTTCGGTGCGTAATAAGTTTTGTCTGTAGCAACTGATAAGGATAGAGGAAATAACAAAATTTTCAACTGAAATTCGAACAACTGTTCTTGAATACTTCAAATCATAGACTCCTTTAATATGAGTGCCAGGTTACTTATTTTAATTTGATAATAAAATATATGACCTTCATAATTTTGAGATACTTTCGAAATTCTCTCTACGTCTTTTTGTGAGTCGATTGGGACCTTTATTAATACCATTCCCTTCCATCACAAACTTTCATATCATATAGAAAAATAAAATATAGACACACACTAATTGGGGGGATGGTGTGAAAGATATCAACAATTATTTGCCAGGCGATAGCATCTTCCGCAACTAGTTCAAAGTTTTCCTCACAAGCCATATGGCTTGCCGGCCATTGAAACCATGCGAAGCAACATTTACAAGGCTATTTCCTGTCAAAACTTCCAGAGCAAACAATTCCTTCCCTGCATTTGACCTTTCTTAAGTCCTTATAGAATATATTTCGCAGCAATAATAATCTCGGTTTTTTCGTGTTTCGAACAACCCTCATCAATTTTGCAGCATATTTTCATCACTCATCCGTACATGGACGTCGACGGATCTCATGTGTGGTGCGGCCTAGAAAATACTATCCCATGGAGATAAGGACAGCACAGGAAGGAAAGATGTAACCGGAACAAGGGTAGTCATATATTACATAAATATTAGAGAGAATGAGAGAGAGAGTGGGGGTCCCTCATCAATTATTTTGCCATCAACACCATTACCGAGATTTCATAGAGGTTGGAGTGGTTGGCCTAGCATCTTGCAAGTATTCACAGTAAAGTGTGTGTGTGTGTCTAGCAAGTACTATGTTTACATACTACATATTTACATGGATATTAAGTATATAGGGATGCTTGGCCAACATCTTTACGAGACATGTAGTTAAATGTATACGAGATAGCACTCGTATGTACATATTTGGGCCTTTTCAAAGAACATAAAATAAATAGACAAACTTTATGATTTACTCGTCTATGGCAAAGAGTTCGAGGTTTGGAATGATATTTATTTTAAACCAAAGAAAAAATCACATCTGCAATTTTGGAACATATTTTCTCAGCTTTAGGTTTGAAATATTTTGCTGGAAAATGCAAAAAGTTGTCTGTGACAGACAATATTTGGAAATAGGAAAGCCCATCATTAAATATATACTTTTTTTATTCCTCAACAAAATTCATTTCATTTACATTTCCTGACACTCTAAACTAACACACACTCTCTCTCTATGTGTCTCTAATAGTAGATATAAAAAGATAGTTGTTGCCAGACGTTAAAGACCAAAAAGGAAACTAGTCGTATACAACATCAGTCGTTTTTTTTTTCTCCACAAAGCCAACATGAGTATGAGGGCGGGATCAAATTTGTGAACACAAAGTGCTGGTATACAGAAAGCCAGCAAAGTTCACAAGTGAAGCAGTGTAAGCAGCAGTTGTAGATGTGAGTAGTAGTGTTAAGTTGAATTGTGTTCTTCCTTCGTTTTTCATAAATTCTATGGACTTTAGGGGCAATGCACCAGAAACAATGCGATTATAAAGACCTTAAAGTGGGATGGTCAAAATAGAACTACAAATATGAACGCACAAACAAACGAAATACCCTGTTTGTTAAAATTGTATACACTGCAGACTGTTTGAAAAAAATATTCAACATGTCCTGATATGATAGGGAGCTTGGTTTGTAAAGGGTGATTTTTTAAAAGCTATAAGAAAGTTTTTCAAAAAAAAAAAAACACATAAAATTCAGAAAAATGCATGAAATCTTTATTTGAATCGATAGTACGGTCCATATAATTTAATGTTTGAAGATTATTTCATGCAAATGTTGACCTTGACTGCGCCTCAAATGGTCCATCCGCTTAGTCCAATTTTGGCATTTCCACGTTTTTGAGTAACAGAGGCCCAATTGCTGCGAACGGCGACGAATCGATAATTGATGGTCATCATTAACACTGGCCGATAGAGCTGCGATATTTTTTTCAGTTCGCACTCTATGTAAGCGTGTTGGTGGTTTAATGTCCAACAATGTAAATTTGGTGCGAAATTTAGTCACAATAGCCCGAATAGCCGCTTCAGTGGGTCGATTAAACTGATCATAAAATGGAAGCGCGCGATGAACTTTCTTAACAGAGCACGCATATTGGTAATAAAATTCAATAATTTGCAAGCGTTGTTCGTTTGTAAGACGATTCACGGTTAAATTATAGACCAAACTGAAGATGTTTGACAGTGAAACAAAACACGACACGTGCGCCAGCTGTTTAAACCAGTGTTGCCAAAAAGATAATAGCTAAAAAATCACCCTTTTTATGAGATTCTTCCCAGAGATTCGTCTCTTGCAAGAAAAAAATAAAAATTTAGAATACATGTTGTGTCCGAGACTTTAAAACGTATCCATTCATTTTGTCATTCTCTTTACACACCTTGAAATATGGAGACCCTATAATGTAGGAGCTCAAATTTTTCACAATTGTGTCTAATAATTGGAGATCAAGACTGGAAAATCCCCATAACATTTAGAATATTTTTTTTTTGAAAATTTCCGCCTTGTATTAAAAATATAGGAACTTAAAAGTTAGTTTTGCAAAATTATTTCCTTTAGTGGCTGATAGGGGGCAAAAGGGACAAAAATGGTCCCAGTCGAACAACATCAGCTAGAAAGGTGAAATTACCTGCAATTGTGTAGACTTGTAAAATAAGTAGATATTTCGTACTTTTAAACAGAAAAAAGGAAAACAAGGGATATAAATGGTACGACCGAATTTAAAATTATGAAATTCAAAGTGTACATTTCTCTGACTGCGAACACTCGTAAAATAAAAGAATTTAAAATTAAACAAGTAAAAACGGCGTTAAGTTCGGCCGGGCCGAACTTTATATACCCTCCACCATGGATTGCATTCCACAGGGGATGTCGATTTTCATAGAAGTGCTGTAATATTACAGAAAAATATAATTTTTTTAATATAGCCAAACCAAACCAAATACAAATATTGAAAAGATAATTTTAAAAATAAATATAATATTTTAATTATTTCAAACCACTCTTATACGGCAAGGCTACCAATACGTCACTTCAAAAATTAACTATTCTTATATTTATATTTTCAAAAGGCTTAAATACCATAAATATTGGTAGATAGTGGGTGCTACAGTTGTTTGTATTTCCATGCTATAAAGTACAAATTTTGAAAATCCATTAGCAGACGTACATAGTGCAAAATACCCTAACTTCATGATTCAATCAATTTTTACCGTAAAAGAAAAAGTACGAATTTGGAAAAAACTTATATATTGCTTGTCTATGCAGTCAGAGGAATGTATACTCCGAATTTCATGAGTCTAGTTGCGGTCATTTGGTTGGTACTATTTTTATCCCCTTTTTCCATTTTGACCCCAAAAAGTAAGAATTTAGAAAAATCAGTTTATTTTCCATGTCTACACAGTCAGAGGAATGTATACACCGAATCTCATTATTCTAGGCGTAGCAGTTTGGTTGGTACCATTTGTATCCCTCCGTACACATTGTATCCCTTGAAAGTACGAATTTGGATAAAAACCTTTTATTTTTCATGTCTACGTAGACAAAGGAATGTATACTCCGAATTTCATGAGTCTAGTTGCAGTCATTTGGTTGGTACTATTTTTATCCCCTTTTTCCATTTTGACCCCAAAAAGTACGAATTTGGAAAAATCAGTTTATTTTCCGTGTCTACACAGTCAGAGGAATGTATACACCGAATTTCATTATTCTAGGTACAGCCGTTTGGTTGGTACCATTTTCATCCCTCTGTTCCCATTTTACCCCTTAAAAGTACGAATTTGGAAAAAATACTTTTATATTATGTATCTACTCAATTAGAGGAATGTACACACCGAATTTCGTGTTTCTAGCTGTTGTCGTTTAATATGTACCATTTTTATCCCTTTTTTGCCCCATTTCACCCCCTACAAATAAGAATCACTTTATGGTGCACGTTTTTGCTATAAGGGGAATGGGCATACTAAATATCAAGCAAATATTAACAGACATATTCAAAAAACATGCTTAAATACGCTAAAAAATATTAGGGATTATTATTTATGGGTATTTTAAGTCCCTTTGGGCCGATATCGCCCCGTTTCAATTCCAACCGATCTACGACTATTTGCATTTATGGAATGTTCTAGTTCCTTTCGTTTAGACGAGCGTGCTTTCAACAGACGGACAGACGGACATGGCTAGATCGTCTTAGAATTTTATGACGATCAAGAATATATATAGGTCGATATTTAAAGGTGTTACAAACGGAATGACAAAGTTAGTTGAGGTGGAGGGTATAAAAATTGGAGAACGTACCAAAAAGGGGAAAAATGGTACCTATCAAGCAGCTATAGCTACAATAATGAAATTCCTTGTGTACGCCGCGGTGGTGGAGGGTATATAAGATTCGGTCCGACACAACTGAACGCCATTTTACTTGTTTGAATTATTGTAATTTTTTAATCATAATTCTGCAATTTTCTACTAAGAATTAGATCGATGAGGGGGAGACTTTGAAAGATATTTTCTTATAGATTTATAAAAAGAAATTTATTTGTTTTCGACAATAAAAAAAATTGTGTTTTTTTGTCGTGTATTTCTTTGTGTTTAATTATTAACTTGTCAAGTAAATTATTGGACTTTTATAGTATTTTTTCACAATGAAAACTTTTTCGTATTTGGATGTAGTATTTAAAAAAATGCTGCCGTCAAGACCTTTCGAATGGAGCCTAAATGATGAACATCGGAAAGAAATTGATGCCTCGCAGAGGTTCAGAATTAAAATCCATCGTTCAAAATTCAATACCTTTTGTTCTAGAAACATTTTTTTAGTTCTGTAAAAAAAATAAAATTTGACAAGGACCCAAAGATTAATTTGAGATTGAAAATCATATATTTTTTAGAAATCAGTCCAAAGTTGAATACTTTTCATTTAATTCGATTTTAAAGAAAAGTAAAATGTTTATTTTTTGTCTTTATGTTTTTCAACATTATTTCACGTGTTTGTTCATAATGCGCAGAAGCATTTTTATTTTTTTTTCGTATTACAGATTTTCACCTTTTTCGAACTGTATCTCTCACATTTTAATTTTGCCTCTGAAACATGATTTTTTAGCCATCACCTTGAAAATGCAATCTAAACGTCCAATAATACGACAAGTATGTAAGTTTCAGTCGGCTAAACCGACTTATATACACCCTCAGTTAACATATATACGAAAGTTATAAGGAATTAAATTTATAAATCATGTTTTTACAGATCAAATATCAAGTCATACTGGCTCCCCAGCACTAGTATAGAATTTATGAAGGATTTAATATTACCTAGGATAGAGACAATTCTGTGGGAGATACAAGAAGTGGCCTGACTAAACATTTGTAAATTTCAAATTGCAAATGATTTTGACTACCCGTATGGATGTTATATCGGTTTTATTGTAACCAACGTTTATGCCACTTTGTGTGGAAGGTACCAGAATGGGTGTGGCAATTTCGCCCATATTCCATGCGAGTGTAGCCACTAAAAAGCATTGCTAAATATCAAATTTCACAGTATTCCGATTATCTGTTATAACAGCTTTAATTTTACGTAGATTTGGATGATTTGTCTGGGGGGTACTAGAAGGGGCGTGGCAAAACACGCCATATTTAGTACACTTAAAGCGATTACAAAAACATTATCAAATACCAAAATATAGCTGATTCTGAAGATCTGTGTAGAAGTTACATAAGTTTTAATTTAACATAGGAATATGAACCATTTGCGTGGCAGTTACCAGAATGGGCGTGGTATTGTCGCCCACCTTCGAACTTTAACTAAGTTTGAGAAAAATATTGTCATGTACAAAGTTTGAATTGATTCCTTAGCTTCTTTCGAGAGTTATCGTGTATAACAGCCAGCCAGACGGACAGACGAACATGACTCAAACGACTTAAAAAGTCGTGAAATGGAGTTAGTCCACACATACTTAGGGCCTTAAGTTACTTCTTCTTCTTCCGGCCCAAATTATATATAGGTATACAGATTTCAAAAAATCTATTTAATTGCGGTTATACGTGGACAGAGGTATTCACACACCATATTTCACGATTCTAGCAGCAATGCTTTGGTTGGAACTATGTTTGCCCCTTTTAGTACCGCTTCCCCCTTAAAAGTACAAAAGTATATTTTTATACACTCCAGGAGAGTATTATGTCTTTGTGCATTTGTTTGTAACACCCAAAATGAAGTGAGATATACCCATTGTTAATTATACCGATCGACTTAGAATCACTTTCTGAGCCGATTTAGCAATATCCGTCTGTCTGTCCAACTATTGTTGTAATCACGATACAGGTCGCAATTGTAGCCAGAACCAAACGAAACTTTGCACAACGAAATTTTTCGGACGAACGCTATTTAATTTGAAAATGGTTCAGATTTAGATATAGCCTATCTATAGATATATAGATTTAGATATCACTCCCGATTTGACCCTTTTCACTCTAGATACCAAATATTTCAACAGATTTTCTTCAAAATTGGCAAAACATCTTATAGTTCAACTAGAAACACCTGTGGTAAAAATGTGTTAGATCGGTTCAGATTTATATATAGCTCCCATACAAATTTCGCTTCCAATTTGAAATTTTCCGCTCTAGAATCCACATAATTCAACAGATTTACTTCAAAATTGGCAAAACACTTTCAACTGGAAACATCTGTTGTGAAAAGGTGTTAGATCGGTTCTGATTTATATATATCTCCCATACAAATGTGGGTCCCAATTTGAATTTTTCAGCTCTAGAATCCACATATTTTAACAGATTTTCTTCAAAATTGGCAAAAACATCTTATATTTAAACTAGAAACACCTATGGTGAAAATGGGTCACATCGGTTCAGATTTACATATAGCTCTCATACAAATTTCGTTCCCCCAGAAACCGCGTATTTTCAGAGAATTTCTTAAAATTGAGCATAACACGTTATAATTCAACTAGAAGAACTTATTGTTAGTCACTTGTTTGGATATAGCCCCGATACAAATATTATTCTCGATTTGACAAATTGGACCAGGTCATATTAGCCTGTGATTAGGAAACATACAAAAAATTTTCCTGATATAAAGTGGAGTGTATCATATAGTCGGCCCACCCGACTTTAGCCTTTCCTTACTTGTTTATACTATCTTTTCTGACTTAAAGGCAGAGGATGTAACTACGAAATTTGTAAATAGATTTGTATTCTTTTAAATATAATAGGTCACGGGTCAGGACAATATTCCAGTTCATATCAAATACAAAGTATTTCTCAGAGTATTTCGAATATCCCCAAAAAATTCACTATATATTTAAAGAAATCCCCTGTCCCCATTTCATATTTTTTGTACTTTTGACCATCATAAATCATGGTTGGGGACCCCACAATATAATTAAATAACAAGTAAGGAAAGGCTAAAGTCGGGCGGGGCCGACTATATGATACCCTCCACTTTCTACCCCATTATAATTGAACTTGGAGAAGTGAAATCGGGAACGATTTTTGTAATGCTACTATATCTTGAACCGATGAGACGTACTTTCTCAACGTGAAATATAACGTGTTCTGCTAAATTAGATCAAAATCTGTAATGCCTAGGGAGAAAAAAGTTAAATCGGGAAGGACATTTGTATGAGAGTTGTATTAGAACCTGAAAAGATGTGGCCCACATTCACTATAGGTTTTTCTAATTGAAAAATAATATATTTTCCCAAATTTTAGAGCGCAACAATTTAAATGGAGACCGAAATTTGTGTGGTAGATATATCTAAATCTGAACCGATCTCATCCACATTCACCACAGATGTTTCCAGTTCAAACATAAGGTTTTGTGCGAAATTTGAAGAAAATCGCTTAAAATATGTGGTCTCCAGAACCAAAAAGTTAAATGGAGACCGAAATTTGTGTGGGAGATATATCTAAATCTGAACCGATCTCATCCACTTTCACCACAGATGTTTCCAGTTCAAATCATAAGGTTTTGTGCCAAATTTGAAGATAATCTGTTAAAATATGTAGTTTCGAGAGGAGAGAAAGTCAAATCAGGAGCGAAATTTGTATGGGAGCTATATCTATCTATGTGAACCAATCTGACCCACTTTCACCATAAATAATTCTAGTGGAAATATAAGGAGGTGTGTTGAATTTAAAGAAATTCGGTTTACGTATGCGCTTTCTAGAGCGGCAGAAAACAAATCAGGAGCGACATTTGTATGGTAGCTATATCTAAATCTGAACTGATCTGACTTAAAAGTAAGTCACACACAGATGTTTTCAGTTCAAATATAAGGTTTTGTGCGAAATTTGAAGAAAATCGCTTAAAATATGTGGTCTCCAGAATCAAAAAGTTAGAATGGAGGCTGGAATATGTATGGGAGCTATATCTAAATCTGAACCGATCCGACCCACTTTCACCACAGATGGCTCGAGTTCAAATATAAGGTTTTATGCAAAATTTTATGAAAATCGCTTAAGATATGTGGCCTCTAGAGCGCAAAAAGTTAAATGAAGGCCGAAATTTGTATCTAAATCTGAGCCGATCTAACCCACTTTAAGTACTGATGTTTCTTGTTCAAATATAGGGTGTTTTTTATTGAGGTATAGAACTTCGAATTGAAATAAAACACAAGAAAATCGTTTTAATGTTTTATTGGAAGGATAATTTTATGCCATTAATGTTTAAATATGATTTCGGGCATGTGGCCGCCGCGGCTGGCTCGAATATAGCCAATTCTACAGGTCCAATATATCCAATAACGCCACGAATGTTGGCTTCCAAGTCCCCTAACGTTTCTGGTTTGTTGGCGTAGACGAGCGACTTCACATATCCCCAAAGAAAATAATCCAATGGTGTCAAATCACACGATCTTGGTGGCCAATTGACAGGTCCATTCCGCGAAATTATGCGCTCATCGAATTAATTGCTCTGATGGACGATTATGTCGACCATAAAATGGTGAACTTCGCGAACTGAACCAATACTTTCGAAATAAATTTGCACGATTTGCAAGCGTTGTTCTTTTGTCAACCTGTTCATGATGAAATGGCAAACCAAACTAAATATTAATCACTTGACAGCTGACAAAATGGCCGCCATTTAAAAAAGTGATGCCAACTTAAAGTGATAAAAAACACCCTTTATAAGGATTTTTGCCACATTTGACGTAAATCTGTTAAAATATATGCGGTTTCTAGAGGACAAAATTCAAATTGGGATCGCAATTTTTGTGGGAGCTATATCTAAATCTAGTTGAATTATAAATTTGCAGAAAATCTGTTAAAATGTGTGGTTTCTAAAGCGGAAAAAGACAAATCGGTAGCGGCATTTATATGGGGACTATATCTAAATCGGAAATAAAATGAAAATCCCAGCCTCCAACTATATTTTTACGAAAATCGTTCGGTTTGATATAGAACGGTCGATATATCCTTTTGTTTTGGTGACTGAAGTATAATAGTGGGCGACAATCATACATATGTACATTTTCATTCAACTCTGAACATACGATTGGCACAGCAGATTTATATCCATTTTTGGTTATATTTCTTCCTCCTTGAAATTTCTCTAAAATAAAAATTTCTTAAAAATTTTCCTCGTCAAAGTTTGACTTTCGGCAAAAATTTAAAAGTCGATGAAGTCGACAGTTTTTCTGTATATATTTCCTGTCATCAAGATATGACTGCTGTTACGACACCAAAGTTCACATCACACACACACACATGCACCAGTGACACCAAGTTTGGCAGGACACACATTCCACAACAAAAAAAAAGAAATAACTTTTCGATATTTTCTCAAGTTTTTCTGCGAAGCCAGACAAAATGTTGCCAGCAGCAACAATATAATAAAGTATTTGCTGATACTTCAGCGCTTTTCTTTTGAGTACGACAAGAAAATGAAAATAGAAAATAAAACAAATCCTAATTATGTTGCACGTGTTCAGCAGTTTCCACAAACTCAGACGAAGAATAGCGTTTTAGTTTGGATTTTTCACAATTTATTTTTACTTTCTTTCCACCACCTACAAAAATTAATGAAGTGTAAAAAGGTCTATTCTCGGCCAAAAAAAAAAACAATGATGAACGAAAAGTGGGGTACTTTGTTGGCCAACTTTAAACACCTTAATTGTTATCCTGGCTGCAGTAGGCGATTAAAAAGTGATTTTCGACAGGGAGGCGATAGTAAACCAAGAACATTTGAATAAAATCACCATTAAAATGTCATTATTAAGGTGCGTGGCATGCAACTGCCTACTCTCGTACTCGCAGCTCGTACACATATTGTGATAATATTTTGTGGCACAATACCGTGTCGAATGATTACATTTTATTTGAATGTTAAGTGGCTGTACGCAAGGTAATCTGTGATTTTTGCTTATATTTTTCGTAATATATTCAAAAGTAATTAAGGCTCAAAGATTTGGCAACAGATGTGCAGCATATTTTTTAATCCTTGAAATTGAAGGTACATCACAACATCATTATTAATGCCATGTTGATGCTGGGGTATTTGAATTTGGGCAGCCGGCGATAAGAGGATATCGACAATTTATTACAATGACTGTAAAAGCGTCTTACCCATTCCCTTTTTGGTCGGAAATTACTTGCCGGATTATGTGCATAATAGTCGTGTTTAATGTCTCTAAATAATCTCCCGTTCTTGAACAACACCTGAACTCAGTTCATTTAATATGTCATGTGCGACAAAGAATAATCCAACAAAAGTAAAGTGGCAATATTGATTATGTAGTCTTATAGTCGAGAAAAGTGCAAACGCACATTAGAGTGTCATACCTCTAAAGGTACGAAAAAATTAATGATATGCTTTATTTGGTTTTTGTCAATATTGAATTTTAGTTAAATTGGTTCGCAGAAAGGGCTACCAAGTTTCAAAGGATAACATTTTTCAAAAAAACTTAAGTATTTATTCGGAGAATATTTTCTAAAAATACTTAAAATGTCATGCTTTTATCTGTATTAGTGTAGCATTAATTCAGTCATTTCATGTTAAGCGGTAAGGGGTTTGACCACGATAGCTGTGATTGTTTTGAAAGTTTGTGTATGTATTCTTCTCATAAAATTATTGTATACGTATTTTTGATTTATTACAAAGAGCAAAAAATATTCTTCAGGAACCCATTGCAAAATAGGCGCGTCGTTGAAAATCGGGTTATTAGCGTTGGTGTAGCAATATATTATTTTTTGTAAAGAACAAAAAACATATTTCTTAATTTTATGAAAAAATGAAGATGAGAAATAAAAAAGTAATTAATATTGAAATACGAATTATGATAAATTTTATATGATAAATAAGTATATTATATATATATTTAAATGATTAACAATAATTCAGTCTTTCATAAGGAATATAAGAAATAGCATAATGAAATAAAAATAAATAAGAATTAAATAGTAAGCTTTAAAAACACATTAAGAATGTCATCAGCAGTTACGCGTAATTTTAGTACTTTTTGGTAAGAATCGAAAAACTTATTCTATAGCAAGCTGATCTTAGTAGAATACTACAACGTGGATAAATATTTTTTCTCAACATATTGAAATTGATTGGCTTATTGTCTTGAAGACATTTAGCGATTCATTATAAATGTTGTGTGGTACTTTAATAATTATCAATATATTCAGAAGCCCCATTCAAATCAAGCTGCAATATACAGTTGTAGCTAGTGAAATACTTTTAAATTTGTGCTCCAAAATTGCAGTAATATTATCAATTACAATCATCAGTCATAGCTATATATATTGACTTTTACATTTCCTTTTTGAAATTCTATAGGCTAATGGAAAGTAATTTTCAGTTGAGAAAATTAAGTTGTTACCGTAATTGAACGATTAAATTTAATAATTAAAAAGCGCTACACTTGCTTCCCCCTCTAAATAATTTGTTATACCAATATAATTTGGCATGGTCGATCTACAATTTTCGGAGCTTCAACTCCATCTAGTTGTACTGAGGCTTTGGACTACTTTCAAAATGATTATAAATCTTATAGTAACTTGGCGTCGTCCACCATCAATGAGAAAAATTGACACGATCTGTTTTTTTGAGTTATGAGACAATACCATATCTATATATTATTTAAGTACTCATTATGTTCTTCAAGTTGGTTAAAATCTTGCTCCGCAATTTGCTTTTGTTTTATTGCTTGAAAACATTACAGGCAGTGCTTCGGTTTCTCGCGTTTCACTCTTTATTTTCCATCTATCAAAAGTATTCACAGAAGTAGATTTAGATTCCATCATCCTAAATATTGGCATTGATAAATTAAAAAAATCTATCTGAAACATATCGGGCTGGGCTAAAAAGTTCTAGGGTGGGTATTAGTGTATAATTAAAATGTCAACAATTGAAATGACACAGAAAATCATAGTTGTATATTTATATTTATTTTGAATCATAGTTGCATATTCACTTTTAAGCGATTAGGTCGAAATTATTTATATTATCTCTCAGACCAATTTAGTTTGATTCTATTTTAAGGAAAAGACTTTATTTATATTATATCTACAGCTTTCTTTTGTTCGGTGACTTAGAGTGGAATTTGATGTAGAATATTATTTCCATTCACACTACCCCCCTAAAACTTAGTATGAATTCAGAAGATGTACGAAATTATCCCTAAAATGAATTTTATGTTTTGACTAATTTCTGGTATTTAAGTTGACTTCTGAGTTTTGGTTATTCAAAGACTTAGGGCAAATATTTGTGCAGAACATTCTGATCCGTTAAACCTCTGTTTTATTGGTGTTTTTTACCCTTTGCATAAAAAGGGGCCAAAAAACTCCTATATTGAATAGCTAGAGGGTTAAAATGTTCCACATAAATGTTGCTCGCAGTGTTTTAAGTAATATTGCTGAATACATCATATACTTAAAATGTAAGGATCACACGGTTTTCTATGCCGTTTCCATCATAATAATGTGAACAATGGTGGAAATATTAACCACTCTTAAAAGGGGCAAAAATACCCCTATATTGAAAATACCCCTACATGAAAAGTTGGTTTACGTCGGCTGGGCATTCTGACTGGGCAGCATGACTATTTCAAAAATGAAAACCATTCGATTTGACATGGCATCAATATTGTGAATTCATTCATTCTATTTTTTCATTGAAAGCCAACAAGTTGGGGTTGTTGTCCTTCAATTGTCAAAACAAAATATAGAAGTTGTACTATGAATTTCAACACTAAACGAAATACATAAATGATTACTTCCCCTCCGCACAGTTTGAAACTCAAACATACATACAAACATAAATATTACATTTCAACAACAATAACATCATAACATTCCAGCAACAGATAGACGACAACACCTGTCGACATTTCAAACGAAAAACACAGTTTCCCTTTTACCTGAACTTGGTGTCTATGTCAAATCAATAGACAGACAATAGCTAAAGTTAAAACGACTTTGTAACACTTGCAAGTAGGGTTTGGGGTTTCCCGGACTTTTTTCATTCCCGGGAAAACGGGAATGAAAAATTTCATTCCCGGGAATCCCGGGAATTCCCGGGAAAAAGTAATTTGTTTATAGGTATGTTAAATATGGTTTAAAATATAATAAAATATTTAATAAGTGGTGTGTTTTATTCAATACTGTCTTATTACAAATTAAAAACGAATGTTATTGTCAAAATATTTTACAAATTATTATTCATTTTACAAATATTTTACTTTCAAGATTATATTTGGAACATACAGATTTATATTGAGAAATGTAATTTCATATTAGGGACATATAAATTCATAATGAGTAATGTAAATTTATAATAGGAACATGTTAATTCATAATGAGATATATAAATCATAATTCATTGAGGATAATTAATTCATAATAGGAACATACCAATTCATAATGAAATATACAAGTTTGTAATCAGAAAATCCATATTCATAATCAGAAAATACGTTTTCATATTCAGAAAATATGAATTCATAATGAGAAAATATAAAATCATATTGAGAAAATGTAAATTTATAATGAGAACATTGATAAAATATGTGTTTCTACGAAAACATCCATAGAAAAACGTACATACATAGCTTCGATTATAAATTTTAGAGTTCTTGCTTATGAATTTATATTTTATGAATATAGATTCCTGAATAAGAATTTATATTTTCTCATTATTAATTTGGATTTTCTCATTTTGTATTTATATATTTCATTATCAATTTGTATGTTCTTATTATGAATTTATATTTCTCAATATGAATTTACATTTCACATTACGAATTTAAAGTGCTGATTGTGAATTATTATTCTCCTATTATGAATTTACATTTCTCATGGTAAACTTACATATTATAAATTTGAAAAGTTGTAGACTAATCGTCAGAATTGGACATTTATATCGCAGGTAGAAGTTACTGACACCTACACAAGATTCAAAATTGAACGCGATTAAGCAAACAAATAACTAATTTACGGAGAATGTTATGACGCATTTAATTTAGAATATTCATTAGTCTGGAGACACAAATATTTTATAGAAACAAACTGTAAAAACAATAGAAACATAAAAAATTAATATTAATTTGATAAATTCATGAAAAATAAAAATATTGAAATAGTCCAGCCATTAATTCTTACAAAGGGCCATTTAAATACACGGTAGCGTATATTTATATTTTCCAGGCGAACAATTTTTATTGTATTCCTATTTTTAGACCATTTCTTTCTGGCTACATATGTAAAGTAAATAGTTCTTGAAGAAGATATTCTTGAAGAAGATATTCACTAGGAAAACAACAAAATTTAGATTATGTAAGCCATAGTATTGTCGGCATGATATTTTTATTTCACAATAAAGATCCTGCAAATAGCCTCACAAAAAGTTTTTATTCCCCTAGCTAAATTTCGCATAAAATGACTATTTAGCGAATTTAAAAAGTTTTGTTTGTCGTAATATTTATAATATAAACAAATACTCAATAAATACTCATTATTGCCAGTAATGTAAATACATATATGAATTAGAAATACATCTAAAAATTCCAATTTATGTAGTAACATTAAATTATTGATCAACATCGTAAATAAATTATATTTTTTTAACATTTCCCGTATTCCCGGGAAATTGAAAAATTTTTCCCGGGAATTCCCGGAAAAATTTGAAAACGATTCGGGAATTCCCGGACCCCAAACCCTACTTGCAAGTCAATGGATGAATGAGAAAAGCAACAACAAGGGAAAACTTGAATTTCGCATCCACAGATAAAACTTGACAACACTAATTTCTGGCAGTTGTTTATCTTCCATTTTCAAATGTGTTTCAGGCCTCTCAGGAGGAAGATAACATTTAAAATTTTTAAATAAAAGAAGAAACTTCTCAATAAATATGTTGATTTTTAGTGATGTCCGACGGTTGTTGAACTATTTCGTTCATGGATCAAGTTAAAAAAAGTTGATATCGCGCAGCAATTTTAAAAAATAAATGATAAAATCAATGATGAATAAGGGTAAATAATATATTAATCATACGCAGAATTTATCTTTCACTTTTCATCAGAAAATAAGTCAATTTCTTGTGGGTTTCCCACGGAGGCAAATTATGCCATACAGTTTTTTAAACTATATTTCATTTTGGTTAACAAACAATTATCAATAATTATAAGCTGGTACATAAGACAAAAAACGCGTCGTTCTTTTCCGTTGGCCATTAACCAGAAATTCGTTGAGACTTTTAACCAAAATCGAATGAAAATGTAAAATAAGCTTTAAATGGGTTTCAACGCAATCTCCTTTTTGAAACTCTGACAACAATGAGGACTTTAAAGCACGTGTACGATTTTATAGAATATGTACATTAGACTGGGTCACGAAATTTAAATTTATAAACAAAAATATCTTAGTTGAAATTAAATTCCTTAAACATTTCGAAAATATTGTGTTTTCATTTCCTTTGGAACAGCAAACACAGTTGGAGTATAAATATAATCATTCATACGACTGGCTCGGCATTACCTCATCAGGTCAACCCAATTTTTCAGTACAGCCCAAAATCCACACCAAACAGTGACTCGTTGTGGATGCATTGGCAATTTTGCTTATTGACATAGCCACCGAGATGAAAATGAGCTTCATCTGAAAATACGATTTTTCGGCAAAATTCTTCATCTCTGCCAAACAATATTTAGTCCATTAGGCGAAGCCAATACGAATAATAGGCTTCAGTTTTTGGACCATTTGAACTTTGTAAGTCTTCATACCGAGGTCTTTGTGCAAAATTCTTCTCAAAGAAGTGCGAGAAATGTTCAGTTCCTGAGAACGATGACGAGTTGATGTTGTTGGATGTTCTTGGACATTCTCAGCCACATCAGCAATGTTTTCGCACTGGACAAGAACATACAAGGGTTATTTTGTCCAATAACAATACATTTTCATGAACTAGCTTCGAAAATGTTCCGCGTAAATTTCTTATAGTTTGCGTCACTACTTTGAAAGCAAGATTTTATTTTTTCCCAATTTTGTTCGAGCGTATAGCGGCCTATTTTGCAAATGTCAAAAATAAACCTGAAAATAAAAGTGAATGTTATTCTACATTTCAAAGTCAAAGTATTATCTATTTAAAATTTAAAATGTTACATGGCCGACCCCATATTTACAAATTTTATTTTGGTAATTTTTACGAATTATTTTTTTTAATTTTTATACACTCCAAGAGAGTACTATGTCTTTGTGCATTTGTTTGTAACACCCAAAAGGAAGCGAGATAGGCCCATTGTTAAGTATACAGATCGACTTAGAATCACTTTTTGAATCGATTTAGCAATGTCCGTCTGTCTGTCTGTCCATCTATTCTTGTAATCACGATACAGGTCTTAATTGTAGCCAGAAGCCAACGAAACTTAGCACAACGAAGTTTTAAGGGATAAGAACGAACGCTATTTAATTTGAAGGAAATCGGTTCAGATTTAGATATAGCCCCCATACGAATTTCACTCCCGATTTGACCCTTTTCACGCTGGATACCACATATTTTAACAGATTTGGTTCAAATTTGGTAGAACATCTTATTTTTGCAATATAAACACCCATGATAAAAATTGTTCAGATCGGTTCAGATTTATATATAGCCCCCATACAAATTTTGCTCCCAATTTGACTTTTTCCGCTCTAGAAACCATATATTTTATCACATTGTTTTCAAATTTGGCAAAACATCTTATATTTAAACTAGGAACACTTGTGGTGAAAATAGGTCAGATCGATTCAGATTTATATATAGATCCAATTCAAATTTCGCTCTCGATTAGACTTTTCTGCTCTAGATACCACATATTTTAACAGATTTTCTTCAAAATTGGCAAAATATCTTATGTTTCCACTAGAAACACCTGTAGTGAAAATGGGTCAGATCGGTTCATATTTATATATATAGCTCCAATACAAATTTGGCTCCCAATATCACCTTTACCGTTCTAGAAACCACATATTTTATCAGATTGTTTTCAAAATTAGCAAAACATCTTATATTTCATCTAGAAACACCTGTGGTGAAAATGTGTTAGATCGGTTCAGATTTATATATATATATCTTCCATTAAAATTTCGCTCCGTTGACCATAACACGTTATACTTGAACTGGAAGAACCTATTGTGTATGTGGGTCACATCATTCCATGTTTGTATATAGCCCCGATACAAATATTCTTCTCGATTTAACAAATCGGATCAGGTCATATTAGCCTATGATTAGGAAGCATACAGAAATCCTTCCCGTTATCAATTTTGTAGCAAATTGAATTGTATTCGGATAGAAAGTGGAGTGTATCACATAGTCGGCCCGCCCGACTTTAGTCTTTCCTTACTTGTTACTAATTATATTTTTGTGATTTGTACAAATTTAATGTTTGTAATTTTTTACAAGTTTACTTTACGTAATTTTTACAAATTCAGTTTTCATAATTTTAACAAATATTTTTTTTTAATTTTTACAATTTAAATTTTTCCAATTTGTAAAAATTTAATTATTGTAGTTTTAACAAAATATTTTTTTTTTAGTTTTTTCGTTTGTATTTTTGTGGTCTGTAATCAATATTTGATTTGAACTGGGATATTGTCCTGGCTCAAGACCATTTTGCATCTATATTTAATAGAATGCAAATTTATTTACAAATGGCATGGTGACATTTATTACTTGGCTGCAGACTACCACTATCATGATTTCCACCCTGTCTAAAGGTTTCATTCAGGTGGCTTCGCAACGACTTTTCAACATCAAACCCGGCCTCTAAAAGGAGATGATTCTCACAAACGAACGATGAGCCAACTTCGTACGCATAGGAAGAATAACATTAAGGCTATATAATTTCATTAATGTAAAATTGATGTTTGATTGATTTTTTTGTAGTAATAACTTTTAATAACCTTCTGAAATGTAAACATAGGCTGATTAATAATAGGTATGGGTATAGTGCAATCACTGTCTAACAAATTAAGACTTTTTGATTGGACCCTATAATTCTGAAAGGGCATAATGAGTAGACCATTTTTGCAGCATAAACTTATAGTCCAGCTGGAGTTTCTTTTTACAGTGGGTCAAAGTTTTAATTTTTCACTGGAAGGGAGCAATATACTAAGTGAAAATAATTGTAAGTTAATGTCCGAGAAAATTCTTTTTATCAGAACTAGAGATGGGCGCGTGAGTGATTTTTGACTCACGTTCACGCACACTCACGAAGGAAACAAATTGAATCACGCACGAAGATTTTTTCCTTCCTGACGTTCACGCACGCTCACGCGAGTAAAATAAATTTTGCCATAACTGCATTGTCTGTTCTTAATTCAAATATACACTTCAAATTTTGATTGCATACATTTAATTAATTTTGAAACTTGAAAAGATTTTTGAATTGAATTCTGTAACAGGTTCGTTCTGTAATAAATATTTATTATTTTGAACAGGGGAATTCTGGCTCAAGACCATTTTGCATCTATATTTTGTAGAATGCAAATTTATTTAAAAATAACATGGTGATATTTATTATTTGGCTGCAGACTACCACTATCATTATTTTCAACGTGTGAAAGGTTTCGTCATGTGGCTTCGCAGCGTCTTTTAAGTAAATGATTTTCACAAACGAATGAGAAGCACAACTCATTTGCTGAATATCCGTTCAAGTAATAAAGCACAAATACCACCTTAATAAAATGTGTATGTTTCATTTAAAAAAATAAGCTTCTTTCATGGTAAACGATATTGACGATTTCCCGTGCTGTCCCGGGATTCCGGGAAATTGAAAAAATAATTCCCGTTTCCCGGGAAATAAAAAGTACGGGAAAATGCAAACCCTAATTCCTACTTCTTTGTAGGTATCCATGAGCACTATCGCTGTGCAAAGTATTATATCGATACATAATGATACTTTTGATAATCATTTCGGAATTATACATAACCGAAGGGACCAAATCGGGAGGGTAGCACAGTGGCACTCATAACCGCTAGGGATACAAAATTTTGCACATCATCTGGAAATTAAAATTTTTAATTTTATATTTCATTACCCTCTCTAACATATACTGGTAAATCTGTACACCCACTAAATGCACTGCTACAATTTCCAATTCAGAGAATTGGAAATTTGTGGTATTAATACATGTACGCATGTATGTCAGAAATGTGTAAATATTAAAGGCGATCTAAAATAATTCTGGTTGGTCAGGGGGGGGGACTTTAAAAAATGTTCTTATACATATATTAATTTCCTGCATAAAAAGAACAACGCCCATACGATCTACAATACAATACACTTTCCTCAGTTTCACTCCTTCCTGTTGGGGCTTATTTATGATATTTGTGGTTTGTTTCATTTTGTTGTTGTTCATGGATTACTTAAGTTTTATTGGAATTGATTTTTTATTTATTTTATTGTGTTTCGAAAATAGAATGGAATTGTTGTAGTACATATTTACTTTAGGCCATCCATGTGTGCGTAAAGAAAATTAAATTGTTTTATATAACAGCAAGAACAACATGCCATATTGAAGTGAATTAAAGGTTAACGTTGAGGATAAGAAAGAACAAGTATTTTTTTATAATATCACTAAGTGGCTTTTTGTTGATTTTTGCAGAAGACCAACTACACCATTTACAATTGAAACTGGGAAAATTCCACTTGAAATTGAGAATTTCCATTTGACATTGAGGAATTTTCAGTCCATAATGAGAAAATTCCAATTGAAATAGAAAAAAATTAAACTGAAATTAAATTTAAAATTAAAAAAAAATTAATTGATATTGAAAAATTCGAATTGAAATTGAGAATTTAAATTTCAAATTGAAAAAATTCCAATTGAATTTGAGAAAATTCTATTTGAAATTGAGCATTTACATTTCAAATTGAGAAAATTTCAATTGAAATTAAGAATTTCCATTTCGTATGAAGGAAGAAATATTCTCAATTTCAAATGGATTTTTCCCAATATCAAGTGGAATTTTCGCAATTTGAAATATAAATTTTCAATTTCAATTGGAATTTTAGCAATTTGAAATAGAAATTCTCAATTTCAATTGGAATTTTCTCAATTATAAATGACAATTCTCAATTTCAATTAGAACTTTCGCAATTTGAATAAGAAATTCCAAATTTCAATTGGAATTTTCCTAATTACAAATGAAAATTCTCAATTTCAATTATAATTTTCGCAATTTGAGAATCTCAATTTCAAATGGAATTTCTCAATTTCAATTTAAAATGGTGTAGACATGATTAGATTGTCATATTTAAGTATCACTTTTATCATGATGCCTTCGTTAAAATTGACGTTCTTGTAGTTCAAAAGATCCAAGAGAGGGCAGATTTTTTTCAATCTGTGATAAAAAAAACAATCGGGCTGTTTTTCTTTAAGCCGGGATAACAAGCTGCGATAACAAAAACTTTAGTAAAAATTTAACTAACTTTAACCAACTACAATATAAATATATATGGTTCAAAACAAATTTTCAAAAAATATTTTGTGTTGACTTTTTTGGACTTAGCCTCGATATCCATCATTTTGACTTACACTGGATAATTATCCAGGCTAAGTCATACATTTTTAATACAAATTTATTTTTTAAAAATTTGTTTTCACACACAATTTTAAAAAATAATTTTTTATTTTGAGTTAAATTTTAACATTTTATTTAGATTTTTGTTATCGCAGCTTAGTTATCCAGTCTTACAGCCATAATATTAAATATTGTGGCCCTTTTGGGACGCCATTAGATGGTGTTGAAATCTAAACGATCTCCTCCTCTCATCGATATTTTCAAATTTTCCAACATTAATTAAATATTTTATTTTGTTGTCCTTTTATGAGGGAGACAGAATATTAATTCAAAGAAAATCTCACATATTCCAGTAGAAAAAGATCCTGATAATGCTGAAGGGTTTTAAGCATTTTATTCCCAAAAAACTTAAACTTTGGCTACGACCCACAGTGTATTAGTGGCAAAAACTTGGTATTTATACACCATTTCCAAGTGTAATTCAGAAAAGATCAATTGTAATTCAGAACTGAAATGCAGATATTCCATTTAAAATCCAGAATTCTTCAATTGATATTCAGATATTCCATTTGAAATTCAGAACTCATCACTTGATATTCAGAAATTCCATTTGAAATCCAGAAATTCCATTTGCAATTCAGAACTCATCAATTGAAAATCAGAATTTGTTATTTGAAATTCAGAACTCATCAAATGCATTTCAGCTTATTTCATATGAAATTCAGAAATGGAATTTCTGAATATCAATTGACGACTTCTGAATTTCAAATGAAATTTCTGAATATCAACTGATGTATTCTACCAAATTTCATGCGCCCAAATCTCAACTTTAATGATTGAATTTTGCAGAGAACATTTCAGTTAAACATATTCCTAAAGATTTTGTTAATATCGCGCTTAATTTTAGCTGAGGATGCTTTTAAAGTTCATAAATGCTAAAATAGTTACAAATTCCATCATAAGAGAGGTTATTTCATTGGGATGCATCTCGGAAACCATATATCGTATTGAAAATTCGTTTAGTTCGTAGAAAATAGGAGCTTTTGAGGTGTTAAATGGAAAATTAAAAAAGTGTAACTACGTTTTTGTTTTCCTTTTCTGCCAGCGGTTTAGCTGAAGGTTATATTTATTCAGTATTAGTAATTTTCTACAGTATAAAACTATATTCGCGAGGCCGACCGATGCCTCGGCATTTACAAATATCGTTAAACTATTGTCTTATTTTTTCATTTTAAAAAGAACACTATGCTTATAGCTGTCAACATCGATTAAATTACTGAAATGGTAAAACTTTCTAAGCCAAATATGAAGAAATACTTTCTTCGTTGTTCTCTGTTAATGTATTTAGGAAAATTTATTTAATGCATACTTTAGGGATGTAAGGTTTTATGGAATGCGAGCCCATGTAAATATTGGGTCGATATTAATCTTAAGTTATTAATAAAGATATATCAGCCGTTTGTCATCGATTAAAAATAAAATAATTTTTATAAAAAATTCGAAAATCGTAAAAAAAAAAAACAAAAAATGATTTAGGCGTTGGGTGTGGCACTGACAATTTTTATTTAATTGTGGACTCAAATGAAATCACCGGTAATGATTTGTATTCATATATATATTAAAATAAGAAACTTATGACGTTTTTTCATTTTAACTTACGTAGGAGGCGGGCGTGGTTGTGGGCGGATTTAAACAAAAATTCGTTTTTTATCTAATTTGACGATATAAGGGATGTGCGAAGGGATGTGCGAAATTTCAAGGTCCTAGCTCTATTCCTTCTAATTTTTGCAGCAGCTTGTTTGAAAATATTCCACTGTGCGACGTTGCAAAAAATCCTGTCAATTGTTAGCCAGCAAAATGACATTTTACAATATATATATTTTAGGAGGAATTTTCACTGTATTTTTCTCAGTGTTATCGAAATCCTTGCGTACACCCGTGTTATTATTCATATTCGATTGAACAAAACAAAACACACATTGAATAAAAAATCATCTCCTCGTCCGCTATGCAAAGTGAATATTTGTTTAGTTTTGTCAGCTACAACGACGCCACAACAAAATGATATTTTCCAACATCATCATCCGACTCATATTGAAAACATAACTCACCACAAATGCGACAACAAGTGGGAAACAACAAAAGAAAACGGATTCGTTCCTTTATTCCTTCATAGCCAAAAACCATTTAAATACAAGTGCTACACAAACAAACGAACAACCAAAGAAAGAACAAACAACTTCTGCTAAACCAGGACAAATGACAGGACAAGTTGATCGATCACAAACTCCTGAACACACACATACACACACAAAAAAAACCTTTTCCTTTCAAAATTATACAATATGTCGCATTAAGAATCCATCCTTTACTATCCGTCCCGGGTTTTGCGTATCACTCAATATGCTAAAGAAGTTCGAGTGTTCCCAACAAGAAAAAACAACAAGAGCAAGAACAAACCCCCAAAAAAATTGAAAAGTTTCGGCTCAATATTTGTTCGTCGCTGTGTTTACCGACCAAAAAGAAAAACATGTTATTGTCAATATCGTCATTGTCTGTTCTGTTCCATAGTATAGTTCAATAGCACAGTGGGAGATGTTGACGTAGATAAAAGAAGGAAATCGAAGAATGAAAATGAATTAGAAAAAACCTAAAGATTATGTGAAATCATCTGCATTACAAGATATTGATGTTTAAAAATGTCAGTGAAATTAATGCAATATTTGAAATAATTTTTAGCAATATCGAATATAAAATAGGAAATCCGCTAAAAACTGGCGATTTAACTTCATATTTCATATCTTTTGGGGTCAAATTTGACACAATGTTGTGTAATATTTTCACTGACATTTTTTGTCATATGTCAGATTTGGTAATAAAGCCAAACAATATATAAAGGGATAGATAGTGAAGGGTAAGGTATAGCTTTTAAAATAAACAGCTTATAAAATAAACAAAAGTATATACCTTAGGGTTTTGTAAAATATTTGTTGGAATTACCCAACTATTAATGGGTAATTCCAACAGAAAACTACCCAAAAACCATAGTTTTGGATTTTCATTATCTCCGATTTTGATGAAATTTGGTGCATACATTCTACTAGTGGTTGCGGGTATTATACCGTTTACCGTAGCTCAAAGTAGGGCGTGGTTTAAGTTTTACAGCGGTCCAAAGTTGGTTATCTTGTGGTTTTTTGGAAGAGATGTCTACCTTATCGATATCATAACTTTGGGTCGCGTTATCAGATCTTAACGACATTAATATCATCTGAATGATTTACACCACAAATATGAATGTCCTTGTGATTCAAGGACTCCAGAAGTTAAAAATAATTTTAATCCTTGAATATCCTGAAAAACATATCTTTAATTTTCTTTATTTTGTTTTGTATTTTAGCTTGAGTTATTCTCTACAAGATATCAAAAATTCAGAGTGGGGTGGAGTGTGGTGTTGATGTTCCCGACTAAAATGAAAGATTGGATCGTTGAAATGGTTGTTAATGCTAAATTAACATAGATAGACGCATGAAATTAAAAGTATATTTAGCAGATTTATTTCTCTTTCATTTGATACCCATATCGCCATTGTCTGATATGCAAAAGTACGAAACTAAATTATTGAAACATTTACATTCTTTGGAAATTAAAAGTCCTGTAAAAAGGCAAACGACCACGAAATAAAAAAATAAGTATGAGTTTTCTTATTAGTGACCTATAGTTTCACTTCTATATAATCTCGTTCTTGGGAGGGAAATCATGTCGCACTGTTTTATTGTAACATCTTATGTGAAGTTTTCCTCCCAATTTATCCGTTGAAAGATCAAAATTTCAGATGTTAATTTTCAAAAATTAGCTTTTTGTAAGACTAGAATGTGTTTACGATGCAAATAACCCCATATTTCAATTTTTACATCACATTTAACCCACTGAGACCCAACAGTAAGAAAAGAATTGTCGGTCCTTAATGGGTTAGGAAGTTCTAAAAATTGGAATTGGTCATCAATACCTCTTCAACGATCCAACAAAAACACAAATCGAACTAAAAATATGGAAGTTATTGCGGTTTTTATAAAAAATGCAAGAAAAATTTCACAAAAATGTTAAAATTTGTTTTTGATATGGTTTGATAAGGCTCCGACCAGATTTAAATTTCTAGCAAGTTTTTTTCTAAATACAATTCTCACCGTGAATTTTATTCAAGAAAAACCTGATTTATAGAGGTTATTTTGAACGTGTCCAGCTCACGAACGGACAATGATAAAAGCGAAATATTTTGGGAGAGCACATAAAACAAACCAATCTTTCATTTTAGTCGGGAACATCCACTACTTTTATTTTGAAGCCACTCTAATATATATATTATAAATAAATATATATATATAATAATAAAGCTAAGAAACCACAATTTCAAATAAAAAGTTGATTGCAAATTCTCTTAAAATGAATGAGAAACCGTTCGACGAAGTCAAAAAAAATAAATTACTTTTTTTCAATTTTCAAAATCTGAAAAACGTGAAAATCTGCAATACAAAAAAATTAAAATTTTTTCTTCGCATTATGAAAAATACATAAAAATATTTACAAAAAAAAAAACATAAAAACAAAAAATAAAAATTCTAATTTTCTTTAAAATCGAAAAATACGAAAAGTTGTCAACTTTTGACCGATTTCTAAAATATATCTGATTTCTAATGTCCTATCTGAAAATAATCCTTGGGTCCTTGTCTAATTTTGGTTTCTTACAGAACTCAAAAATGTCTACTATAACAAAAGTTATTGAATTTTGTCCGATGGATTTTGATTCTGAACCACTGTGCATCGGTCCTTAAAATTTAACCACCCTTTATATACCTTGATTTATGTCAAAGACATATTCATTGCAACAATATTCGCAATGATGGTGTGTATCGACTAGGGTTATATAGTTGCACTTAAAAGTTCGACTTTTTCAAAAAATTAAAAAAAAACGACTTTTCGACAAATTTACTTTTAAAGTAAAAAAGGTCCACTTGAGCCGACTTTTATAAAAAATGAAGAAATATCGTTCATATCGTTGAAAACATATCAAAAGACAAGTCAAAACATAAACACATCCTCGTGTTAGAATGAAATGAGACCAGTTCAGAATGAATGCCATTTCATGGTATAAAATTATAAAAAAAGAAAATTTTAGTTCAAGTAATAAAATATAGCGAAATTCATAAGAGCAAACTATTCATTGAAACATGTTTCCTTTTCAATAGGACGAAGGTAAACCAGCATATTTAAATTTGTTGGTAATCTTCTGTTTCGTAACTGACAAATTGCAAATCGGACTAGCATCAGCCCTACACGAACACAACTGAAGCGACAGCGATAAATGCTCTATTTTATAAATAACTTCAACATTCAATCACTCACGTGTCAAAGCTGCCACAATACCGGAAATATTTAAATTGTACTAAATGTAACTAAATAAAAGCGCAACGACATGGTAGTGGAAAGAGCTTCCGTTGTGCATGAAATATTTATTCATATCACAATATCTGTAGTAAACCTAAAAAAGCCGACACCTAAAAAATCGATTAGACGACGCACTGTGGTGCCTTTGCCAGGGATCAGTGGCAAAAGTCGAAAATTTGATAAAAGCTTTTGGTAAAACTAATAACACCAATTGATAGGGAACTTATTACCGATCAAAAATCCGAAAACCGATTCAAAATTGATTCATTTCTTCAGAAATCAAGAAAAAACAAAAAGTGAAACAATTTTAAGATTCATAATTGAGTTACAGACAAACTATCTACCCAATTTTTACGTTTTCGGTCTCTTTTGAAAGGTACGTTAGATGAAATGAAACAAAAGAAAAATTGGCGGTTTCCAATTTTTTCAACTTTGGTGGAATAGAACTAAAAAAGTTTTGATTAGTTTTGGAAGACATTACTTTCATGTGATTTAATACTCATTACTCTGCCATATTCATTTTAAGTTGGCTGCCGATACTTGCCTATTCGCCTATGGAGTACTATGACTGGCAGAGTCTTGCAATTTTGTGAGAGTTCATTGGGTATTAATTTGGACAGTTGTGCCAAAAATGGGCGGAATTGAAAAAGGGGGTGTGGTACCTCCCATACGAAAAAAATCTATTATCAAATATATTCATTTCTATGACACTGAGAGTTCTGCAATTGTATGTGAATGCATTCACTATTAATCTGGGCGTGGCACATTCCATAAGAAATTAAAACCAGTTATAGAGTATTTTCTCTCACATGACACCAAGTTTCCTGAAAATATGTGTGAGTTCATTAAGTTTTCACTTACGCAGGCAAGATACAAATGGGTGGGATTTGAAAGATGGGCTTGACACCTTCTCTAAAATTAGAACCCAATATATATGCCGTTATATGGCAATAAGAATCTTACAACTTTGTGTGAGTTCAATGAGTATTAATGTTGAAATTTGTGGAAAAAGAGGGCGGTACGAGAAAAGTGGGCGTGGCACCTTCCACATAAAGTAAATATATATCCCTATTAATATTATAAAACTTTTGTCTCGTTTTAGAACTTCATACAGATAGGACCTACAGGCTATATATTGAAAAACTAGCATTGGGGGCGGGAGGGGCGTGACAAACATGTTTTTGATATTTTTTATTTTTCGGTACTTTTTTTTTGTCAGGAGAAGTGGGTGGGGTTCAGTTAGTTAACTATAATTATATTACTAAATATGTGAATATATGATATGTAAGATCAAAAATAAATGAAAGATGATTAGTTTGATAACATATATGTAAATGTAAAATAACAAAAAATATAATGTTTTTGAAAAGAAAGAAAATCCATATTCAACGTCTGATTTTGAAGCTCCCAGTAAGTATAGGATAAAATTCCTGGTCTCATTTTTAAGTCTATGATGTCTTCTTTACAGCAAAATTTTGCTTTTGTAATTATGTTTCCTATTTCAGAAGTTATGATTTTTGCAACGGAAAAAGTCAAAAGGCCGCACTGTGCGACATAACAATTCCACCAGGACTTGGGTGCATTGTTTATCGTGGGCAGACCTAGTTTCGATCACAATCAAGCAATGATGGTCCGCTCGAAGTATGATATAAAGAGGTCGGGAAAGATTTCACTGGCTTATAGTCGCAAATGTTCAGAGGTTAAGCATCGAGTCAAAAGACTTGAAGGAGTTGTGAGGACGAGGAGGAGATTTCGAATATGTTATCTGTCCGGTTATGGCTAACAGACGTACAGTGAGTGACACTGGTTTCAGCTTCCTTTGAAGGCTCGGCCATGATATCACAATGAACCTCTTTTCGGGGCTAAGTGAATGCTTACTTTCCGACAGCGACCATAACCTAACATAGCAATTGTCATGGTTACCCTATTCAACTAAGCTTAAATTTGAACATATTTCCTAGAGGCTAATACCATTAGCTTGAAATGTGCTGTGGTTAATGTTAAACATATTCTAATAAGATGGCAATCTGTAAATTTGTTTAGGAAGATCAAAAATATTGGAAAATAAAATATTGAAGGATTAGTCAATTATTAGCTCATTTGATATGCCATTAACAATATTAAAATGTCGTCGTAATGTACAACAATTTCATACTTTTTGCTGGTTTCTGCAAAAATCTCCCATTGTGTAAAGCTGTTCAAAAAGGGGTAAAGTAGAATTTTAATCCTTTTTTGGGTGTCCTGGCTTTCTAAAGGAGTTGATAGATACATTGTTTGTTTTGGGGCAAAACAACTTAACATTCACCTACTATTCAATAATGACGACGACAACAACAACAATCATCTTCATCAACAGCAACAAATATAAAACTTAAGTTTCCCCCATATTTTGGCTTTCTTTGTCACGTTGGCTTATGGTTTTTTGTTTTTTTTTTTCTTTTCAGTTTTTGCCGTAGATGTGACCCTCCTATTTTGGGGGGGGGCGGGTGAGTAGGGCAAGGAGACGCTTCCGAATTGATTGTTTCGATAAAAGGTTTTTTTTATTTGGATGCTCCATTAAATAAATATTTATCTTTGAAACGTGAATTTAAGTCAACACAATAAGCCAAAAGGTAGAAATAATACTCATTTTGTAAGTCAAATACTCCTTCGAGGACCTTAGGACGCCTCCAAGGACCCTTTTTCCTTTAATACAATACCATGTTTGTTAATGCGTAAAGGAACGATTGAATAAGGTGCGTATGGTTGAATTCTCAACATTCATGCATACAAATACCAATTAATTTAGGAATTTATTTGATAAACTTTTAATTTATTTATTGTAATTTCAACAGCCAGCTGTTTTCTGTTGAAAATTTCTAAATTTAACGCAATCGATGTCCAGACATTAGGGATCAGTGACCATTATTGGAATGAATGCCACTGGGTGGTGGCTCCTAATCTGCCAGACACTTAAGAGATCAATAATTAATCGTGAATTTCAATTTTCATTTAAATGGAAGCGTTGGAAGGGCAAGGTGCTGAGAAACAAAGCAATCGTCTGATTCGTTGAACAAATTTAAAAAATTTTTGATTGATTGTTTTACACAATCGTCCACCATCGCATGAGCGTCAAGTGGTGTCTTAAGACACCATTTTAATT
Organism: Polietes domitor; assembly: GCA_947397865.1. NCBI lineage: Eukaryota > Metazoa > Arthropoda > Insecta > Diptera > Muscidae > Polietes > Polietes domitor. The sequence continues at coordinate 15,458,305 of OX377620.1, forward strand.
AGACCACAACATGGGCACACATGATTGTTAAAATAAATTCGATTACAACTTGCAAGAATAGAGCTGTTAACAGAGCAGCGCTATTAACAGAGCTCTGTTAGGAGTTAACAGAGGAAACAAATTCTGATGGGGGGTAACTATGGGAGTTAATAGTATCCAAACGGAAAAAAATTGGTTGAATAAAATTCATAGCACAGATAGCCCTGGACGTGCCCTATCCGAATTTGTCCCCCACATATTTCAGATGTCTCTCAAATTCATACAATCTTGAATTTTGTAGATGGACATTTTTGAGCCCACCGAGAAAATGTGTGGTATCTAGCGTGAAAAAAGTCAAATCGGTAGTGAAATTAGTATGGGGCTATATCTAAATCTGAACCGATTTTCTTCAAATTCTGCGTTGTCAGAGGAATTTAACATCAAATTTCACTACTTAAATTAAATATACTTAAATTAGTACCATTTTATCCCTTTTTGTACCTCGCAACCCTTACAACAAAAATAATCTTTTCCCCGAGTATGTTTATATATTGCATTTCTACCAATACTTTTTTCTGAATTAATAGACTTTTAAAAGCTCTTTAAATACAAATGTTTGTTCTTATTCTATAGCCATTAATCTGTTAAGTAACATAAAATGAATTACACTGGAAAAACATGAATTTTGGGGGGTGTTTTCAGGAGCCTTTAGCTCGCTGACATCTTGGACGAAATATTTTGCAAATCATCATTAAACGATGCAAACTTAATATCCGTTTGGATTTTTTGTGATTGCATGTGCATCGACCCAGTTTAACGTACACACATCTCAGTACTTGCACATTGTTCTTCGATGCGTATGAATAATATTTTTATTTTTAGTACAACATAAAGTATACGACTAAGTGACCAACGCATTGCTATTTAAATTGCGAAATTTGTTTACGATTTTAATTTCCTTAATTTTATTACTTCATTTTCAATAATATCGTAATATTGACGATAGAGAGGAAAGGAGCTGAAAGGGTCATGTTTCAAATGTTAAAATATCTCACAAGGGCAACAATTCTCATTTTGCCATTAAAATGAATACGAATCGAATATTTACGTAGTGTATACACTAGAGTGACTCATGATGAAATAATCTTCAAACATTAAATTATATGGACCGTACTATCGATTCAAATAAAGATTTCATGCATTTTTCTAAATTTTATGTGTTTTTTTTTTTTTTTTGAAAAACTTTCCTATAGCTTTTAAAAAATCACCCTTTATAAGGCTTTGCGCCAAATTGGAAGAAAATCGGTTAAAATGCGTGACTTCTAGAGGGGAAAAAGTCAATTCGGGATTTGTATGGGAGCTATATCTAAATCTGAACTGATTTGACTAACTTCTACCACAGATGTTTCTATTTAAAATACAAAGTTGTGTGCCTAATTTGAATAAAATTGGTTAGAATATGTGATCTTTAGAGGGCAAAAAGTAAAATGAACGGATTTCATTTCCGAACATTGCTATATCGATTTAAAAAGTGATTCTAAGTAGATCGGTTTACTTAACAATGGGTATATCTCGCTTCCTTTTGGATGTTATGAACAACTGCACAAAGACATAATACCCTAGTGGAGGCTATAAAAAGCCAGACCATCCAGAAAAATCATATATCTTATTTTGAAGTTAGATAAAAAGATAAAGTTAGTAAAAATCCGGAAAACAAAAAAGAAGTCATTTGTGAAAAAAATCTATGGATAATTGTGGAAATTTATAAAGTGAGATAATCTTTTAAAATATATAATTTTTCTAATATTCCCTAATATACTTACGTCATTCTTATACAATCATATATTATTCCAAATCAAAATTATCTCGTGTGTCGGCTATAATAATAAAGGAAGAACACAAAATGAAATTTCAATTTATTTTTGCATATACATACATACATAAATATAAAACCGCAATAAACGTTTGAAGTGTTAACGTCTTTTCCATGAATAAAAGTCGCGTTATGTATTTCGATTTGTCATTCAATGGTTGCGTCTGATTTGATTTTATGATTATAAAGGGTGATTTTTTAAGAGCTTGATAACTTTTTTTTAAAAAAAAACGCATAAAATTTGCAAAATCTCATCGGTTCTTTATTTGAAACGTTAGATTGGTCCATGACATTTACTTTTTGAAGATAATTTCATTTAAATGTTGACCGCGGCTGCGTCTTAGGTGGTCCATTCGGAAAGTCCAATTTTGGGCAACTTTTTCGAGCATTTCGGCCGGAATAGCCCGAATTTATTCGGAAATGTTGTCTTCCAAAGCTGGAATAGTTGCTGGCTTATTTCTGTAGACTTTAGACTTGACGTAGCCCCACAAAAAATAGTCTAAAGGCGTCAAATCGCATGATCTTGGTGGCCAACTTACCGGTCCATTTCTTGAGATGAATTGTTCTCCGAAGTTTTCCCTCAAAATGGCCATAGAATCGCGAGCTGTGTGGCATGTAGCGCCATCTTGTTGAAACCACATGTCAACCAAGTTCAGTTCTTCCATTTTGGGCAAAAAAAAGTTGGATATCATCTCACCGTAGCGCTCACCATTCACAGTTACGTTACGATTCGCATCATCTTTGAAGAAGTACGGTCCAATGATGCCACCAGCCCATAAACCGCACCAAACTGTGACTTTTTCTGGATGCATTGGTAGCTCTTGCAATGCTTCTGGCTGATATTCACTCCAAAATCGACAATTCTGCCTATTTACGTACCCATTGAGCCAAAAATGAGCTTCGTCGCTGAACACAATTTCTTTCTTTCTGAACTTTCTTAACAGAGCACGCATTTTGATAATAAAATTCAATGATTTGCAAGCGTTGCTCGTTAGTAAGTCTATTCATGATGAAATGTCAAAGCATACTGAGCATCTTTCTCTTTGACACCATGTCTGAAATCCCACGTGATCTGTCAAATACTAATGCATGAAAATCCTAACCTCAAAAAAATCACTCTTTACATACATACATATTATAATAAACGAAATAAATCTAAATTCTATTGCATATAAGTAGGAGCAGTATCAAAGAGGGTATACTCGCATCATACATGAATGTTTCCTGTATAAAGCAAAGTACATACACACAGATTTATGTATATGATTACGAAACGAAAATAATATCAAAGATGACAGACAGAAAGAAACGCACACATATGTATACTCGTACAAGTGAACATATTTTTTACAAATATTTGTCAAATACTTTTCAAATGTTCTATGTTCTCTTTTTATAAGAAATTTAATTAAAACAAACAAAAATCTCTTCCGAGAAATGTTAATGCCAGGAGATTGTAAATACAGTAGTATAAATATCTGTGTGGGTTCACATTAGGGTGAATCGTAAAATGGAGAAAGGTATAGGATTATTGTGAACGGATATGATCGAAATCTATATAACAAAACTGTTGTTGCATGATTGACTGACACAGACCAAGTGGCAGAAGCCATATTAATGTAATCTGAACGATGCACTGTGGGGCCTCTGCCAGGAATCAGTGGCAAAAGTCAAAAAATTGATAAAAGCTTTTGGTAAAACTGATAATACCAATTGATCGACCAAAAATCCGACAAAAATTGTGGTTTATATAGCCGTTCAAAGTTGATTCATTTCTTCAGAACTTAAGAAAAAACAAAAAGTGAAAATAAGTGTAAGATTCATAATTGAGTTACAGACAAACTATCTACCCAATTTTTACGTCTTTGGTCTCGTTTGAAAGGTACGTTAGATGAAATGAAATGGTGGTTGAAAGTTGATTAATTTCTTCTGAACTCAAGAAAAAAACAAAAAGTGAGTTACATACAAACTATCTACCCAATTTTTACGTCTTCGGTCTCGTTTGAAAGGTACGTTAGATGAAATGAAATGAATGGTTTCCAAGGCTAAGTTACCCAAATATCGCAGTAGTAAAAAAATACTATATTTTGATCATTTTTCAACTTTGCTGGAATAGGAAAAGTTTTGATTAGTTTTGGAAGACACTACTTTTAGGTGATTTATTACTCATTACTCTGCCGTATTCAATGTAAGTTGGCTGCCAATTTCAATTTAATTTAAAGCATCATCTTTATTCACATTTCGTTTATATACATTATTTACATTGTTTGAGATATTATTCTAGATATTACAGCAAATGAGATCAGTTTTTTTAATTATAACGATTTTATTATTTGAACTTTTCAAGGAAAATAGGAAAAACCTTATTTTGAATTTTTACAATTGCAAATATCGGAAGAAAATAATAATGTATACAAGAAAAAAAAGTAAACTAAATTATACAAACAGTTTTCAATTTGGTAATTTATATTTTATAAAAATTGTAATGATAATTCTCGACATGCTCTTATCATAGGATAAATAGAATGTGTGCTTCTGTTGTAATAGTGTTGGCTAAGTCTGCACATGAATTCATGAATTTTTTCGTAACCACATCTATTATCTCCATCGCAGGTTGTAGATAATTTTTAGGCATTTATTTTGGATTACTTGTAATTTTTTTATAAGCAAAGGTAAGAGTAGGTCTTATAACCGTTCTGAAGAGGCTTATCGGCCTGTAGCTGTTAGGATCGTTTTTAGGTTTTAGGACTGTAACAACTTTAGCTGTTTTGAAGTGCTTTGGAAAGTAGTTAAATTGAATGCAACTGTTAAATATAGCCGCCAATAACTTCAGCGCCTTTGATGGTAACTTTTTTAATATCAAGTTGGATATATTATCCAAACCGGGTGACTTCGAAGCCTTTAGATTTCTAATTATTAAGCATAGTTCATCCAATCTAACAAAAATAGCATCAGAAGAACTGCTAATTTCCCTTTTAAAGCGGTTTATTTTACTATTAACTGTGCCTAAAAATGTATCGGCTAACAATTGGGCCTTTTCATCATCTGCGCAGATTTGCCGATTGTCTTTTTGTAAATATGGGATTGTTTTGTTTGATTTACCCCCCAATGTTCTGCTTATCTTCCAAAACGATTTATCACCTGGCTTTAATTTTGATAGAAATTTATTCCACATTTCATTTCTAAGTTGGCTGCCGATACTTGCCTATTCGCATGTTATTACAATAAAAGTGTGGCACCTCCAACACAAATTTATTTTTTTTTCGCATTTTATAAAGCAACATATTTAGAGTACTATGACTTTCAGAGTCTTGAAATTTTGTGAGAGTTCATTGGGTATATTAGATTTGGACAGTTGTGCAAAAAATGGGCGGAATTGAAAAAGGGGCGTGGTACCTCCCATACCAAAGAAATCTATTATCAAATATATTCATTTCTATGACACTGAGAGTTCTGCAATTGTATGTGAATTCATCAACTATTAATCTGGGTAGTTGGGAGAAAATGGGCGGTATTGTGAAATGGGGCGCGGCTCATCCCATAAGAAATTAAAACCAGTTATAGAGTATTTTCTCTTACATGAGTTTTCTGAAAATATGTGTAATTTCATTAAGTTTTCACTTAAGTAAGCAAGATACAAATGGGCGGTGTTTGAAAGATGGGCGTGGCATCTTTTCTTAAAATTTTATTTCTTTATATGTCAACAAGAGTCTTGCAATTTTGAGTGATTTCATTGAGTATCAATGTGCAAATTTGTTGAAAAAGTGGGCGGTACGAGGTGGGTGGAGTGGGTGTGGCACCTCCCACATAAAGTAAATATATGTCCCTAGCATTAAGGGCGGGAGGGGCGTGGCAAAACTGTTTTTGAGAATAACTTTAAACAATTAGTACATATATATTACAGAGCACGAAAAAAGATGGTTAAAGTCAGGCGTGGCCGAATGTATGATACCCTACACCTAGTCAATATACCCTGTGATGTAGGGTATAAAAAGGTCGTTATATTTGAACAGGGTGTATATATACTACAAATTTCATACTTCTATCTGTATTTGTAAAAAAATTGAACACAAACTTTGAATGAGAGCTATATATAAATCTGAACCGATGTGACACATTTTTAGCATAGGTTTTATGAAATTTAAGACGCTTTCCCAAATTTGACGGAAATCTGTTAAATATGTGGTTTCTAGAGGGGAAATAACCCAATCGGGGTAGACTTTTGTGTGGGAGCTATATATAAATCTGAACCGATATGACCCACTTTCGGCATAGATGTTTCTAGTTAAAATATAAGTTGTTTTTCTAAATTTTAAGAAAACCTGTTGAAATATGTGGTTTCTAGAGCGGAAAAAGTAAAATCGGGAGCAAAATTTGTATGGGAGCTATATCTAAATCTGAACCGATTTTCTTCGAATTAAATAGCGTTCTTCCTCATCCCATAAAACTTCGCTGTGCAAAGTTTCATTTATTTATAACCACAATTGCGACCTGGACTTTGATTACAAGAATAGATGGACAGACGGACGGACATCGCTAAATCGACTCAAAAAGTGTTTCTAAGTCGATCGGTATACTTTGCAATGGGTCTATCTCGTTTCCTTTTGGGTGTTACAAACAAAAAAGTAAATGGAAAATAACACGATATATAATGTTTTTGAAAAGAAGTAAAATCCATATTCAACGTCTGAGTTTAAAGCTCCCAGTAAGTATAGGATGAAATTCGTTGACACATTTTAAAGTCTATGATGTCTTCTTTACAACAAAATTTTACTTTTGCAATTATGTTCCCTATTTCAGAAGTTATGATTTTTGCAACGAAAAAAGTCAAAAGGCTCCACTGTGCGATGGTTCACATATTTTCTTGAATTTTGACTTCGCTTTATTAAAATCCTCTCATTTAAATAAAAATGTTGGAATTTCGTAGGGTTGTGGTAGACTAACTGCTCCTAACGGATATGACACTTTAAGGTTCACCCTGTATGTGAGACGAAGACATGCGTAAAAACTCAAATTGTATTCCTCGAAACGCAATGCAATCTTTTCATCCTTTCCTTTCAGCACATTGATATAAAGCTTTATTAAGAAATGTCATATATAATTTTTACTTTCTTTAAGCATTGAGTGCAAAACGTGTGCCAACTTTTCATTTAATATGCTTTTGTGAAAGTATGAACACAGCTGGTTATTGGATTCTCAGAATTTACTCAAACAAATGTCTGCTTTTATAAAAGAGCTAATTCCAAAAATTTTGCATTTATGTATGGCTAATTTTTATTTCCACGAATTATGCTGCAGCTTTAAAACAATTCATTAGGTTAATTTTACACTTGATTAAAAATTACTTACTCATGTGGTATATTCAATGGGTGGGGTAAATCTTATTGTAATTATGAAGCAGAGGCTAAAACATTTTGGAAAGAGCAGAGGAAATGCTTTAATAATATTTAACAAAAAGTAATAGCGAATAATTATTTATGCTTCATTTCAGGTAAAACTAAAAATATCACTAAAAGGTAATTTTTGTAGAAAAATCTTATTGCTTAAAATCTACTACAAGTGAGATATAACGAAATATTGCAATTATGTAGAAAATAGTTTCATAAAATAATATCTATATTTCCCAAACAAAATACCCAAATTCTCAAAGTGGGAAAAATATGTGGCTTCATTTACCACGGGTAAAGTTTTCTGAATAAGAAGTCAACATATGGTCTTAGATAAATATAATAAAATAATTTTCAAATCAATGTTTTGCTATTTGAGAATTTTTGGAAATACATTATTTTGTATTGAAAAATTTGCAAACATGGTCCAATGACCAAATCGAGGGAGGGAATTAGACGCATCTAAATTATGTCTTCTTTACAAAAAAATATAAAAAATTTGATCCTGACTGCGTAATAATGTTTTCGCCTCTTTGAAAAGAAGTACACTATGCAACAAAAAATATTTTTGGTATGCTGATTCATAAAATCACCATTCCGAATTTTTAATGGATATATTTTTTTAATTTCTTACTAATTTACCTTTAATATTTGTACTCCCATTTTGGAAATATATATACATTAGGGTGGGTCGCCGTCCATACAACTGGAAAAACAATTTCCAGTCACCCCACGAAAATAAAGTTTGGACTTTTTCATGATGATTTGCAAAATATTTCGTTCCTACATGAAGTCGTCTTTGGAAACACCCCTAATAATCAGGAGTTATAGGCCCTTGAAAGCACTTTAAATACAAATTTTGATTCTCGTTTATAGTATTTTTTTTTTCATAGTGAGAACCGACAACTTTTTTGTATTCGGTGGTAGTATTTTATGAAAAATAAATAGTTGCAGTAAATACCTTTCTAATGATACCCAAATGATTAACTTCGGTAGGAGATTGACGCCGCAGCGCTCATTTTTGTAAAAAGAGTTTGAAAATGTTGGCTCTGAAGAACCATTTGGGCATCATTCGAAACGTATTGATTCCTCCTATTTATTTTTCATAATACATTTTACAAAATGTTTCCAAGAAATATGTGTTTTTAGATGTAATTTTGAAAAACCACAAAAAATCAATCGAAAAGTCCAATAATATGACCTATTCAAAGACAAGAATAAAAAATTATATATATTTATTAATTCAGAAAAAATGTGGACAAAAATGCGATATAAAAAATACACGTGAAAACATGATTTTTAGAGGACGAAATATTTTGCAGATCATCATTAAACAATCCAATATTCACTTCTGGGCGGTGACAGCACCAATTTATTTTCGTTACCCATTCTACTGCACATAGGTCCAAAACTTCTACATTTATCCATAGATTTTCTCCCACATTTATCCATACATCGTTTATATATTGATATCGTTATCTTCGCTAGAATTTTAGCTATTAAAAAATAACACAAAGTATGTTTTTCATGATTCCTTTCTTGCCAAAAAACAATTCTTCAAAAAAAAACAATTTTTTGTGAAAGTGAAATGTACATCATTTGTAGCTATCAAATTACCTTTAATTAAACAGATAAACGGGGGTGAAGATAACTTTGGCAAAAATTTTAATTTAAAAATTAAAAAAATAATAATAATTCATATATATTTATACACTCCACGAGAGTATTATGTCTTTGTGCATTTGTTTGTAACACCCAAAAGGAAACGAGATAGACCCATTGTTAATTATACCGATCGTCTTAGAATCACTTTCTGAGTCGATTTAGCAATGTCCGTCTGTCTGTCTGTCTGTCTGTCTGTCTGTCCGTCCATCTATTCTTGTGATCACGATACAGGTCGCAATTGCAGACAGAACCAAATGAAACTTTGCACAACGATGTTTTTCGGGATAAGGACGAACGCTATTTAATTTGAAGAAAATCGGTTCAGATTTATATATAGCTCCCATACAAATTTCACTCCCGATTTGACTTTTTCCGCTCTAGAAACCTCATATTGTATCAGATTGTCTTCAGATTTGGTAAAACATCTTATATTCCCACTAGAAACTCCCATGGTGAATGTCGGACAGATCGGTTCAGATTTATATATAGCTCCCATACAAATTTCGCTCCCGAATTGAATTTTTCCGCCCTAGAAACCACATATTGTATCAGATTGTCTTCAGATTTGGTAAAACATCTTATATTCCCACTAGAAACTCCCATGGTGAATATCGGACAGATCGGTTCAGATTTATATATAGCTCCCATACAAATTTCGCTCCCGATTTGACTTTTTCCGCTCTAGAAACAACATATTCTATCAGATTGTCTTCACATTTGGTAAAACATCTTATGTTTCCACTAGAAACACCCATGGTGAATATCGGTCAGATCGGTTTAGATTTATATATAGCTCCCATACAAATTTCTCTCCCGATTTGACTTTTTCCGCTCTAGAGACCACATAATGTATCAGATTGTCTTCAGATTTGGTAAAACATCTTATATTTCCACTAGAAACACCCATGGTGAATATCGGTCAGATCGGTTCAGATTTATATATAGCTCCCATACAAATTTCGCTCCCGATTTGACTTTTTCCGCTCTAGAAACCACATATTGTATCAGATTGTCTTCAGATTTGGTAAAACATCTTATATTCCCACTAGAAACTCCCATGGTGAATATCGGACAGATCGGTTCAGATTTATATATAGCTCCCATACAAATTTCGCCCCCGATTTGACTTTTTCCGCTCTAGAAACCACATATTCTATCAGATTGTCTTCAGATTTGGTAAAACATCTTATATTTCCACTAGAAACACCCATGGTGAATATCGGTCAGATCGGTTCAGATTTATATATAGCTCCCATACAAATTTCTCTCCCGATTTGACTTTTTCCGCTCTAGAGACCACATAATGTATCAGATTGTCTTCAGATTTGGTAAAACATCTTATATTTCCACTAGAAACACCCATGGTGAATATCGGTCAGATCGGTTCAGATTTATATATAGCTCCCATACAAATTTCTCTCCCGATTTGACTTTTTCCGCTCTAGAGACCACATAATGTATCAGATTGTCTTCAGATTTGGTAAAACATCTTATATTTCCACTAGAAACACCCATGGTGAATATCGGTCAGATCGGTTCAGATTTATATATAGCTCCCATACAAATTTCGCTCCCGATTTGACTTTTTCCGCTCTAGAAACCACATATTGTATCAGATTGTCTTCAGATTTGGCAAAACATCTTATATTTAACCTAAGAACATCTATGGTGAGAATAGGTCAAATCGGTTCAGATTTAGAAATAGCCCCCATACAAATGTCGCTCCCGATTTGACTTTTGCCGCTTTAAAAGCCACATATTGTGCTCGATTTTCTTTAAATTTCGCACAACATCTTATAATCTAACTAAACAAAACAATGGTGAAAGTGGGTAAGATCGGTTCAGATTGAAATATAGCCCAATTTCAAATGTTGCTCCCATAAGTTTAACCGATTTTGGCCAAACATTTTATATTTCGCCTATTTCGTTCCAGGTTTCAATATATCCTCATACAAATGTCCTTTCCGATATAAAATTTTTTGTCAAACACATACATTTACAGGACACAAAAAACCTTCCCGTTTTCACTTTTTTGTATTCGGATTGAAAGTGGAGTGTATCATAGAGTCGGCCCCGCCCGACTTTAGCCTTTCCTTACTGGTTTTTAATATTGTTTTCATGTTTAGAAAGCCAACATACATCAGAAAATAATATAAATTGACCCTTAGCAAATTTGTATTGCATAGTGATATAATACCTTCTTTGGAAGTTTTTTTTTTGGGTTAGCATCTGATTACATCGTATGACAATTTAAAAAAGTCGTTACACTTGAACCGGAAACCATAAGCAAAATGGAGTTTATTGGTATTTTTAGTTTATGATTTCCTTATCCTGTTCCCAAGAAAAGGACTAACAAAATTTCAAAGGATACAAAATTATTTTAATAATAAACGTCGTTACATTAGAACCGGGTGATATACGATACAGCTATAAGAGAAGAAATTTTATACTTCTATTTGTAGATTGTAAGAAAACTTGAACGCAACCTTTGAATGGGAACCTGAACCGATCTGACCCATTTGTAGCATAGGTTTATATATATATATATATATGTGGTCACAACCCATAACAGCCTAAGTCTGTTTTTCAATATTTTCAGTACAGGAGTTTAAAGTTTTGAATCTTCACTGAAAATCAGGAGAAGATGTTTTTTGGAAAACTTTGCTACAGATTCCAAGGAAACGAATTTCTTTACTTAGTTGTTAACAAAAAATAGTTGTTTATTCTCGCAATCAAAAGATATTATCGAAAAAGACACTTAGGCTCTTATGAATTGTTGAACGAAAGAAAGTCAAAAAGTTCAAGTTGAGTTAGGCTATTATTCCAGATTAAATAAAAAACTTTAAGTGCGCCTAAATTGACATAAATTATTAAAAACGAAATTGTAATTCGGAATAAGAGCTTAACTCAAGTTAGGAAAATAAAACTGTTTCTTTGTTTTTTTGGATTAACGACTTAAGTTGATTTAGGCAATGATGAAAAAATAATGTTTATATTTGTTGTAATCCTAAATTGACTTAGGCAGTTATGCCAAAACAGTAATTTAGAAAAATAACTTAAGCTATTAGGTTTTTTAGGATTAATTGCCTTCCTAGAAGAGATACAAACATGAAAAATTTAGAGCAAAAAAATTTAGATACGCTGAATACGATGGTGCTAATAACTCAATTGTGTCCTAACTCGAGTTAGGCTGTTAAGGGTTGTGACCACAGATATATATATATATATATATATATATATATATATATATATATATATTTGTAACACCCAAAAGAAAACTAGATAGACCCATCGTTTATTATACCGATCGACCTAGAATCACTGTTTGAGTCGATTTAGCAATGTCCGTCCATCTGTCCATCCAGGACGAATGCTATTTAATTTGAACAAATCGGTTCATATTTAGATATAGCTCCCGATTTTACTATGGCACAACGCCATATATTTGAACTAGAAACAGCTCTGGTAAAAATAAGCCAGATCGGTTCAGCTTTATATATAGCTCCCATACAAATGTCTCTTCCGATTTGACTCCAATAGAGCTATATATTTGCCACTGAGTTAATTATTTCCGCTCTAGATAAAGCATATTAGAATAGATTTTCTTTAAACCAGCTCATATGTCAACTAAAGACATTTGTGGCGAAAGTGGGCCACATCGGTTCAGATTTATATATAGCTCCCTTAAAAGGGTCTCTCCCGATTTGATTCTTTCCGCTCCAGAAAGCACATATTTTAACAGTTTTTCTTCTAATTCGGCACATCAGGTAATATTTTAAATAGAAACATCTATGGCGAAAGTGGGACACATCGGTTCAGATTTAGATATAGTTCCCATACAAATTTTGCTCCCGGATTTTACTCTTTCCACTCTAGAAACCACATATATCAACAGATTTTCTTCCAATTTGGCACAACGCCATATATTTGAACTAGAAACAGATCTGGCAAAAATAGGCCGGTTCGGTTCAGATTTATATATAGCTCCCATAAAAGTGTCTACCCAGATTTTTTTCTTTCCGCTCTAGAAACAGCATATTTAACAGATTTCCATTAAACTTGTAGTATATTCTCTTCTTATAGCTGTATCGTATATGACCCGGTGCAAATGTAACGACCTTTTTATACCCTACACCACAGGGTACAATGACTAAGTGTAGAGTATCATCTAATCGGCCACGCCCAACTTTAACCTTCCTTACTTGTTTTTTTGTATAAGTTGGCGTGTAAATTTGCTATTTAAGCATGAAGAGCTTCAATTACAACCAGGGTGTCTTTGGTGAACCCCACTGACATTTTCCGGCAATTTTTTTCGTAGCATATTTTAATCCTTAAATGTCCTTTTTGAATGAATTTTTTCGATTTTCTCGAAGAAAGGTTCAAATTTAATAATAAAGAGAGGAGCTAGAGGGTTAAGATTTCCCACAAAAATGATCTTCATATAATTTCGCAATATACTTCTGACAATAAAAATTATCTCAGATAGTAAAAATAACAAAATTTTTTCACATAGTACAAAGCTTCCTTCGACCAAAAATGAAAACTTTTACCCACTATCAAAAGAAACCATCTGGACTATAAGTTTATTTTGCAAAAATGGTCAACTCAACATCAGAATTCAAAATTATAGGGTCTCTACCCTGTTCCCAAAAATGCTGTTGGACAATGTAATTGATAAAATTGTACAACTATTTTTTTATCTTATTGTGGGAAAAAGGTCTAAATTTAAGGCGTTTTTGGAATGTGTGTAGATTTTTTAAAATATCCTCCTAAGAAATTATTATATATGTACATTAGGATGGGTCACAAAAATAAGTTGCTGCGGTCAGAGCCAAAATGTTAAAACTCGTTTTACAAAAATCAGTGCTGCGGCGTCAATTTCATTCCGATGTTCATCATTTAGGCATCATTCGAAAGGTATTGACTGCAGCTATTTATTTTTTATAAAATACTACCACCAAATACTAAGAAGTTTTCAGTTGTCACTGTGAAAATCCACAAAAAATACTAGAAAGGTCCAATAATTCGACCAATAAATAACTCTAAGACAAGAATCAAAATTTATATTTAATGTGCGTTCAAGGGTCTATTATTTCAAAAAAAGATTTGGACAATAATGCAACAAAAAATACACCGGGAAAACATAATTTTTAGGGTTATTTTTAGGATCGTTTAGCTCACAGATGGCTTGATATAGGAACGAAATATTTTCCAAATCATCATTAAACAGTCCAAACTTTATTTTCGTAGGGTGACTGGAACTTGTTTTTCCATTTGTATGGACAGCGACCCAGCCTAATGTACATGAAATAACAACTTCACTAAGATAATAAAGAAAAACATCTTGCGCGTTTGTGCGCTAATTTTATTAAAAACAAATCTCCTATTACACTATCCGACAGTCCATATTACTATAAGTGAAATGGAGTCTTTATTTTTCATTGCCCCTTAAAAGGTCTACATAGTTCCAAATGATACAATTTTGCAAAGAATATTTTAAGTACCCTATGATACCGATATTAATGTCAAATTAAAGAAGAGAATATGTGCTAAAAATACATTAAATTACAAGCTTATATCTTTTTTAGTTTAGCATTATCAACCATTTCAAGCATTCCCTCTTAAAAAGTAAAATATGAATAAAATATTTTATTTTTTTTTTATTTTCTTCATATTTTACTTTTTAAGAAGGAAAGCTTGAAATTGTTGATAATGCTGAACTAATACAGAAAGAAACATGATATTTGAAGTATTTTTAACATACATCCTCCTCATTAATTTGCCGCTTACACCGTTACCATAGGGTGTGAATAAGTATATAAAAATAATTTTTGAACAAGTGTATCCTTTGGAATGTTTGTAGTCCAGTGATGGGGCAACAACATGACGAAATGAAAAACTAAAAACGGCAATTAACTCATCATCCGGTAACGACTTTTTTAAATTGTCGTACGGTGTTATCCAAAATTAAACAAATGATCTAGATACTGTAAAGTTTGATTAGTATTCTATATTAGATCACATTTATTCGAAAAATATTTAATGAAATGTAAATTTGGTTCTTCCCTGAATTAATCTCCGTTTTAGGGATCCCATACCCCACTGCGTGTCGTTAATTCCAAAATTTCATTGTGAAATTTTAAAAAACTACAATTCTGTGGGATGCCAAAAATACGTCGTACCTAATGTCACCGAATACATTCTTTCCCAAACATAATTTATAGCTTTTAAGAATATCTCTAAGAAAACCACACGCAGCAGGGCCAAGGGCCAAATGCGTATTTCAGCAACTAAAAATAGAAATTAATCGTCCATCCGTCGATGACATTGTGTGAAATTTACGAGAAAAACACTTTGAAGTGTTCTTCGTTCTGGTCGTTGCGCATGGGACTCCACCTAAACGACGTCAGACAATAAGTTAATAGGCAACAAATAAGTTAATTTTATTTGAGAATTGAAATGTGTGAAAACTGAATGATTCATTGAATTTGGTAGCAACAAAATAACATGATTAAAAATAAGTTTATTAGAATTAATACAAAACTTCGTGGAAAATAACAAAACAAAATGAAAAGAGAAAAATGGCTGCCATGAATTAGAACAGAAACAGAATGAAATGGTGTTTTATTTTTCTGAACAAATATATATTTTTTTGAATTTTTAACAAGACTCTTGGATGGTGGTCCACATTTTTATACATGCCACAGAGCAAAAGCTTAAGGTACATTCAGCTGAAGTAACAGCACCAGAATTGTCAACATCATCTCTCCTGGAGAATCTCGGAACATCGGTCATATCGTCAACAAGGACACACGAACATCATCATTTAATAAAAATCTTAAACAAACGAGAGAAAAAAAAACACCAACAAGCTCACAAAACATCCACTTCCAGGAATGGTGGTGACTATGTAGCCAATGGTAACGATGACGATGAACTTATCATATGGAACATATGGAATTCTTCGCATCATTCCAACGTAGTTGGTTGCTGGATTTCCTACGAAACATACATAAAGTCATAAGGTTCACCCGGTATTACGAGTTAGACAATATGTCCCACGATGTGGGACTTTTCTTCCTGCTAACGTGTGTCCGGGCACCTTGTGCAAATGTTTTATTTATGCAAATAAGTACAAGTGGCCTGGCTTGCTGGCTGGCTGACTGGATGGCTGTGTTATGGGTTTTAGAGCACCACTCCAGTGGATGGGCAAACACAATGACGTTGACGTCGCCAACAACGGAGGGTCCATTGTTAAGGCAACAGGACAAGTAAATGGAGGTAACACAAGAGCGAGTGCAAAAAACCAGCAGCCACTTGTCGCCTAGTAACACACTGTGCCACAAAAGGGTGTTCTTTTTAACAATGAATGGATAAAAGCTGCACAGTAGTTTGGGAAATTAAAAAAAAAACAAAAACGTGAATATAAAACAAGTAAAACCGACGTTATATACCTTCCACCATGGATTGAATTCCACAGAGGTTGTCGGTTTTCGTAGAAGTGCAGTAATATTACAGGAAAATATAAATTTTTTAATATAGCCAAACCAAAACAAATACAAATATTGAAAAAATAATTTTCTAAATAAATATAATATTTTAATTATTTAAAACCAATAGTTATTTCAAATCAAAAAATAAATATTCTTATTTTTATATTTTAAATAAGCTTAAATGCCATAAATATTGGTAGATAGTGTGTGCTACAGTTGGTTGTATTTCCATTCTATTTTAATTCCAAAAGTACAAATTATGAAAATCCATTATCAGACGTACATAGTACAAAATAACATAACTTCATGATTCAACCAATTTTTGCCGTAAAAGAAAAATTACGAATTTGGAAAAAAACTTGTTATTTTACGTGTCTATACAGTCAGAGGAATGTATACACCGAATTCCATGTTTCCAGCTGCGCCCATTTGGTTGGTACCATTTTTATCTCCTTGACGTTTCTACTCAATTAGAATTTCATCATTCTAGCTGTAGTCGTTTAGTTGGTACTATTTTTATCCCTCTGTACCATTGTATCCCTTGAAATTACGAATTTCGAAAAATCCGTTTATTTTCCGTGTCTACGCAGTCAGAGGAATGTATACTCCGAATTGCATGACACTAGCTACGGTCATTTGGTTGGTACTATTTTTATCCCCTTTTTTCTATTTTGACCCCAAAAAGTACGAATTTTAAAAAATCAGTTTATTTTCCGTGTCTACACTGTCAGAGGAATGTAGCTGCGGTCATTTGATTGGTACTATTTTTATCCCCTTTTTTTCATTTTAACCCCAAAAAGTACGAATTTTGAAAAATCCGTGTATTTGGCTTGTCTATGCAATCAGAGGAATGGAAAAAATACTTTTATATTTGTATCTACTCAATTAGAGGAATTTCGAATTTCGTGTTTCTAGCTGTTGTCGTTTAATATGTACCATTTTTATCCCTTTTTTGCCCCATAAGGGGAATGCGCATATCAAATATCAAGCATATAAAGAGTGATTTTTTTGAGGTTAGGATTTTCATGCATTAGTATTTGACAGATCACGTGGGATTTCAGACATGGTGTCAAAGAGAAAGATGCTCAGTATGCTTTGACATTTCATCATGAATCGTCTTACAAACGAACAACGCTTGCAAATTATTGAATTTTATTATCAAAATGCGTGCTCTGTTAAGAAAGTTCATTGCGCGCTTCCATTTTATGGTCAGTTTAATCGACCCACTGAAGCGGCTATTCGGGCTATTGTGACTAAATTTCGCACCAAATTTACATTGTTGGACATTAAACCACCAACACGCTTACGTAGAGTGCGAACTGAAGAAAATATCGCAGCTGTATCGGCCAGTGTTAATGATGACCACCAATTTTCGATTCGTCGCCGTTCGCACCAATTGGGTCTCTGTTACTCAAAAACGTGGAAATGCCAAAATTGGACTAAGCGGATGGACCACCTAAGACGCAGCCGCGGTCAACATTTAAATGAAATTATCTTCAAAAAGTAAATGTCATGGACCAATCTAACGTTTCAAATAAAGAACCGATGAGATTTTGCAAATTTTATGCGTTTTTTTTTTTAAAAAGTTATCAAGCTCTTAAAAAATCACCCTTTATAAACAGACATATTCAAAAAACATGCTTAAATACGCTAAAATATTAGGGATTATTATGGGTATTTTTAGTTCTTGTGAGGGAAAAAATTTTCCCTTTGGGCCGATTTTGCCCCGTTTCAATTCCAACCGATCTACGACTATAAGACGCATTTATGGAAAATTTGAACGTTCTAGCTCCTTTCGTTTAGATGCTACAACAGATAGACAGACGGACAAATCGTCTTAGAATTTTATGACGATATTTCAAGTGTTACAAACGGAATGACAAAGTTAGTATACCCCAATCCTGGAGGTGGAGGGTATAAAGAGAGCATCCGAAGATATAAAATAGTGAGTGGCAAGTCTTTTGACCATCTTCAATGAATTTATTTTTTTTTAATAAAATTTATTATTTAAAAAAAGGCTTCTAATTTACAAATAACACTATCCAACAAAAATTGTTCGAATTTTCTGATTATTTTTTTTAAACTCAAAAATATGAATATTTCATTTTTGAATATTTGTTTACTAAAATTTAAATTTTTGCCATAGGTACCTTTAATATTTATACTATCATTTGGGAAATACAAGTCCGACAACACCCGCTTATATGTCCAGGTAAAGGTACCTATGATGGCTACAAATCTAGCGTATTTGACTTTCACATAGAAAAAGTGGTTGATTTTTTTTTTCAAAAAAAAAAAAAAACAGTTTTTATTGGCACGAAAAATAGCACAATAAACAGAAAAAAGATCGAAAAAAGTATTTTGTTTTATTTTTTAATAGCTAAAGGGTGATTTTTTAAGAGCTTGATAACTTTAAAAAAAAAAAAAACGCATAATATTTGCAAAATCTCATCGGTTTTTTATTTGAAACGTTAGATTGGTCCATGACATTTACTTTTTGAAGATAATTTCATTTAAATGTTGACCGCGGCTGCGCCTCAAGTGGTCCATCCGCTTAGTCCAATTTTGGCATTTCCACGTTTTTGAGTAACAGAGGCCCAATTGCTGCAAACGGCGACGAATCGATAATTGATGGTCATCATTAACATTGGCCGATACAGCTGCGATATTTTCTTCAGTTCGTACTCTACGTAAGCGTCTTGGTGGTTTAATGTCCAACAATGTAAATTTGGTGCGAAATTTAGTCACATTAGCCCGAATAGCCGCTTCAGTGGGTCGATTAAACTGACCATAAAATGGAAGCGCGCAATGAACTTTCTTAACAGAGCACGCATTTTGATAATAAAATTCAATAATTTGCAAGCGTTGTTCGTTTGTAAGACGATTCATGATGAAATGTCAAAGCATACTGAGCATCTTTCTCGTTGACACCATGTCTGAAATCCCACGTGATCTGTCAAATACTAATGCATGAAAATCCTAACCTCAAAAAAATCACTCTTTATTATACCAAGGAAGAAAACAGTGTATATAAATATGTAAAAGATCTATGGATAAATGTAGTCATTACAATCTTTGTAGGCGCAAAATAATTTAAAAAATCATGATTTTTAACAAGATTGTGCTTTTATTTTTGAGCTTGTCAGTAGTATTTTACGACTTTGTAGTTGCCCTAGTATTTATGTATTCCTCCCAAAAATATGTCATGCCACTCCACTGTCTCATGTCCGCGTTAAACGCTGTGTTTGCAGTCGCAAAGTGAAGTGCACTGTCATAGTTGCTCAGCATCATTTCGAAAAAAATAAACTGCGATGTTAACCTTAATAAACCTAAAGTAACTATAATTAAAGTGGCTTAAATATTTAATGCCAGAGAATTCATCATCATTCCCCAAAACACTCAGTCGTACATGATGTTGTGTTTCTGGAGCATATTCACTGCTATTCTTCTCAATTATTTGATGAAGTCATAAAGACAACAAAAAGTCGAACAAGTAAAATAATCCTTAGATTGATTTATGTTAAATTTTAAAACAACAACAACCAACTGAGTTACTTCAAAGACGAATACCACTAGCACGATGATAGTGGTAGTCTGAAACCAAGTAATAAATGTCACCATGCCATTTGTAAATAAATTTGCATTATATTAAATACTAGCAAATACCCGCTACTTCGTGCGCGGAAATTTTTCGAGTGGGGTGGTATTGACAGTGTAATACCACCCTTAGTGTAAGGATATCACTTTCAGGGTATACAAATTTCGAAAAAATAATTTTTGTTGCACGTCTACGTACTCGGAGAAATATACACACATTTCTAATAGCCTTTTCATATTCTAGCTGAAAACTTTGGTTTGTACCATCTTTATCCCGATTCCCTCAATTTGGTTGGTAACATTTGAACCACTTTTGATTCGCTTCCCTCTTTATAGTACACATTTGATACAATCTTTTTGTGTTGCAGTAATTATGTACATATATACCTAAATCGGTATATACCAAGGTGGGTACCATTTTAATCGCTTTTTGTTCCAAGTTCTACTTAAAAGTATAAATATTGAAAATTAGTTAATGTTTCGCGTCTACACTGTTAATATATGCACCGAATTTCATGATTCTAGTTTCAGCTGTTGTTGGTACCATTCGGATATAAAAAGGTACGAATTTCGATAAATCCATTAATTTTGTTTTTCTATGCATGTACAAACCGAACGCTTTTACCCAATTTCATCTCTAAAAGTACAGATTTTGCAATCTCATTCGCGTTATAATATGTAATATGTGTTCCAAATTTAAAGATTCTAGGTCCAGTCGTTTGGTCAAGGCGGTGGTACAATTTTTAACCCCTTAGAAGTACAAATTTCGGAAAATTCGTTGTTATCACTCATTTACACTGTAAGACGAATATGCACACCGAATTTTATTATTGCTGCGTCATCCATGTTGTTGGTACCTTTTATATCCCGCCTTTCTCATATACCTTTAAAAGTACGAATTTCGAAAAATTCCTTCATTTTGCGTTCGAAAGCATTTCATGATTCCAGCTCCGCCTGTTTGTACCAATCATTTTTATCCCTTTCTACCTAATTTCACCCACATAAAGTACGAATTTTGAAAACTATTTTCTTAGTCACATTCGTGCTGTAAAAGTAATGCCCGTTCCGAATTTCATGATTCTAGGCCCAGTCGTTTGGTCTGGGCTGTGGTAGAATTTTTATCCCATCTAATCCCTTAATGACTTCTTGTCAGTGATCTGCGCTGTAAAACGAATATACACACCGAATTTCAATATTATAGCGTCATCCGTGTTGTTGGTACCTTTTTTATCCCCTTTTCCCCGTTTACTTATAAAAAATACGAATTTCAAAAAATTCAGCCATTTTGCGTTTCTAAGCATTTTGAGGGATGTACACACCTAATTTTATGATTCCAGCTCCATCCGTTTAATTAGTACCATTTTTATCCCTTTTTACCCGATTTCACCCAAAAAAGGACGAATTTTGAATAACATTATCATGGTGGCATTCGTGTTATAAGAGTAATGCCCATTCCAAATTTCAAGATTCTAGGCCCAGCCGTTTGGTCAGGCCGGTGGTACAATTTTTATCCCATTTTATCCCTTAAATATACAAATGTTGAAAAATTCCTT
Organism: Polietes domitor; assembly: GCA_947397865.1. Taxonomy (NCBI): domain Eukaryota; kingdom Metazoa; phylum Arthropoda; class Insecta; order Diptera; family Muscidae; genus Polietes; species Polietes domitor. The sequence continues at coordinate 15,479,852 of OX377620.1, forward strand.
CTTATCAGTGATCTGCGTTGTAAAACGAATATACACACCGAATTTCATTATTGTAGAGTCATCCGTGTTGTTGGTATATTTGTTATCCCTTTTTACCCGATTTCACCCCCCCAAAAAGTACAAATTTTGAAAAATATTTTCTTGGGCGCTTTAAAGCTATAAGAGGAATTTTTGTACCAAATTTCAAGATTCTAGGCCCAGCCGTTTGGTCATTGCGGTGCTACCATTTTTATCCCTTTTTACCCCATTTTACCCCTTAAAAGTACGAATTTCGAAAACCCCGTCTTACACACCTCTACACTGTAAGAGAAATGTACACACCAAATTTCATGATTCTAGTTTCATGATTCCGTTTGGTCTGGGGAGTGATCAGTCAGTCACTCAATCACACAACTCTTTTATATATATAGATTTGCATCTAATGGTCTTGAATGAGGACAATATCCTAGTTCAACTTAAATATTGATTACAGACCAAAAAAATAAAAAAACGACCAAATAATAGGGCAAATAATAGTGACAAAGGGTCACATGAAAAATCGCGCAAAAATAAAGCCATAGTTTTATATATGCATAGTTTTCTATATGAAAAATCGCCCAAATATACGAAAATGTATCTAATAAATGTTCAGTTTTTAAGTCGTCGCAATGGATACATATGTTGTTTCCGAAGGCGCATTTCATTCGATCTTTTGTTCTTCCGATTCAGTTGTACATTTCTCGTTCTCGAAGATATCTTCGTATGGTTCCTGATTAGTGCAGACTGAATTTTTGTGGTAAATAAAAGTTTTCTGTGTTGTCGTCCTTCGACTGGGCTTAAAGATTTTCTCCCCTGAGGTTTTCAGTGTTGCCGCTCTCCGGCCGGGTTTTGAAAATACTTGGTGACTTTTCATATACAAAATATGAATTTCATTATTCTAGGTGTAGCCGTTTCGTTGGTACTATTTTTATCTCTGTATGCACATTTGACCTCTTAAAAGTACGAATTTAAAAAAAAATCCTTTTGAAAAATCTTTCTATTTTGCGCGTCTATGCAATCAGAGGAATATGTGCCCCGAATTTCCTGATTTCATGAAGCTCGAACCATTAATATTTAATCAGTTGATGTGTAACCTAAAAATAAGAAATTCGGAAAAATATATATTTCCACCTCCAAACACAAAAAAGTTACGATTTTTTTTAAATTACCTTTTGACAAAATTCCTGATTTTCGATCCATCCTAGTGTCTACAATTTCATTCGTACTTTTAAGGGGTAAAACAGGAATAGAGGGATAAAAATGGTACCAACCAAACGGCTGTACCTAGAATAATGAAATTCGGTGTACACATTCCTCTGATTGCATAGATAAGTAAAATACACGGATTTTTCAAAATTCGTACTTTTTGGGGTTAAAATGAAAAACGAGGATAAAAATAGTACCAATTTAATGACCGCAGCTAGAGTCATGAAATTCGGAGTATACATTCCTCTGAGTGTGTAGACACGGAAAATAAACTGATTTTTCGAAATTCTTAGTTTTTGCGGTTAAAATGAAAAAGGGGATACAAATAGTACCAATCAAATGACCGCAGCTAGAGTCATAAAATTCGGAGTATACATTTCTCTGACTGCGTAGACACGGAAAATAGACGAATTTTTCGAAATTAGTACTTTCAAGGGATACAATGGTACAGAAGGATAAAAATAGTACCAACTAAACGACTACAACTAGAATGATAAAATTATAATTGCGTAGAAACGTCAAGGGGGTAAAAATGGTACCAACCAAATGGGTGCAGCTGGAATCATGGAATTTGGTGTATACATTCCTCTGACTGCATAGACACGCAAAATATTTTTTTTCCAAATTCGTACTTTTTCTTTTACGGCAAAAATTGCTTGAAATGAAGTTAGGTTATTTTGCACTATGTACGTCTGATAATGGATTTTCCAAATTTGTACTTTTGGAATTTAAATAGAATGGAAATACAACCAACTGTAGCACCCACTATCTACCAATATTTATTGCTTTGAAAATATAAATATAAGAATATTTATTTTTTGAATTGACGTATTGGTAGCATTACCTTATAAGCGTGGTTTGAAATAATTAAAATATTATATTTATTTATAAAATTTATTTGTCAATATTTGTATTTGTTTTGTTTTGGCTATATATTTTCCTGTAATATTACTGCACTTCTACGAAAACCGACAACCTCTGTGGAATGCAATCCATGGTGGAGGGTATATAAAGTTCGGCCCGGCCGAACTTAATGCCGTTTTTACTTGTTTATACCCTCCACCTCCAGGATGGCGGTATACTAACTTTGTCATTCCGTGTGTGTGTTACACACACGACCTGAGACCCTATAAAGTATATATATATTCTTGATCGTCATAAAATTCTAAGACGTGTCTGTCCGACTGTCTGTTGAAAGCACGTTAGCATCTAAACGAAAGGCGCTAGACGTCCAAATTTTCCATAATTACGTCTTATAGTCGTAGATCGGTTGGGATTAAAAACTGGGCGAATTCGACCCAGAGGGAAAAATTTTTCCCTCACAAGGACTAAAAATACCCATAATAACCCCTAATATTTTTGCACATTTTTCAATATGTCTGCTTGTACTTACTTGATATTGGGTAAGCGCATTCCCCCTATAACAGAAACGTGCACCATAAAGTAATTTTTATTCGTAGGGGGTGAAATGGGGCAAAAAGGGATACAAATGGTACATATTAAACGACAACAGCTAAAAACACGAAATTCGCTGTGTACATTCCTCTAACTGAGTAGAGACATAATATAAAAGTATTTTTCCAAATTCGTAATTTTAAGGGGTAAAATGGGAATAGAGGGATAAAAATGGTACCAACCAAACGGCTGCACCTAGAATAATGAAACTTAGTGTATAAGCTCCTCTGATTGCGTAGACACGTAAAATAGAAGGATTTTCCGAAATTCGTACTTTTGGGGTTCAAATGGAAAAAGGGGATAAAAAAGTACCAACCAAATGACCGCAGTGTCATGAAATTCGGAGTATACCTTCATCTCACTGCGTAGACACGAAAAATAAAAGGTTTTTTTTCAAATTCGTACTTTCAAGGGATACAATGGGTACATGGGACAAAAATAATACCAACTACACGAATTCAGATAGAATGAGGATATTCGGTGTGTACATTCCACTAACTGAGTAGAGACATAATATAAAAGTATTTTTCCAAATTAGTACTTTAAGGGGTAAAATGGGAACAGAGGGATAAAAATGGTACCAACCAAACTGCTGCACTTAGAATAATGAAATTCGGTGTAGACTCGTAAAATAAACGATTTTTTCGAAATTCATACTTTTTGGATTTAAAATGGAAAAAGGGGGACATAAATAGTACCAGCTAGAGTCATGAAATTCGGAGTATACATTCCCTGACTGCGTAGACACAAAAACTAAAAGGTTTTATCCAAAATCGTACTTTCAAGGGATACAATGGGTACAGAGAGATAAAAATAGTACCAACTAAACGACTACAGCTAGAATGATGAAATTCGGTGTGTAAATTCCTCTTATTGCGTAGTCACGTAGTCATAAAGAGATTTTAGAAAGTCGTACTCTTAAGGGGGTAAAATAGGAAAAATGGGTTAAAAAATGGTACCAACCTAATGACCGCAGCTAGAATCATGGAATTCGTTGTACACATTCCTCTGACTTCATAGATACGCAAACAAAAAGATGTTTTCAAATTCGTACGTTTTCCTTTTACGGCAAAAATTGGTAGAATCATGAAATTAGGTTATTTTACACTATGTACGTGAGATAATGGATTTTCAAAATTTGCTCTCTTGGAATTAAAATAGAATTGAAATACAAGCAACTGTAGCACCCACAATCTACCAATATTTATGGTATTTAAGCTTTTCGAAAATACAAATATATATATACTAGCTGAACCCCCGCCCGCTTCGCCAGGCAGAAAAACAAACGGTAATAAATATCATATTGTTTATTCTTGTGATCGGTATTATATGTACCACTTATAACACAGTACGACAGTGGTTGGTACACATGAGAAATGTTAACAGAATATGAAAATAGGCTTAAAATAAAGAAATACGTGTCTCGGCGATTTGCTGTAGCACGTCGGAATATTGAGAAAATCGATTTTAAAGATTCGAAGGATCGTGGAGGTTCACTTGTAACGTAGTACTATTATAAAAAGTTCTATAAAAACAGAATGGGTGAACCGATTTAAGTGCTTGAGCCAGTTTTGAAAAGGGAATTAAATTTAGATTTGTTTTTATTAAAAAAAAAACATTTTTTTCCGCTAGATGGCGCTTTAATTTTCATGTAAAATTAAAAAATATCCAAAAAATGTACGAAATTCATTAAAAATACAATGTTGTTGATTTGAAATCCAATAACTAAAGTAGAATCAAACTAAACATGAAAATTAAAGCGCCATCTAGCGGAAAAAAATGTTTTTTTTTGGATATGTTCCATGGAAAATATTGAAGTACGGCGAATGAAGGAAGAAATGTCAAAAATCAAATTGATTTTAGGTTGAGTGTAATTCTCCTCCTTTCCATTACAAAAACAGAAAAAGTCCTACGTAAGAAGAACTTACTTAATCGAATAGCTGGAATTCGAATATACTACATTCAAAACAAATAGAAAGCCAATCAAATTGTTCACTAATCAAACAACACAAAAACTAAAAAATTAATATAATTTCGGTTTTCTTGACCTTAGTCGGCTTTTGGCGATATTTCTTTTTTGTAATCTTTCTTTGCTATTATGCTAAGAAAATCCAAATAAAACGTGTAATTTTACAAAATTCAAATAAAAAATTCCACATCTTTCAAATCCCGCCCATTTGTATAACAATATAGGAATCTCGGTGCGAATATACTCTAAAACCGGGTTTAGTTTCATATGGGAAGGGCCACGACCACTTTCCGCCCATATTTCCACAACTATTTACACTGGATCTATTCAGACAATTTTTCAGCACTCTAGGTTTTATAGAACTGACAATATTCAATAATAGGTTTTAACTTCGTATGTGAGGTACCACGCCCACTATCCCAATACCGCCCATTTTTGGTACAACTACGAAGGTTTATGCTAGATGCACTCACAAAAAAGTTGTATTTGTATTTGTTTTGGCTATATTAAAAATATATATTTTCCTGTAAGATTACTGCACTTCTACGAAAATCGGCAGCCTCTGTGGAATGCAATCCATGGTGGAGGGTATATAAAGTTCGGCCCGGCCGAACATAACTCTATTTTTACTTGTTTTTTTTATTTCGACAATTTTTTTATTATGAAACTTGAAGTTCACTTGTTCTCTTTTATTTTTATTAAAAGTTTAAGTGTTATAGCGAAAATTACTACTAAATGTTTAATAATTATTCGCACAACATCTCGATTAATTATGATACTGGTCATTCCAAAATTCATGATTCAATTCAATTCAATTTATATTTATTGATAAAATAATATATGGCGAATACAAAATAATTTTAATATATGTTCAAGTCGAGAGTTTACGCAGTTTGACTTTTCTACTTAAATATATAAATGTTCTGTAATTGATAAGTTTCGTGAATGTTAATTTTATAATGAAAAAAAAAAATCAAAAATATTCCCAAATAAATCTTCCTTCAATCAGATTCTATTAATGGTTTGTTTTCTGTAGATATTTTCTGAGTTCCTCTACGCACTACTACCCCACGATCTTAATTCAATCACCTTTTTTCATCGGCAGATTCTGCACCATTATGTGCTCATAGTCAATGAAAAAAAAACAACACTTAATCCACCCGATTGTTGGTAATATTACATATATATATATATATATATAGATGTTTATATGCCACCCTTTAAGGTGTCATTATCGTTAAAGGTCGCCGCCATAAACTTTTAATAACAACACAAAATACGAGTTTAACAATCCACGATAAACAGCAACTTTTACAACTTTCTTTTCCTCTCCTTCGAGTAATAATGAATGAACGAACGCACGAAAAAAGGTAACTTTGGGAAAAGCAATACTTTTGTTTTAGAACTCCTACAAGATGTTGGGCTTGTTAAAAATGCGATTAAACTTTTTAATTAACAAGATGTTGTAGCAACGAACGACTGGCAGACGGGTAGACGAAAATAACTGGCAACTGGTTTTCTTTGAGTTAACTTTTTTGAAATGTTTGCGGGTATTTGACGTTTTGGCGTCGTGAAGGGAGGTGTGAAACTTTTTTCCTGGATTTGTTTGGTTTTATGAAGTTATGAAATACTTTCTGGAAAATTAAACTTCGACTAAGATCGATTATACACATTTCGGCATATATTAACTTTTGTTTTAAAGACCATCAAATATTTGTATAATTTTGGGGGATGAGGTTGAAATACATACATTGAAGACCTGTAAATATGTTTGCCACTTTTCCTAACATTGCTTGGGTTTTTTATGAAATAGCATATTAAAAACCACATACTTTTAGAAATGTTGAGGGGGATTCAATGTATCACAAATAAGTTTGAATTAACAATTTGGAAAGGTAAATTCAGTTCATTTGAAAAAAAAATTTATTGTCCAAATCTGTTAAAAAAATAATTAAAAATAACAATGACAGGCAAATATCAAGGACCCAAAAAATTAATGAAGGTTGCTCGACCTGTTCATATCGCACTTTGGTCTCACCATCTTCGCGATTCAAATAAATTATTATGGAAAAATCTAGAATTCTAGTACTTTTACCATCAAACATTAAATATATATTAAAAATCAATTGAATCTTAGAAATATAAGATTTAGAGAAAAACAAAATTCGCACTATTCCTCAGCTATTCCGAAAGTATAATAATATTTAATTCCACTTTCAAATGTATTTTTAAAAAATAATTTCCTTCAACCACACATGAACTCCCATTCTCTTTCTGGTGTTAAAAAATTTATGAAACCTTTAGAACGATATGAAAATAATTAAATTCGAAGCACGCCAGTTTTTTCCGGAGCAGTGTTATCTTACGTTTACAAAGATGGTCATGACTTCAACATATAGACATTTTCCACAGTGCTTTCTTCATTAGAATGCTAGCTATTAAAAATACAACAAAATATTTTTCTATTTTTAATGGACACAATTTCATGGCCAATAAATCTGCATTTCCCAATTTTCAAAAAATATGAAATTGCAGTGGATCAAAAATAAATTATATTTGCCACAACGTATTTTTTTCAAATACAAGCAATTATTTTCTAGTTTTACATAAAATTGTCAAATCTTAAAGAAATATGTTTTTTTAATTTTTTCTTATATTGACTATATCATTTATGCAGAATAAACTATAGTCCAGCTGGTCTGAGTTTCTTTTTACAGTGGGTCAAAGATTTCATTTTTGGATGAAAGGAGCATTGTAATAAGTGAAAAAAATGTTGTAAGTTATTATCTGAGAGAATTCTTATTGTTGTGGAATTTTATGAGGATCATTTGTGTAGAAGATCTTAACCCCTCTCTTTATGGGTCAATTTGACCTTTTTCGAGGAAATCAAAAAAGTAATTTCAAAAAATACAATTAAGGATTAAAATTTTCTACAAAAAAATTTGTCGGCAATTTCAGTGGATACCAATGTTAAATTGCAAAATTACACGCCAAGTTATATAACAAAATTACTACGGTTAAAATTAATTTTTTAAAATAAATTAAAAAAACATACTGATTTGTACCGTCTCCACTTTCTATGCGCTTCGGAAACGACGTGAACGACGTTATGCTGAGACGCTTAAAATATTCTATAAATTATATAGGATTTTTAGAGAAAACAAAAAAAATAGAAAACAAGTAAGGAAAGGCTAAAGTCGGGCGGGGCCGACTCTATGATACACTCCACTTTCAATCCGAATACAATTCAATTCGGTGAAAAAGTGAAAACGGGAAGGTTTTTTGTATCCTGTAAATGTATGTTTTTGACAAAAAATTTTATATCGGAAAGGACATTTGTATGAGGATATATTGAAACCTGGAACGAAATAGGTGAAATATAAAATGTATGGTTTGGCCAAAATCGGTTAAACTTATGGGAGCAACATTTGAATTTGGGCTATATTTAAATCTGAACCGATCTTACCCACTTTCACCATAGTTTTGTTTAGTTATTGTCAGATGTTGTGCGAAATTTAATGAAAATCGAGCACAATATTTGGCTTTTTAAGCGGCAAAAGTCAAATCGGGAGCGTCATTTGTATGGGGGCTATATCTAAATCTGAACCGATCTTACCCAATTTCTACATAGTGTTTCTAGTAGGATTATAAGATGTTGTCCCAAATTTAAAGAAAATCGGGTACAATATATGGTTTTTAGAGCGCAAAATTCAAATCGGGAGCGACATTTGTATTGGGCCTATATCTAAATCTGAACCGATCTGTCCGATATTCACCATGGGAGTTTCTAGTGGGAATATAAGATGTTTTACCAAATCTGAAAACAATATGATACATTATGTGGTTTCTAGAGAGGAAAAAGTCAAATCGGGAGCGAAATTTGTATGGGAGCTATATATAAATCTGAACCGATCTGACCGATATTCACCATGGATGTTTCTAGTGGAAATATAAGATGTTTTACCAAATCTGAAGACAATCTTATACATTATGTGGTTTCTAGAGCGGAAAAAGTCAAATCGGGAGCGAAATTTGTATGGGAGCTATATATAAATCTGAACCGATCTGTCCGATATTCACCATGGGAGTTTCTAGTGGGAATATAAGATGTTTTGCCAATTTTAAAGAAAATCTATTGTAATATGTGGTATCTAGAGTGAAAAGAGTCAAATCGGGAGTGAAATTCGTATGGGGGCTTTATATAAATCTGAACCGATTTTCTTCAAATTAAATAGCGTTCGTCCTTATCCCGAAAAACATCGTTGTGCAAAGTTTCATTTGGTTCTGTCTACAATTGCGACCTGTATCGTGATTACAAGAATAGATGGACGGACAGACAGACAGACAGACAGACAGACAGACGGACGGACATTGCTAAATCGACTCAGAAAGTGATTCTAAGACGATCGGTATAATTAACAATGGGTCTATCTCGTTTCCTTTTGGGTGTTACAAACAAATGCACAAAGACATAATACTCTCGTGGAGTGTATAAAAACAGGTGGTTGAATTTTGAAAATACACCAAATTTCATCATTTATTTCATCAAGAATATACAGATATACAGATTCTCAGGTCGATATTTCAATGTGTACAAACGGAATTATAAATTTAGTATACCCCATCCTATGGTGTAGGGTATAAATAGGGTTTGGGGTCCGGGAATTTCCGAATCGTTTTTTCCGGAAATTCCCGGGAAAATTTTTTCAATTTCCCGGGAATACGGGAAATATTAAAAAAAAATAATTTATTTATTATGTTGATCAATAATTTAATGTTACTATATAAATTGGAATGTTTAGATGTATTTCAAATTCATATATGTATTTCCATTACTGACAATAATGAGTATTTGTTGAGTATTTGTTTATATTATATTACTACAAACAAAACTTTTTAAATTCGCTAAATAGCTATTTCATGCGAAACCCAGTTAGGGGAATAAAAACTTTTTGTGAGGCTATTTGCAGGATCTTTATTGTGAAATAAAAATATCATGCCGACAATACCATAGCTTACATAATGTAAATTTTCTTGTTTTCCTAGAAGAATCGAGGTGAACATATTCTTCAAGAACAATTTACTTTACATATGTAGCCAGAAAGAAATGGTCTAAAAATAGGAATACAATAAAAATTGTTCGCTTGGAAACTTTCAAGAGAAATCTAATAGGAATATAAATATATGCTACGGTGTATTTCAATGGCCATTTGTAAGAATTAATGACTGGACTATATCAATATTTTTAATTTTTTTTGAATTTATTAAATTAATTTTAATTTTTACGTTTCTATTGATTTTACAGTTTAGAATATTCCCCCCTGTTTCTATAAAATATTTTTGTCTCCAGACGAATGAATATTCTAAATTAAATGTGGCATAACATTCTCCGTCATATGAGTTATTTGTTTCCTTAATCGTTTTCAATTTCGAATCTAGTGTAGGTGTCAGTCACTTCTACCTGCGATATAAATGTCCGATTCTGACGATTATTCTACACCTTTTCAAGTTTATAATGAGAAAATGTAATTTATAATCAGAATATGTAAGTTCATGATGAGAAATGTAAATTCATAACAGGAAATGTGAATTCATAATAGGAGCATGATAATTCACAATCAGCACTGTAAATTCGTAATGTGAAATGTAAATTCATATTCATAATATAAAATCATAATAAGAACATACAAATTGATAATGACATATATATATACAAAATGAGAAAATCCAAATTGATAATGAGAAAATATAAATTCTTATTCAGGAATATATAATCATAAAATAGAAATTCATAAAAAATTCATAGGAACTCTAAAATTTATAATCGAAGCTATGTATGTACGTTTTTCTATGGATATTTTCGTAGAAACACTTATTTTATCAATGTTCTCATTATAAATTTATATTTTCTCAATATGATTTTATATTTTCTCATTGTGAATTCATATTTTCTGAATATGAAAACGTATTTTCTGATTATGAATTTGGATTCTCTGATTACAAACTTGTATATTTCATTATGAAATGGTATGTTCCTATTATGAATTAATTGTTCTCAATATAAATTAACAATTCTCATTATGAATTTATATTTCTCATTATGAAGTAACATGTTCCTATTATAAATTTACATTACCCATTATGAACTTATATGTTCCTAATATGAATTTACATTTCTAAATATAAATTTGTATGTTCCGAATATAATCTTGAAAAGGTGTAGAGTAAAATATTTGTAAAATGAAAAATATTTTGTAAAATATTTTGACAATAACTTCGTTTTTAATTTGTAATATGACTGTATTGAAAAACACACCAGTTATTAAATGTTGATATTTTAAACCATATTGGACATAACTATAAAAAAATTACTTTTTCCCGGGAATGAAATTTTTCATTCCCGTTTTCCCGGGAAATGAAAAAAGTCCGGGAAACCCCAAACCCTAGGTATAAAACATGTAATATCGTTTTCGAGTTTAGGACAGCAAAATACATGATGTATTTGATAAAATGGATATAAGCTAGTAGTATTCGAGTTATTCGTAAATTATGATTTTTATAATTATTCGAATAATAATACAATTAATGGTAGTTGAAGTTTCATTCGAATCAAAATTAACCCATAATTAATATGCCCTAATGTAATTTCCCTTTCACTATCCATCCAGCGCACTATGATCCCAAATCCAATTTTTTTGACAGAAAAAAAAAAATAAAATTGGAAAGTCTTAAATGTGTATATATTTTCTTTATGGCAACACTCCAAGTAATCAAGAAAAGGTACTGCAGAAAATTAGGTGGCAACACTACAAGCCTGAAAGGTACTTAAACTTTGCGGTTCGAAAAAAGTGGGATTAATTTTGATATAAGCAGTGTTACAAATTAATTAAAATCAAGACTTAAAAAGAAAATAATAAAATGATTATATTATGCAAATTAACGGCAAGAGTTAGTAGCTGAAAATTTATATTTAACGTTTTATGATTATTGTAGTCTTGTCAGTATTCATAGCTACAGTAATTTTGTGATTTGTACACTATAAATGTCATGGACCAAAAGTTATATGTAGGACTCAACTTGACTCAAAGTGTAAATGTGAAAGTGTTCGTCTGAGGTTGTAGTTTATGGTGGATTTAATATCTCGTCAGCACTTTTCGGCAAACTCCAAAAATTGTCATTTCCTTTTTGGCACAGTTTTTGATTAGCCATAGACTTATAAAGGGTGATTTTTTAGCTATCATCTTTTTGGCAACACTGGTTTAAACAGCTGACGCACGTTTCGTGTTTTGTTTCACTGTCAAACATCTTCAGTTTGGTCTATAATTTAACCATGAATCTTACAAGTCTTACAAACGAACAACGCTTGCAAATTATTGAATTTTATTATCAAAATGCGTGCTCTGTTAAGAAAGTTCATCGCGAGCTTCTTCTATTTTATGGTCAGTTTAATCGACCCACTGAAGCGGCTATTCGGGCTATTGTGACTAAATTTCGCACCAAATTTACATTGTTTGACATTAAACCACCAACACGCTTACGTAGAGTGCGAACTGAAGAAAATATCGCAGCTGTTAATGATGACCATCAATTATCGATTCGTCGCCGTTCGCAGCAATTGGGCCTCTGTTACTCAAAAACGTGGAAATGGCAAAATTGGACTAAGCGGATGGACCATTTGAGGCGCAGTCAAGGTCAACATTTGCATGAAATACTCTTCAAACATTAAATTATATGGACCGTACTATCGATTCAAATACATTTTTCTGAATTTTATGTGTTTTTTTTTTTGAAAACTTTCCTATAGCTTTTAAAAAATAACCCTATATAAAGTATTGTGTCAAATTTGAAGCGAAAAATAAATGGTTTCTTGAGCGGAAAAGTTTGGAGCGCCATTTGTATGGCGATATATCTAAATCTGAACGGATTTGTTTCAAATTAAATAGCGTTAGTCCTTGGCTCGCAAAACTTACTTTTGCCATTTTTTTTGATCGTACAATAATTGCGACCAGTTCTTCGATTACACGAATAGATGGACGGATAGACAGACGCAGAAAGTGATTCTAATTTTAATTTTTTATCCATAAACATGTAGTTCTGTTGAGGTATGGTCCAAGATATGTCCTATGAGACCGGTTTTAAACTTGTAGTTTAAAACAGACTGCGGACATGTCCAAGACATATCACCCCCTCCAATGACAAACCATGGTAAAAGGGACCGGTCCCCTTCAAACATTTGGGTTAGAACCAGGAACGGTCCTTACCCACCAGGTACTAGTTCTAGGACTTGTGCTGGAACAGTTCATTTTTCCGTAGAGCATCTTCTGACAATAAGCTTTAAACTAATAAATATTTTTTTCATGTTCAGAGGACCGACATTATCTTAAATACAAACATTCAGGTTTTTCGCTTGTCATAACATTTGTTCGTCCCTGAAATTTGAAAAATGTCTTTCAGTGGAATGTATACAACGAATTTCATTATTCTAACGTCCTATTCGTATCTTGTAAATACACGGACGGTCACTGCAGCATTACATCATCCCCTACAAATAAGAATCAATTCATTATGCCCGATCTGCTATAACAGAGAAAGTGCATACAAAATATAAGGGAAATATAAACATTAGAGTGGCTTCAAAATAAAAGTAGTGGATGTTCCCGACTAAAATGAAAGATTGGTTTGTTTTATGTGTTCTTCCAAAATATTTCGCTTTTATCATTGTCCGTTCGTGAGCTGGACGCATTCAAAATAACCTATAAATCAGATTTTTCTTGAATAAAATTCACGGTGAGAATAGTATTTAGAAAAAACTGCTAGAAATTAAAATCTGGTCCGAGACTTAACAAACCGTGTTAAAAATTTGCATTTTAAGCCAGAATAGAGGGTAGAATTTTAACATTTTTGTGCAATTTTTGTTGAATTTTTTATAAAAACTGGAGTAATTTCCACATTTTTAGTTAGATTTGTGTTTTTGTTGGATCGTTGAAGAGGTATTGATCACCAATTGCAATTTTTAGAACTTCTTAACCAATTAAGGCCCGAAACAATTTTTTTCTTACTGCTGATTCTCAGTGGGTTAAATGTGATGTAAAAACTGAAATATGAGGTTACTTGCATCGTAAACACATTCTAGTCTTACAAAAAGCTAATTTTTGAACAAAAAACATCTGAAATTTTGGTCTTTCAATGGATAAATTGGGAGGAAAACTTCACATAAGATGTTATAATAAAACTGTGCGACATGATTTCCCTTCCAAGAACATGATTATATAGAAGTGAAACTATAGGTCACTAATAGGAAAACTCATAATCAGTTTTTCATTTCCTGGTCGTTTGACTTTTTTACAGGACTTTTTATGTCCAAAAGATGCAAATGTTTCAATAATATAGTTTCATACTTTTGCGTGCCATACAATGGCGATATGGGTATCAAATGAAAGAGAAGAACATCTTCTAAATATACTTTTAATTTCATGCGTCTAGCTATGTTAATTTAATATTAACAACCATTTCAATCTTTCCCCTTTAAAAAGTATATGTGTATTATTTATGTTTTGTTTTTTAAGGGGGAAAATTTGAAATGGTTGAATTTCTTTCCAAAAATTAGCTTTAAATAATACTAGAATGTATATACGATGCAAATAAACCCATATTACAGTTTTTATTTCACATTTAACCCACTGAGTATTAACATTAAGAACAAAATTTGCGGCCCTTAATGGCTTTGAAAATCCTTAAAATTGCAATAGGTTATCAATTCCTCTCCAATGAGCCCCTAAAAACATAAATCGAACTAAAAATGTGGAAGTTATTACGGATTTTATAAAAAATGCATCAGAAATTGCACTAAAATAGTATAAATCTGTCCTTTATATTGGCTCATATTGGAAGTTTTTAATATGGTTTAATAAGGCTCGGGTCGGATTTTAATTTTTAGAGGTTTTTTCTCAATACCATTCTCATCGTGAGTTTTATTCAACAAAAACCTAATTTATAGAGGTTATTTTGAACGCGCCCAGCTCACGAACGGACAATGATAAAAGCGAAATACTTCGGGAGAACACATAAAAGAAACCAATCTTTCATTTTAGTCGGGAACATCAACAACATTTTTTCCTTCCTCACAAAAGAAGCCACTCTAATAAACATACATCTTCATAAAACATACTTTAAATATTTGGGATTATTGGGGGTATTTTTTTGGCCCTTTTTAGCGAAAATGTATTCCCTCTGGACAAATTTCGTCCATTTGCCATCCCAACTGATCTGTAACTACATTACTGAAAAATTTGGACCACCTAGCTCTTTTCGCTTATATCGTTTTAGAATTGTATGAAGGTCAAGAATATATATGTGATACAAACGGAATAACAAACTTAGGACCCATCGTTTTTGAGTTAGGGACACCAAAATATCCTCAAAATGGTTATTAGTTAGTATTATTCGTAAATTATGATTTTTCTTTATTCGAATAATAATGCAATTAATGTCTGTTGATAATTTCTTCGAACCAAAAGTAAGCCATAAATAATTATGTCCTAATGTAATTTCCCATTCACTATCCCATCCAGCGTGTAACCAAGCTTCTGTATCGTTGCCATAAACATAACAATTCGAATACCTTCGTCTGACCTTGACTTGTAGAAGGGTGTGCAAACAAACGAGTTCAATGTTCTTCACTTATGTATGTATGGGCCTTGTGGGCTTTCGAAAAAAGGCAGTTTCAGTACAACGCAAAGCTTTAATTATACCCCCCCCTCCAAAATATACGCATATTCACTTGTTGATACAACGCTCAACCAAAAATTTATTATAACGATGGCATGAAATGTATTCTCGTTCTCGTACTCCGCCAGACTATAGCAGTAACCTTGGCGCCGGTAACTATATTGAAAAAGTTTCGAGGTCATGAAATATTTAATAATAATAAATTTCGATAAATACTTGAGCATGGCCACACTACCACCTAACGAATTATCTTTTTAGAATGGGGGGGTTGGGCACAGATACAAACCACATTGGAATGGAATATTGGCAGTAGTGCAATTATAAATCATCACAACTTTGGTTATCATCGGACCAGCACCCAAGTATTTCAACTATTATGAATTCCTATGAAATGTTTATTGTTTCCTAGCATCGCCTTGTTTATGGCCACAAAAATCAAACCTTTTTATAAACTTGCCGACGTTTTATTTGTTTTATTTTATTGGCTACTACTTTTTTGTTATTTTTGTTTTCGGTTGAACGCATTGTTGTTTTTATACAATTTTCCTGGAGGGATTGCCAAAAATGTATGTAAATATATGACCATTCCATTGAAACGAAAATCCTTTCAAACTCGTGTTCATATACATAACACCAAATGTTCACAGTTTTTTCCCGCAGGCATACCTACATTTGTAGTTGTATGTGTATTCGAACAGAAACAAAAATGTCAGCAATTTGTTGCATTCCGAACAAATACACTTTAATACGAAATACAATATTTTTTTTCTTATTTTGCTTCAATACAAATTGACTATCCTGAAAAATGGTACAACAAAAACATGACAATGAAGTAAAATAACAACATATTGTTTTTAGCAGGAAAAATTCAGTATATGTTGAACGCACGGAAACGGAAGGAAGTCCACAATTTGTCTTTTAAATGGAAATAAATATTTCAAAACAAAAAACACTATGCATTTGCATTGAAACTAGACCCAGATAATAAAATTCCATTCCTTTATATTGTTTCCATTTTGAAGGTCTTTAAAATTGTAAGTTATGTAGGGTGTCTGAAACTACGAAATAAAATGTTAAAATTTTATTCGCCCGCTACCGACTGTTCAAGTTTTAATATCTGGTGTGTTTCAGCCAAAAATAATGTAATCGATTTTTTTTTAATTTGTATACCCTCCACCTCCAGGATGGGGTATATTAACTTTGTCATTCCGTTTGTAACACCTTGAAATATTCATCGGAGACCCCATAAATTATATATATTCCTGGTCGTGGTAAAATTCTAAGATGATATAGCCATGTCCGTCTGTCTGTCTGTTGAAAGCACGATAGCGGCCGAACGAAATGAGCTAGGAGGTTCAAATTTTGCCTAAGTGTGTCTTTTGGTTGTAGATCGGTTGGGATTGAAAGAGGGCGAAATCGGCCCAGAGGGAAAAAATTTTCCCTCACAAGGACTGAAAATACCCCTAATATTTAGAGTATTTCAGCATGTTTTTTGAAAATATTAGCTTGTATTTAGTTGATATTTGCAATTTATGTCCCTTTATAGCATAAAAGGGCATCATAGAGTGTTTTTTATTTGTAGGGGGCAAAATGGGACAAAAAGGGATAAAAATGGTACCTATCAAACGACAACAGACAGAAACACGAAATTTGGCGTGTACATTCCTCTAATAGAGTAGATACATAACATAAGAGTATTTTTTATAAATTTGTACTTTTAAGGGGTTAAATGGGGATAGAGGGATAAAAATAGTACCAACTTAACGGCTGCACCTAGAATAATGAAATTCTATGTATACATTCCTCTGATTGCATAGACACGTAAAATAAAAGAACTTTCCAAAATTCGTACTTTTTGGGGTTCAAATGGAAAAAGGGGATAAAAATAGTACCTACCAAATGACCGCAGCTAGAATCATGAAATTCGGACTATACATTCCTCTGATTGCGTAGACACGAATAAAACGTTTTTTCCAAATTCGTACTATGAAGGGATACAATGGCTACAGGGGATAAAAATAGTACCAACTAAACGAATACAGCTAGAATGATTAAATTCGATGTATACATCCCTCTAATTGTGTAGATACGTAAACTAAAGAGATTTTAGATAGTCGCACTCTTAAGGGGCAAAATTGGAAAAAGGGGATAAAAATGGTACCAACAAAATGGCCGCTGGTAGAATCATGGAATTCGGTGTATACATTCCTCTGACTGCATAGCCACGTAAAATATTTTTTTTTTCAAATTCGTACTTTGTACGAAATACAACTCTCTATCCACCAATATTCCCTTATATTTAATTTATGAATTGAAGTATTATTCCATTATATATATATACATAGTATACAAATATTGGTAGCCTTGGCTTATTAATTAAATTTCTGATTTTCATACAGTTAAAATTTGTTGAGGCCATTCCTCTTGTAGCTTGGAAGCACCACAAAGAAAATACAAATTTTAGCGTGCGAAATGGGACAAAAAGGGATAACATCTGGTATCAATGATACGACAACAGCTAGAATCATGAAATTCGGTAATAGAGGGATTTTTCGAAATTCGTACTTTTAAGGGATATAATTGAAATAGAGGGATAAAAATGGGACCTACCAAACCGCTGTAGTTGAAATCATGAAATTTGGTGTATACATTCTGACTATGAAGACTCGAATTTTTTTTCGAAATTTGTACATTTGGGCGGAGAATGGGGCGAATGGGGATATCTTTAAAATTTATACTTTTCTTACCAATTTGTCTGTATCTGAAAATGCTTCTTTCTAATGGCGACTGACAATCGCCTAATAATGAGTGGAAGGTACTAGGAGGTTCGTGTCACATGATCCCAGTTTCCACATTTATAAAACAATTGCAAAAATATGATCAAATCTCAAGTCATAGTGGATCCCATACACCAGTATATAAGTTATGAAGGATTTAATATTAGCTAGGATAGAGCCAATTGTGTGGGAGGTACAAGAAGGGGCGTGGCTAAAGCGTAACTATTTTTTAGGTTTAAAGTGATTATAAAAACATTGTCAAATATCAAATTGCATATGATTCTAACTACCCGTATGGATGTTATGTCGGTTTTATTGTGACCAAAGTTTATGCCACTTTATGCCCAGAAGGGGCGTGGCAATTTCGTCCATCTTCGAACTTAAACTAAGCTTGGAAAAAATATTACCATGTTGAAAGTTTGAATCGATTCCTTAACTCCTTTCGATAGTTATCGTGTACACCAGCCAGCCAGACGGACGGACGGACGCATTATGGACGGAAATAGGAAAATGTGGCTTAAAGTCTGTAAAATCCACAAAAATGCTTGGATATGGTGAAATTTGGTTGAAATTTCTCTGTTCCCCAGCTTTCCTGTACACTTCGCAATTAAGACGATTGAAAGAAAATGAACGAGAATAAAATACTTTACAAGTATCCCGAAAGAATTATTCTTATAATAGGTGACATTTTGCATCAAGGACACTAGATACTTTAAATATGACGACAAAATATATAAACAACGAAAAGGTATGCCGATGGGATCTCCAGCATCTCCAATAATTGCTGACATCGTTATGGAGGAACTTTTGGACACTTCACTGGATAAGAAGACGTACAAACCACGACTATTAACGAAATATGTTGACGATCTTTTGGCAATCATTAAGGCACCATGTTACAAACACTCAACTCGTTCAACAAACAAATACAGTTCACAATGGAATGTATTATTCATCGACAATGTTCTCGGCTTAAACTTGACTGGTATCAAAAACCTACTGCTTCTGGTAGACTGATCAATTTTAACTCAAAACATCCTAGGAGAGTAATAATATACACAGCGACTAATTTCATTAACAGGATCTTATCTATAAGTGACGCAGAATTTCACCAAGACAATATACTAAAAATTAAGGACATACTAAAAAATAATGACTTTTCCACACAAACAATAGCAGACTTAGTAAAAAATATAAATTCAGAAAAAGTGCACACCACAACAGATACCAAAGAAAACGACAAAATATTGAAATCTTTGACCTATGTAGCGGGTTTTTCTCAAAGATTTCGCCATTCAAATTTATACGACAAAGAGAAATACCAATTAGCATTTAAGACGCATGTTACAGTCAATAACCTTTTTAGCAGGATAAAATCTAGATTAAAAAATGAAGATAAATCGGACGTAGTTTACCAAATTACATGCAACGGGTACAAGTCCAACTTATGCCAAAAGGTATATGTTGGCACCACAACGACTAAATTAAAGACAAGACTTTCTTCGCATAAATCTGGCCAAAAAGCTACAAATAGACCACTAGAACAAAAAACCGCTCTGGCTGTCCACTGTACTTTGACGGGTCACACACCGAATTTCGTCGATGTATAAATATTAGCACAAGAGAACAACTACAGACGCTCTTGAAACTTTACATATAATTGATGTTCCCTCTGACAAGAGAATAAATTACAAAACCGACACATACGGATGCGCTCACATATACAGACACATTATTAAAAAGCATAAATGTAAGCAAAAATAATTTAGTTGACAAAGACTGGTTGTGCGGACAAGTTACTGTCGTTTATACTTTATATTCACAAATGTAATTATTGTTTTTGTATATTTAATGTTAAAAATATTTGTTTTTATAGTGACACCCCTGAAGATGATTGACGAAGTCAATCAAAATATTGGGAATTTTTAAATAAAAAAATTAATAAAAACACAACATCGTTGTTTTCAAATTACATAACCTCAAGCCGGACAAATACACCTACACACAATTTATTAAATGGTAAACTTTCCAAAATACATCATTTGGAATAAATACAAATAATATGTCCTTGATTAATATCCCGTTATAAGAACAATACAGCGTTGTTTTTTTTTTTTTTTTTGAATAAAAAGTTGTGAGGGGTCAAATCTCACATAATTGAATTTTGGAGTATGTATGTAAACATGGGTTTATATTTTTTGGCAAAAATAGTTCTTCGCTAGATAATTTAGTACTTTTATATGCATATAATGTAAGTCTCTCATATATGGCACAGCAAACAAATCACCGTTATTCCAAGATAGCGAATTGGCTAATGTGGCTTAAAATTTGTAATTAAGCTGTGTAAGCTAGGCTTTATGAATCATTTTTGAAGAATGCGTTTTGTTCTCACTAAATGTTTATTTGAGGATATACAATTTATACATTCGATTTTCTATTTATTTATTACACTTTCAAATGCATATATATTTTTACTATACTAGCAGTACCCGCTGCTTCGCACGCGAAAAAGCCAGGTATTTGCTATTATTCGTCTCTGTTTTAGGATAGTATTTATTTTATTTTCTTTTCTAAAATAGTAAATTTGAAACATAGCATAGTACTCATATACAGTCAAAGGAATGTGCTTGTCGATGTGCACTGTTTTAGCAGAACTCCCTTCGTATATATATTTTTTATCATATTCTACCCAGTTTTTAACAAAAAATTACAACCGCGGAGCCTTTTATTCGAAAAAAATTCATTTTACATACTAAATTTCACGATTCCACCTGTAATCCTAATGTTGATACCATTTTTATCCTTTTTGGTCCCGCTCTCCCCTTAAAAATACAAATTTCGAAAAATCCATTTATGTTACAAGTCTACGTTGTCAGAGGAATTTACGCACCAAATTTCACGACTATAGCAACAATATTTTAGTTGGTACTATTTTTATCCCTTTTTGTCCCGCTCACACCTTTTAGGTATAAATTTCAAAAATATCCATTAGGATTTGCGATTCTACATTGACAGAGGAATTTACACACCTAATTATTAAATTATTAATTAAATTAGTACCAATAGTATTCCTTTTTGTCCCTCGTAACCCTTAAAAGTACAAATTTTGAAAAAATTTAATGCTCTTGGTCAGAGGAATTTATATACCAATTCTCACGATTCTTGCTATAATAATTTAGTTGGTACTATTTTTAACCCTTTTTGTCCCACTAACATTTTATAACTATAAATTTCGAAAAAAAAACAACAATTTTACTGCGCTTCAGAAGAACTTACATATCAAATTTCAAGATTCTAGCTGCAATACTTTAGTTGGTACCATTCCTGCGCAACCCTTAAAAGTACAAAATGCATTTATATTCCGCTTCTATATTGTGAGAGGAATTTACACACCAAATTTCGCGACTATAGCTGCAATACTTAAATTAGTACCATTTTCATCCCTTTTTATACCGCTAACCTCTTATAACTATAAATTTCGAAAAATCAAATTTTACTGCGCCTCTACATGGTCAGAAGAACTTACACATCAAATTTGAAGATTCTAGCTGCAATACTGTAGTTGGTACCATTCATATCCCTTTTTGTCCTGCACAACCCTTAAAAGTACAAAATGCATTTATATTCCGCTTCTATATGGTGAGAGGAATTTACACACCAAATTTCGCGACTATAGCTGCAATACTTAAATTAGTACCATTTTCATCCCTTTTTGTCCCTCGCAGCCCTTATAAGTACAAATTTTTAAAAATCCAATTTTACATGGTCAGAAGAACTTACACATAAAACTTCAAGATTCTAGGTGCAATACTTTATTTAGTACAATTTGTATCCCTTTTTGTCCCGCGCAATCCTTAAAAGTACAAAATGCATTTATATTCCGCTTCTATGTGGTAAGAGGAATTTACATACCAAATTTCACGACTATAGCTACAATACTTTAGTTGGTACCATTTTTATCCCTTTTTGTCCCGCTAACCTTTTATAACCATAAATTTCGAAAAAAACAATTTTACTGCGCTTCTACATGGTCAGAAGAACTTACATATAAAATTTCAAGATTCTAGCTGCAATATTTTAGTTGGTACCATTTTTATCCCTTTTTGTCCCGCGCAACCCTTAAAAGTACAAAATGCAATTTATATTCCGCTTCTATGTGGTGAGAGGAATTTGCACACCAAATTTCGCGATTATAGCTGCAATACTTAAATTAGTACCATTTTCATCCCTATTTGTCCCTCGCAACCTTTAAAAGTACAAATTGTAAATAGTTTAGTTGGTACAATTTTTATCCCTTTTTGTCCCGCTCACCCCTTATAAGTACAAATTTCGAAAAATCAATTTCTATTGCAAGTCTACGTTGTCAGAGGAATGTAAATACCGATTTTCACGATTCTAACTGCAATTCTTAAATTGGTAGCATTTTTATCCCTTTTTGTCTCTATCCTCCCTTAAAAGTACAAATTTCGAAAAATCCCTATTTGTAGCTCTTCTGCATGGTCAGCGCAAGGAACACACCGAATTTCATGTTTCTATCTACTGTCGTTTAGACAGGGCGAAGGTTCGATGGTTATCCCTTTTTGTCCCATTTTACCCCTAAAAGTACGAATTTCGTAAAACCCTTCTACATCATATTTGGGAACTACCCTGAAAATTTCATGAGCCTGGCTTCAGAGCTTTGGTCTGTGGGCTGGTCAATGATAAGTTAGTCAGTCAGTGTTCTTTTGATATTTTTATTATATATTTTGTATTTTTGGGTAGTTTTGAAATTTTTTGTTTTTTATTATTTAATGTAAAACGCATCCGTTTTAATAGGATTAAATTGCTCTTGAACACCAGTTTCAAAACAATTTAGAGGAATTTCCGAAAATCACAATTAGCGATTAATACCTTTTCAGCGAGCCTTTAAACACAGAAATCGGAAGGTAGAAGGTATTAAAAATAATTCAGGAATGGACAGTGATATTTTAAGAGAACGATCCAAAGATTACTTTAAGTCGGAAACATCTACAACTTAAAGTAGGTTGTTTTAATTATTTATATTTAATATTTTTAATTTCGAATAAAATTACGATTTTAATTGCTGTGGATTAAATACCACGAACACCATGATGAAGCTTATGGAACGTCTTACAGACACTATTGACTATTAATAAAAATTTATTATACAAAACTCGAAGATATATATATTTAAAATTTAAAAAATATATAAATTCTATAAAACTAGAAGAAGTATCTTATACACAAAAAAGTTCGAAAAACTTTATGACACAAATACAATTTTTTCGATCCACCCTAGTTCCTACAATTTCACATTTTTTTTGAAATATTCTAAATACAGAAAAGAATATATTTGGAAAATTTCATCAAACTCGTACATTTGTGGAATGGAATTACTCTACACTCTTGTCAGCAGAATTTTAAATATTTTCGACTTAAAATATAATTAAATTTCGAATTTTAAGAATTCATAAATCGTTTTTTGTGTGGAACTGCCCTACAAACAGAAATAAAACCATCGAGCATATGTGGGTAAAGTGCTTTTATTCCCTTTCGTTAGGACGTAGCATTAGTATTCAGTGAAATGCCCATAAAATCACAATGAAACCTTTTTCATATAAAACCAAGAGAATTTCGTATTAGCTGTGGAAATATTCCATTCATAAATTTTGCGTTTATCATTCAAATGAAAACGGGATTCATTCGATGAAATTGTATTCATTTCTTTTATTGGCGCCGCCGCCACCTTCATTCATTTTCATCATCCTAATCAACTCATCAGCACTCGTCGTCTGGTACAGTTTTTCCCTGCGGACTTTTATTAACAATTACGATAATAATATTTCTTTTATTAACAATTTGTATTTACATAATTTTATGGCTAGCCAATCCCTCCACACACACAGCCCTCATCACATTTGATATCGGCACGTGGAGCATATAATTACGATAAAATGTGAAATGAACGATAACTCGGAGGGGGCAGGACGTGAGTGTACAAAGTCCAATTTGGTTGAGGGCTACAATGTTGTGCAACAATAGCCAGCACTAATTAAACACAGGCTAGTCACTCTATTAATAAGAGGAACTATAAATAATTTATGATTATAATATCATCATTATTAACGTCTACGCTGTCGTCGATATCATCGCCGACGTTATCAGTGTCATCATCGTCATCATTTCCAACATCATCGACACTCTTATTTAATAGTTCATCGTTGATAATCAATATTGGCTATCTATGAATGTGGCATCAAATGCGAGATTCATCTCGAATTTGATTCATTTCTGCGCATCGGATATAATCACAACACAGACACAAACATTTTTTCAAAATGCGTACTTTTAGGAGATAAAAAGAAGCAAAGTGTCCTGTACAGCCCCCTTAACATATGTAAATTGACCCAAAAAGCGATTAACATGGAACCTTCATCCTGATTAAGCGAAACTGGGTAATAATATGAAATTGGATATGTTCTTTCCCCTTACCATGACATGGTAAAAATGATTTTTTCGAAATTCATACTTCTAGGGATTTTTTAAAATTGTACTTTTAGGGAAAAAGGATTAAAAATGGTACCAACCAAAGTATTCGAGCAAGAAAAAAGGATTAAAAATGGTACCAACCAAAGTATTAGAGCAAGAATTGTAAAAAAATTATATATTCCTCTGACAAAATAAATAGATTTTCGATAATGAACTTTTACTTTTAAGGGAAGTACAATACAAAAAGGGATAAAAATGGTACCAATAAAACAATCACAGCTAGAATCGTAAAATTCGGTGTATAAATTTCTCAGACAACGCAGACGAACAAAATAATTGCATTTTCGAACTTTTAGTTTTAGGGAGGAAGCGGGAGTAAATGGGATAAAAATGGTACCAACCAAATTACAATTATTAAACAATAGTACAATTCAGATTATACATTCCTATGACCAAGCACAACATAAACGATTTTTTTGAAATTTGTATACCCTACACCTCCAGGATGGGGGTATACTAACATTGTCATTCCGTTTGTAACACCTTGAAATATTGACCGGATCGTCTTAAATTTTCTTAAAATTCTAAGACGATCTAGTCATGTCCGTCTGTTGAAAGCACGCTAGGATCTTAATAGAAAGCAGCCAGGACGTCCAAATTTTCCCAGAATACGTCTAATAGTTGTAGATCGGTTGGGATTGAAATTGGTCCAACTAGGTCCACAAAGAAAATTTTTTCCCTCACAAGGACTGAAAATACCCCCAATATTTCGAGTACTTAAGTACATTTTTCCAATATGTCTGCTTGTACTTTCTTGGTATTGGTTAAGTGCATTCCCCCTATAATAAAAGCGAAACCATAAAGTGATTTTTATTCGTAGGGGGTGGAATGGGGCAAAAAGGGATAAAAATGGTACATATCAAACGACAATAGCTAGAAACATGAAATTCGGCGTGTACATTCCTCTAATTGAGTAGATACATAATATAAAAGTATTTTTTCCAACTTCGTACTTTTAGGGGGTAAAATGGGAATAGAGGGATAAAAATGGTACCAAACAAACGGCTGCACCTAGAACAATGAAATTCGGTATATACATTCTATCCTCTGATTGTGTAGACACGTAAAACAAACGGACTTTTTGAAATTCGTACTTTTTGGGGTTACAATGGGAAAAGTAGATAAAAATAGTACCAACCAAATGACCGCAGCCAGAGTCATGAAATTCTGAGTATACATTCCTCTGACTGTGTAGGCACGGAAAATAAACGAATTTTTCGAAATTCGTACTTTTTGGGGTCAAAATGGAAAAGGGGATAAAAATAGTTCCGCAGCTAGAAATTCGGAGTATATATTCCTTTGTCTAACTTTGATATGGAAAATAAAAAGGTTTTTTCCAAATTCTTTCAAGGTATACAATGGGTACAGAGGGATAAAAATGGTACCAACCAAACGGCTGCCCCTAGAATAATCAAATTCGGTGTATACATCCCTCTGATTGCATAGACACGTAAAATACACGAATTTTTCAAAATTCGTACTTTTTGGGGTTAAAATGAAATAATAATAAATAAAGAGATTTTAGATAGTCGTACTCTTAAGGGGGTAAAAATGGTACAAACCAAATGGCCGCAGCTGGAATCATGGAATTCGGTGTATACATTCCTCTGATTGCGTAGACACATAAAATAAACGGATTTTTCGAAATTCCTACTTTGTGGCCGCAGATAGAGTCATGAAATTCGGAGTATACATTTCTCTAACTGCGTAGACAGGAAAAATAAAAGGTTTCTTCCCAATTCGTACTTCTAAGGGATACAATGGATACAGAGAGATAAAAATAGTACCAAATAAACGACTACAGCTAGAATGATGAAATTTGGTGTGTTCATCCCTCTAATAGCGTAGACACGTAAAATAAAGAGATTTTATAAAATCGTACTCTTAAGGGGGTGAACTAGGAAAAAGGGGATACAAATTGTACCAACCAAATGACCGCAGCTAGATTCATAGAATGCGGTGTATACATTCCTCTGACTGCAAAATAAAAATATTTTTCCAAATTCGTACTTTTTACTTTTACGGCAAAAATTGGTTGAATCATGAAGTTAGGTTATCGTGCACTATGTACGTGTGATAATGGATTTTCAAAATTTGTACTTTTGGAATTAAAATAAAATGGAAATACAACCCGCCGAAGCACCCACTATCTGCCAATATTTATGGTATTTAAGTTTTTTTGAAATTATAAATATAATAATATTTATTTTTTGAATTGAATTTTTTAATTGTATTATATCGATATATAGTTTAAACGTATCGATAGCCTTGCCTTATAAGCGTGGTTTGCAATAATAAAAATATTATATTTATTTAAAAAATTATTTTTTCAATATTTGTTTTGGTTGGGCTATATTAAAAAAAAAAAAATTTCTGTTATGTTACTGCACTTCTACGAAAATCGACAGCCTCTGTGGGATACAATCCATGGTGGAGAGTGTATATAGTTCGGCCCGGCCGAACTTAATGCCGATTTTACTTGTTTTGTTTAACTTGTACTTGTAGGGAGGATGCGGGACTGTAAGGGATAATAACGGACCATCCGTCGTTGGCAATCCTCTGAATACGTAGACGCGCAACATAAATTGATTTTTCGAAATTTCTACTATAAAAGGTGAATCGAGACAAAGAGGGATAAAAATGGTGCCAGAGGAGAAACAATTTATACCAGCTAGAATCGTCAAATTTGGTATTGATTGTATTCCTCTGACTACGTTATATAAGTGAATTTTGCAAAATTTGTATTTTTAAGAAGGGAGCGGAAAAGGGGATAAAAATGGTACCAACGCTTTGCAACTTAATGCTCAGTATTCAGTGTGTACATTCTACTGGCAACATAGACGCACAACATATATTGATTTTTCGTAAATTTTACTATTAATGGTGAATAGGAAACAAAAAGCGAAAAATTGTACCAGCTAGAATCGCGAAAAGGGATACAAATGGTACCAACCAAAGTATTGCAAATCGTGAAATTCGTTGTGTTTATTCTGCTAAAAACGTAGACACATAACTTAAATGCATTTTTCAATTTTTTTTCTTTTAAAGGAAAACGGTTCAAGAAGAGATAAAAATGGTACCAACCAAAGTATAGTACCTATAATCACGAAATAAAATTTCTACATTCCTCTTACTAGGTAGACACGGAATAAAAATGTGTTGTGTGGGATGAAAATAGTACCAAACATAATATTGCACTTAGAACTGTGAAATTTGAACATAAATGCAATTTTCGAAATTTATTTTTAAGAGGGAAGCGGGAAAAAATTGTACCAACGAAAGAATTGCGACTAGAATTGTGTAATTCAGCTTTTACATTCCTCTGGCTATAAAGGCATGTAATATAAATGGATTAATTGAAAATGTACTGATAAGAAAGATACCAAGCAAATTATTACACCTAGAATCATGAAAATCCTTTATACCTTCCTTTCCTTTAACAATGTAGATGAAGAAAATTGATTTTTAAATTTGTCTACTTTTAAGGGAGGGAAGTAGGGCAAAAAGGGATACAAATTGTACAGCTGGAATCGCGATGTTCGGAGTGTACATTCCTTCGACTACGTAGATGGCTAACGAAAACGGATTCCTCCAAATTTTGTACTTTCAAGGTTGAAAGAGACAAAAATGGTACAATCAAATTGTTGCAGATCGAATAATGACAACCCAAATGGATTTTTCAAAAGTTTTACTTCTTAAGTGGAAGCGGGACAGAAAGGGATAAAAATAGCACCAACCAAATTGTTGCTCTGACTGCTTAAAATAAATTTTACCTAAAATGATTTTAAAAACTTGTATTTTTTGGGGAAAGCGGAAAAAAGTAAACATGTAATTTATTCCCTTGAAAACTGAAGGGAAGTGGGGTATACTTTCTGTTCGAAAATGATAATAATACCAACAAGGAGACACAGGGCATCCCTCTGAATGTGTATGTGAGCTAGCTAAATGTATTTTTCAATATTAACATTTTTAGACTTAGCTACTTCGGACCCTACTTAGACTATCCTGCAAGTCTTTAGATCGGTCGAAATGTTAGTGTACATAGTTTGAAATTTTTTGTGAATTGCACAAGTCTAATTACACTGTGAAACAAAAAGGACACTTTGATTGAACTTCCTAGAAAGCTAAGCTAAGTTTTCATCATATCAATTTCTCAATTTAGGACATACTTTGAACACTAGTTCACTTTGCTCCTTTTACGGAAATTTTTACTAAAATGAAGTAACATTGTTGAACCAAATTGGAGCTATTTTTGATTGTTTTTAAGCATTTTTAAAGTTTAACCATTCTGTGTTCTGTTTTCACCCTAATATACATTTGACATTGATGCCATCCTATTCAGATTTATTGCTGTTATTGGGATTCGTTTTTATTGTATCAATCACCGCACGTGGTCGTTATCACAAAAGGACGATTAAATTCAATCATAAATTACTTAAGTAATCCGATTTGTGCACAATTTATTATCCGCATTTACTTGGTTCGTCTAAAATAAGCAATAAATTGATTTGTGAGAGGTGTATTAATATTTAATGTTTAATACGAAATATATTTCTATCAATATTAAATTAAAAAAAAGATAAAAAGACATACCAAAATATGGAAATGTGGAAGTTATTGCGAATTTTATAAAAAAATATGCATTAAAAAGAGTACTTAAATCTTAAAAAGCTGGCTAGCTCAGGAATGATCAGTGATAGGATAGAATGAATATCCCACCGTCACCTATCAACGTAATCGCTCTCCTCTAGATTGGATTCAAAGTCGGATTCCAAAAGGTCTTCAATTGAGATAAGAAAAATAGAATAGAGAGAAGGAATAGAGAGCTGTGGTACAGAACATGAATATAAAGGGTGATTTTTTAAGAGCTTGATAACTTTTTTTTTAAAAAAAACGCATAAAATTTGCAAAATCTCATCGGTTCTTTATTTGAAACGTTAGATTGGTCCATGACATTTACTTTTTGAAGATAATTTCATTTAAATGTTGACCGCGGCTGCGTCTTAGGTGGTCCATCCGCTTAGTCCAATTTTGGCATTTCCACGTTTTTGAGTAACAGAGACCCAATTGGTGCGAACGGCGACGAATCGAAAATTGGTGGTCATCATTAACACTGGCCGATACAGCTGCGATATTTTCTTCAGTTCGCACTCTACGTAAGCGTGTTGATGGTTTAATGTCCAACAATGTAAATTTGGTGCGAAATTTAGTCACAATAGCCCGAATAGCCGCTTCAGTGGGTCGATTAAACTGACCATAAAATGGAAGCGCGCAATGAACTTTCTTAACAGAGCACGCATTTTGATAATAAAATTCAATAATTTGCAAGCGTTGTTCGTTTGTAAGACGATTCATGATGAAATGTCAAAGCATACTGAGCATCTTTCTCTTTGACACCATGTCTGAAATCCCACGTGATCTGTCAAATACTAATGCATGAAAATCCTAACCTCAAAAAAATCACTCTTTATCTCTTAGGAAGATCGATATAAGTTGAGAGAAGTCAATACTGACAACAAAACTGCTGGATGGATCTATTCCAACATTAAAATTTTCGTCACATTTGTACTCTCAATTTAGGATATATTGTTCCGATCGCACCCACTTATACGATCAATTAAAGGTAATTATGATTTCTACAAATTTTACTAGTTACACTTTCACATAGAAACTGTGGTTTAGGAGCAGCCTCCATTTTTTAATCAATTTTTGCTGGCTCAAAAGAAATCATTAAAAATAGAAAAAAAAATCGGAAAATTAAAAAAATCTTTTGCGTCTATTACATTTATGTATTTACATTTAACGAAAGGCTTTTTCCGATATTTTTCCATTTTCTATGATTTTTTCGTACCTGTATATATAGATATTTTTCAAAAAAAATCCCAAATTTTTGAAGACTGTTCCCAACCCACTATTTCTGTGTGATTGTATAATTCGCCATTTGTGGCCATCATTAGTAGATTTAATATAACATCGATGTTGTCGGACTTATATTTCCAAAATGGGAATACAAATATATAAGGAACATTCGCCGAAAATTGGAATTTTAGTAAAATTAAAAAATGCCATCTACCCTACACCACATCGTGTCTCCCAGTTTTGCTCAAAGTCATGCACTTTTTTATGTAACCCCAAAGATTTGGGTCCTCGGTGTCGTTTTTTGCAAAAAAGTGATAATTTTCTTAGGCTCATATCTTGCGAACCGCTTAGAATTTTGATTTACTCTCTGAGGCAAAGTTGTAGCTCTTGCCATAAAGAACAAAAATTGTGAAGATATAAAATCAACTTCATCTTCAAGGTCAAAATCGCAAATATCGTCGAACAAAGAAATGTGTGTAGGTAGCGTATACGTACTATTGATTAAGGATAATATCACTCATACGCACTGTAGTCCGTCTGACCATTAACAGAAACAGTCCTGCAACATATATTATTGCGGTATTATAAGTTAGTTTTCCGCCAAATGTTTGTAACACCAAGAAATAATTGAGTTAGACCCACCTTTAAGTATACGGATCGGCTTAGAATCACCAGCTGAATCGATTTAACGATGTCTGTCGATTGTCATGAAATTTGGCAGATGTTACTTTTTTGGCCCACGGACGATTGGGATTGAATTTGGAGGAAATCGGTTCAGATTTAGATATAGCCTCCATACAAATATCCCTATAATTTACACTATTGCTGTTGTCCAGAATACACATTTTACATGGGCTCATGACCAAATTTTCAGGATCGTGCTATATTTGAACTAGAAACAGCTCACGGGAAAGTGGACCACATGGGTCCATGTTTTGATATAGCCCCCATACAAATGTACCTTCGATTTACAATATTACTGCTCTAAAATGCCCATTTTACATCGGATCTTGATCAAATTTACCACACAATGCTACATTTATACTAGAAACACGTATTTTGAATGCCAGCTATATTGGTCAATGTTTTGGTATAGCCCCCATACAAATGGGCCCCCAGTTTATACTATTGTCGTCTTACATTGGATCTTGATAAAATTTTGCAGATATTACAATAAATAATATCTAATTTGAAAGTGATCTATAAAGGCCCACTTTTTAATGTAGCGCCCTTACATATGGGCCCCAATTTTAATTATTACCTCTCTAGGACCCACATTTTACATCGGAAGTTTTTCAAATTTTGCAGATTATATTATATTTCAACTAAGAATTCATACAATGAAAGTCATATATATGGGTCCATATTTCGGTATAACCCCCATTCAAATCGGGCCCCCTTCAACTCCATTACAGCTCCAGATACCATATCATGCATTGGATCTCGATACAATTTTGCATATCATTTTATATTTCAACTAAGAATACCTACTTTCAAAGTGATCTATATGGAACCAATTT
Organism: Polietes domitor; assembly: GCA_947397865.1. Taxonomy (NCBI): domain Eukaryota; kingdom Metazoa; phylum Arthropoda; class Insecta; order Diptera; family Muscidae; genus Polietes; species Polietes domitor. Next base: position 15,511,933 of record OX377620.1, read on the forward strand.
TTTAATGTAGCGCCTTACAAATGGCCCCAAGGACGCAAATTTTACATCGGATTTTTTTTCAAATTTTGCAGATTATACGAGCCCTAACCACTATTAATTCTTACAGTAGACCTTTTTTATATGCGATTTAAATACATATTTTTTAGATTTTCTTTATCAATGATTTAGTATTAATGTGTACATTAGCGAAGGTAATTTAATACTTCATTATGTTATGATGAGGAAACAAAATAAAAATCTGCATTATTTCTGAAATCGTAAATTTATTATAAATATAATTTTTTCAGTGCAAGTAAAAGTGGCCACTATTAATTCATACATTGCTTAAGAAGAAGAAAAAGAGTCGATTTCGCAAAAAATATCAAAGCAAACATGCAAAAAATAGGGAATGAACATATGTATGTTCAATCATTTGTTACTTGTTTGTAGTTACTGTTCATGATGACACGTAGTTGCAGAAATTCGTGATTCAATAATTTCAAAATTTAATTTAAATGAGAGTTATGGCAAAATTTCAAAAGATTTAAAAATTGCAATTGGAAAAACCTTTAGTAACTGCTTTGCAGAAAAAAAGAGGCAGATGTGGGCAAAAGCAAAGAGCAGCTGGACTGAACGACAGTGGAATTCAGTTATATTTAGTGACGAATCCAAATTTGATGTTTGTGTTGGAGACACCAGGAAACGAGTTATTCGCAAGAAGAACGAAGCTTATCACCGAAACTGCCTAAAACGCACCATGAAGTTTCCAGCATGTGTTATGGTATGGGGATGCTTTGCAGCAAAGGGTGTGGGGAAACTTCATTTTATAGAAGGAACTGTAAATGCAGAAAAATATATACGAATTTTGGAGGATCACTTGCTTCCATCAGTACCCATGATAACCACTTTCGATGAATTCGTGTTTCAACAAGACGGCGCTTCAAGCCATACAGCCGAAATTACCAAAAATGGCTTCATGATAACGGGATTGAGGTTTTGGATTGGCCTTCTTCGAGTCCCGACCTCAATCCGATCGAAAATCTATGGGCACTAATGAAAAGACGGTTGCGCAATGAGCCACAGCGAACTGTTCAGGGATTAAAAGACAAAATACAAGAAATTTGGGACTCAATAACGCCAAATGAGTGCCAATATTTAGTAAATACCATGAATAGACGTTTAAATGCCGTAATAAAGAATAAAGGAGATGTTACTCAGTTTTAAATTAAAGAATATTGTACTCAATTTACACTGTATGAATTAATAGTTGCCATTTTTATATATACTGAAATAAAAGTACTTAAAATAAATAGTCGAATTAACCAATATTATAAAATGTCCCTCGGTTTATTTATCAAAACATAATGAATAATTAAATTTTCCTTGAAAATTCATTAATTAGTTCTAAAAAATTTGTAAACTAAATATAATAAATTAAGGGCTTAAAATGCATATGCGAGAAGAGGTGTACTGTACGAATTAATAGTGGTTAGGACTCGTATTATATTTCAGCTAAGAATACATACTATGAAAGTCAATCCATTAGGGCGGGTTGATTTTTTTATTTTTAAATCGTATAGGAACAATTCTAAGAAAATTCTCCGATGAAACCATGTATCTAAAATAAAATCCTAATCCGCGCCTCTCGACTTGAAAATTTATATGCCCGCCTTTGCCAAAAAAATAAATGTTAGCAAAAATAGCTTTTTCAAAAAAGAAATCGAATTTCCTGAATAAAATTTTTAGTAAGGTAGTTCTTTTGCACTTTATATTTTTTCTACACACAAAATTTTATTTTTTGGGCAACGGCGGGCATATAAATTTTCAAGTCGAGAGGCGCTGATCAGGGTTTGAGTTTAGACCTATGGTTTCTTGGGAGAATTTTCTTAGAATTTAATGCCCCTTTTCAATTGTCTGTCCGATTCATCCTATAACTACTGTATAATTTGTATTTGTCTGTCGGAAAATTGGATCAATTATCATACTACTTGTTATCATTTTGGGAATTATTATCTATGATTATATCAAAACTAGCTGAACCCCGCCCGCTTCGCCAGGCAAAATACAAATGGTAAAATTAAAATCAGGTTTCATATTGATCTTATCATATTGATATTATCGTGGTTTGTAATATATAGGTTCCAATTTTCAGCCTTCTAGTTAAAAAACACATTTTCCACATTTTTCCCGTGGTCAGTAATATATATTGATCTTATCATATTGATATTATCGTGGTTTGTAATATATACGTTCTAATTTTCAGCCTTCTAACTAAAAAACACTTTTTTCCCGTGGTCAGTAATATATACGTTCCAATTTTCAGCCTTCTAGCTTAAAAATACTTCTAGCCAATTCCAATTTTCAGCCTACTACCTCTCAAAAACACTTTTGCCACGCCCACTCCGCCCACAAAGCGAAAATCCAAATTTCGCATCATATTTATCATTCTCGTGGTCAGTAATATATATGTACCAATTTTCAGCCTTCTAGCTCTCCAAAACACTTTTGCCACGCCCACGAAACGAAAATCCAAATTTCGGCATCATATTTATCTTTCTCGTGGTCAATAATATAAATATAAATTCAAAAATAAAATTAAATAAAATATACATTCAATTTTTCAGCCTTCTAGCTCAAATAACACTATTGCCACGCCCACTCCGCCCACAAAACGAAAATCCAAATTTCGGTATCATATTTATCATTCTCGTGATCAGTAATATATATGTACCAATTTTCAGCCATCTAGCTCTCAAAAACACTTGCCACGCCCACTCCGCCCACAAAATGAAAATCCAAATTTCTGCATCATATTTATCATTATCGTGGTCAGTAATATATATCTACCAATTTTCAGCCTTCTAGCTCTCAAAAACACTTTTGCCACGCCCACTCCGCCCACAAAATGAAAATCCAAATTTCGGCATCATATTTATCATTCTCGTGGTCAGTAATATATACTTTTCAATTTTCAGCCTTCTAGCTCTCAAAAACACTATTGCCACGCCCCCTCCGCCCACAGAGCAATTTTTTAAAAATTCTATAGCCTATAGTTCCTTCCAGACCTACATCTATCTGCACTGAAAATTTCAACAACATCGGAAAAAAACCTGTCGTAACACGCTGTGTGGTAAAAATAAGACATTTTGAAATTTAGATTTTTTTGACGTTTTTTTTGACTTTTTTTTAAAAAAACCGTACTGACCTTTCTAACAAAGTATAAATCATCAAAATCGGTTTGGCCAATCTGGAGTAAATGAAAAAAGAAAATTGAAAAAAAATCGAAAATAAACCTGTCGAAACACGCTGGGTGGTAAAAATCAGACATTTTCAAATTTTGATATTTTGAAGTTCTTTTTTTTATTTTTTTTTTAAGCCCGTGCTGAGAAAATACCTTTCCAACAAAGTACAAATCATCAAAATCGGTTTGGCCAATCTCGAGTTATGGGATTACATCGCTTCGGACACTTTCTTTTATATATATAGATTGGAAATACTGAAAACTTACTTCCAAAGTAGTGAGTCTTAATGGCAAACTGTAAGAAATTTACATGGAAAATTTTCGAGAAGAGCCTAGCCAATAATTGCCGCATATGTAGTTCAGATACAACGAGTCACTGTTTGGTGTGGATTTTGGGCTGGCGGCATCATTGGGTCATGTACTGAAAAATTAGGTTGATCGGATGAGGTACTACCGAGCCAGTCGTGGTAGTCATATGAATGATATTGTATTACATTATTAAATGTCAACCATTCCAATAAAGTAGAAATTTTAAAAAATAATAAGTACTTTTTTATAGCCGATTCTAATTTAAAATGTTACATGGCCCACCCTATACATAATAACCCCGTTTGAGGATTAAAAAGCATCATTTATATCTAGAATAATATATATAATCGAAACATGTTCCAATGGTGTTCACCAGTCCAGGATGAGCAAACTCGTCGACTTGTTTTTGTAGTTCGAACATGTTCGGCAATAACCACCGGCAGAGGTTTTTTCCAAGAAAAACATTTACCCCATCCAGTCACTCCAACAGTTGCAGTAGAAACGAAGCTACGATGCAATAACAAAGCGTTTTTATTAATCAACTCTTCTTTCTTAAATCCAATATTTCCATGACAATCATCGTATCAACATGACCACCCCCGCCAAGGCCATGATTTCATGTAAACAACTCTCCTTAGGATTTAATCAAGCTCTTCACTTGTGGCAAGGGATCTCCCCTTCTAACCTATCACGTCTCCTGATTTGCATATATTTTTGGTAAATTATATGTTAATCAAAGATAAAAAGAATCCAATTGTATGTATCGGGGAAATCCCACAAAAACTCTTTTCAATGCCAAATATCCCCCAACTGTTTTCCCTCAGAAATTCTAGGAATTTCATTTCCCTTTTGGGTTTCTCAGTCTCACTCTCACTCTCTTATGCTGTCGCTTTTGGTGGCAATTTGTTAAACGTCTTTTTTCGCACATAAATTCCATTGCTGTGATTTATGGTCACTGTGCGTATTCTAGACTGTTCTCCCCCCTCAGCCATCACAACACTCCCAGGAATTTCCAGTGGCACCATTAAAATCTATGCGAAGCAAGACGGAACGAAACAAACAAATGAAGAAACAAACAAGCAAATACTCAAAGAAATGCTAATAAAATTGTGTTTCGCCCCCCCTCGCCTATTCGAGGAAGAGCATTCATATGAAAGAATTATTTCAGGGATTTTGTAGGAGTGTCCTTGTGGCCATTTCCATCGCAGCGCATACCCAGCCAGCCATGACCACCCCCCGTAAAAATCTTAAGTTTGTTGATGTTTTTACTGTCTGTCACAGGGACGACAGCCACGACGCTGGCTGGGGGGTTTAGTCGCAATTAGTAATGAACGCACGCACGCACCTTTGTATATAGAGAAGGGGGGCGGGGGGGTGGTCCCTTTAGCTTTTCCGTTTATATGTCGACTTTATTTTTCCTCTGGATGGAGAATTGATTATAATATTTCATGTAAGTTTGTTGTTGTTTTTGTCCTTATTTTGGAAGATTTATGTGGGTAATTGTTGGTGGTGTTGGTGATGGTCTTTTGAAAGGCGTTGTTGCCTTGGCTTGGATTTTCCGCAAGTCAATCTCGGTGTATTCCACACACGTATACCTATCCTTGTTGTCACATTTGTTAGTTTCATCCAAGGAATTCCCTTTGATATCCTATTTCGTACTAGGTATGTATTTGAGAGATAATCTGCAATGCGAGTGCTTTGATTCGCTTATTTTCTTAAGTTAGTCTTTTGAGAGACGTAAGAGTAACAGAGGAGTTTTCTGCATACTAAATCCAACCAAGAACTTGAGATAATCTTCATAAAAGGAATATTTAAATTTAGGAAATCGTCTTGAAAGAAACAGCAAAATTTGAAAGTGCTTGTAAAAGCCGAGAAGATGATCATCGAAGAGGTCGAACGACTGAGGGAGAGACTTTGATGTGGCCGTCACCGAGTATGACGGCGTGCGAGAAGGCAGATATAGTGAATATTTCTAAAGGTACTATCAAAAAACAATTTAAGACTGTAGCATAAATAATTGAGTCTAAAAAAAGGAAAAGTGTAAAAATGTAATTTTTAAGTTCTTAAGATTTCTGTTTATATATTTATTCCTGAAATTCTTATAAGGAACATATGCTCATAATAAAAGAAATTGATTATAATTTAAGGAAGGATTTGGCAATTAAATTATTATTTAAAATAGATCAATATCGATGCAATATTCATCAAATAGAAACTATTTGAAAGAAATAAGTTCGTTTATGTTGATTTTAGGACGAATTTCTTTCCCTGCCAATGCAATAAAACTAAGCGAATGAGTAATATTTTAAATAAACTAGCAGTAACCGCTGCTTCGCACGCGAAAAAGCCAGTTAATTTTATCCGTCTCTGTTTTTGGATAGTATTTATTTAATTTTCTTTTGGTGGATACAGATAAATCTAAAATAGTAATTTGGAAACCTCCTATTAGATAGCACTCACACACAGTCAAAGGAATGTGCTTGTCGATGTGCACTGTTTTAGCTGAACTCCCTTCGTATATATATTTTTTATCATTTTCTACCCAGTTTTTAACAAAAAATTACAACCGCAGAGTCTTTTATTCAAAAAAAATCCATTTTGATGGCGCTTCCTAAAGTTGGTACCATTTTTATCCCTTTTTGTCCCGCTCTCCCCTTAAAAGTAAAAAATTCCAAAAATCAATTTGGATTTGTTCTTCTACGTTGTTGGAGGAATTGATACACCAAATTTCACGGCTATAGCTGCAATACTTAAATTAGTACCATTATTATTCCTTTTTGTCCCTCGTAACCCTTAAAAGTACACATTTTGAAAAATCCAATTTTAATAATCCAAATTTAAGAGGATCAGAGGAATTAACATACCAAATTTCACGATTCTTGCTATAATAATTTAGATGGTACTATTTTTATCCCTTTTTGTCCTGCTCACCTCTTATAAGTACAAATTTCGAAAAATTCACTTTTACTGCGCTTCTACATGGTCAGAAGAACTTACATATCAAATTGGTACCATTTTTATCACTTTTTGTCCCGCTCACCTCTTATCACTACAAATTTCAAAAGATCCAATTTTACTGCGCTACAAGGGCAGAAGAACTTACCTACCAAATTTCACGACTATAGCTGCAATACTTTAGTTGGTACCATTTTTATCCTTTTTTGTCCCGCTCGGCCCTTAAAAGTACAAATTTCGAGAAATCCATTTATGTTTGCAACATAAATGGATTTCTCGTTGTCAGAAAAATTGACACACCATATTTCAAGACTATAGCTGCAATATTTTAGATGGTACTATTTTTATCCCGCTCAACGTTTATAGGTAAAAATTTCGAAAAATCCATTTAGATTTGCGCTTCTACGTTGTCAGAGGAATTTCCATACCAAATTTCACGACTATAACTGCAATACTTAAATTGGTACAACTTTTATCCCTTTTTGTTCAGCGCACCTCCTAAAAGTACAAAATTTCGAAAAATCCAATTTTACTGCGCTTCTATTTGGTCAGAGGAATTTTCATAGCAAATTTCACGATTCTAGCTGTAATACCTTAGTTGGTGCCATTTTTATCCGTTTTTGTCCTACTCGCCCCTTATAAGTACAAATTTCGAAAAATCCATTTGTATTGCAGGTCTACGTAGTCCGAGAAATGTAGATACCGATTTTCACGAATATATCTACAATACTTAAATTGGTACCATTTTTACCCTTTTTTCCCTCTCGCCCCTTAAATGTACAAATTTCGAAAACTCCAATTTTACTTCGTTTCTATATGGTCAGAGGAATATACATACCAAATCTCACGACTATAGCTGCAATACTTAAATTGGTACCATTTTTATCACTTTTTGTCCCGCTCGCCCCTTAAAATTACAAATTTCGAAAAATCAATTTATATTGCAAGTCTATGCTGTTAGAGAAATGTAAATACCGATTTTCACGATTCTAGCTGCAATTCTTAAATTGGTACCATTTTTATCCTTTTTTTGTCTCTTTCCTCCCTAAAAAGTACAAATTTCGAAAAATCCCTATTTGTAGCTTGTCTGCATGGTCATTGCAAGGAACACACCGAATTTCATATTTCTAGCTACTGCCGTTTAGTCAGGACGAAGGTTCGATGTTTATCCCTTTTTGGGCCATTTTACCCCCTAAAAGTACGAATTTCGTAAAACCATTTCTTAGTCGACGTCTACGTCATATTTCGGAACTGCCCTGAAAATTCATGACCCTGGCTTCAGCCGTTTGGTCTGAGGGCTGGTCAATGATAAGTCAGTCAGTCAGTAACGCAACTATTTTATATATATATATAGATATAACTCATACGCTACACATGCTATTATAAAATTATAAATTTCAAACTAAATGAGATTTTACTGAGATTATTCTCCAAATTATTTGTATTTTTGTTGCTTGGTCAGCTAGTCCTGAGACCACTCTCGAAAATATCAACGTTATAGGAAATGCACGTTAAAAAGTATTAATAAGTATTAATTTTATTCGAATATATACTTTTAAATATTTTAATTGGTTCTGGAGAATGACAACGTTAATCGAATTTCAAATATTTCCAACTTTGAGAAAGTTCAGTATTTTATCAAAGAAAAACTGAAAAGACATGTTTATATTGAAAAATAAATATGAAAATTGTGTAAAACAGATACACTTAAACTGTAAAATAATAAATCACAGCTATGAGAATATGAACATGAATGGAATGGGTCGCAGCCTAATATATGTAGTATTTGAAAAAAAAAAAATATTCTCCACTCACCCAACGGAAATAAAGTTTGGGTTGTTTAATGATGATTTTCAAAATATTACGTTGTAATTTTTGTTTGTTTACATACATTTTATATCTGGTAGAATCTTTTTACATAGAAATAATTGTGCTCGAATATAAAAATCTTTACTTGTGAACTAAATATATTTTCACGTAGAAAAAATACGTTTGGAGTTTGTTCACTGCAAACATAGTTAATTTGTCTCAAACGATCTACTTTTACAGTAACAGTTGAAACATTTTCCGCAAATGAAAACGTTTATCGTGGTCGGAGATTCTTTTGCTGTGCACGTATGTTCATGTCAAAATTTTCATTATATACTTTTGTGACAAACGAAAAACATTTAAGGGAGCATGTTGTTTTATTTAACATGATTGAAAATCTTAAAGAGAGATGAGAACAAAGAGCGCAACTTGTTGTCATTCTGTGAGAGTGTGGCTTTGTGTGTGGTAATTCGACGCTAGCTTAGTTTACTTTATTCGATGCAAATCCTAACGGTCATTTGTTACAGCTGCTCAAGTTTTTAAAAATACATAAATAATGTAGATACTACAGAACTACCTAGCAACATTTTTTATTTCCAACTCTGTTATTGAATGTGATATGATTCCCAACACTGAAAAAATGATACAAAGGGTACCTATCAAACGACAACAGCTAGAAACACGAAACGTATTATATAAGTTTTTTTCTAAACTCGTACTTTTAAGGGTCAAGCATGATTCATGATTTTATGCGAGCTTTAATTTTCTGATATTAGAGTGGTACATTAGGGTAGTAGCAACTGCGATATGATGGGTAAGTACCAGAAGGGGGTGCTTGAGCTCAATGACTTCAAAGACAAAAAATCGGCCTCGTCGAGACAAAAACATCGATGTATCACACTTTAAAATCCGTTTATAAATGCAGAAGTTATATAGAAAAATGTAAAAGCGCGACCCCTACGTTCGGCATAAAAAAATAAAAAAAATTTTTTTGAAAATACCTTTCAATAATACTTCATATTCGAAGATGTACGACGAACTTTTTTTTTGAGGTACGCCCTAGTGTACATACCTCTAATTGCGTAGACATGTAATATAAAGAGATTTTCGAAAGTTGTACTTTTAACGGGGTAAAATGAGAAAAACGGGATACAAATGGTAACAACCACATGACCGGAGCTAGAATCATGGAATTGGTGTATACATTCCTTTGACTGCATATACTGGCAAAATAACACGATTTTTCCAAATTCGTACTTTTTACTTTTACGGCAGAAATGGGGTGAATCATGAAGTTAGGCTATCTTGTACTGTGTACGTGAGAGATAATGGATTTTCAAAATTTATACTTTTGGAATTAAAATAGGATGGAACTACAACAATGGAAATACAAACGGATGTAGCTGAAAATAAACCCACTATCCCCCAAAATTTAGAGTTTTTAAACTTTTTTAAAGATTGCTGCCTTATATTTACTTTTTGAATTGACTTGCAGTATTATTTCGATGTCTTTAATAAAAGAATAATATCATAAAAATATTATATTATGTTCTGTGTATGGTGTGCCTATGTTGTTTATAGACTCCACGAGAGTATTATGTCCTTGTGCATTTGTTTGTAACACCCAACATGAAGGGAGATAGGCCCATTGTTATGTATACCGATCGACTTGGAATCACTTTCTTCGATTTAGCAATGTCCGTCTGTCTGTCCATCTATTGTTGTAATCAAATTACCGGTCGCAATTAAAGTCCGATCTTAACAAAAATTAGCACAAATAAGTTTTCTGGATCAAGGACGAACGCTATTTAATTTGAGGCAAATCGGTTCAGATTTAGATAGCCCGCATACAAATGACGCTCCCGATTTGACTTTGCCGCTTTAGAAACCACATATTGTACTCGATTTTCTTTAAATTTGGCACAACAGCTTATAATCCAAGTAAAAAATCCAAGTTATCGTTCGCTTTGTCGTTGTGGTGCCTGTTAGTGGGTCCCAAATCAGCTGTTTGTCGCATGAGAGGCATGCGAACGTTAACGTTCGACATCGTGGGCCAGGCAGTTAACTACAAAACTGACACAGATAAATGCACCAAAATCTATCGTTACACAGTGGACAAATACAGACGATCAAAACTGTCATCAGTAGACGAAAGCACGCAAAACCGCTCGGACTGCAGATAATATTATATATATAAAAATGTAATTATCCATAAATTTGTTTAACTTTTTGAGACAATTTTTAATGTTAATGTGTAATTCTTATTTGTGTATAGACACCCCTGAAGATGATTGAAGATTTCAATCGAAATATTGAGATTAAATAAATTATCAAAAACTACAACACCTGTTTTTCAAATAAATCCTACAGCCTACGAACAAAACAAAAATAATATTATTTATAAAATTACTTTTAACAAAATTTTATTTGTTTAAGTTTGGCTATATTAAAAAAAATTAAATTTTCCTGTAATGTTACTGTACTTCTGCGAAAAGCGGCCTCTGTGGAATGCAATCCATGGTGGAGGGTATACAAAGTTTGGTCCGGCACAATCAAAACGTATTAACATATTTTTGTCTGCAGAATATCACCATTATATTTATGACTTATGCACCTAGTTATAGTCAGGGAAAGTTTTTATTAATTTTAAACAGCCAATGAATTTTAGTTTAAAAAGTACTTAAAATTAAATTCTTTAAAAACTTTTTCAAAATTGTGAAATCCTGAAATTTTCCTCGATTGTGGTAAATAAAATAGGCCTATTATTACAAACAACTCGGCCAAAAATACTGAGAATTTCGAAAAATCAATTTGTCCAAACTTCATAAGTTTCGACTTATTATTTTTAAGATTTGAATTTGTACAACATTGAAGTAACCATAGTAAATTGTATCTAACCTTTATTGTAAATCGATAACTAAATTCGAAATTACACTATTGTGAATTATAACTTAGAAAAGATTCAAAATGAAATATGAAAACCGAATTTTCCTTTGACATTCGCAAAGGAAAATCTTCCACTTTTCCATATACTATCAACTGGTGAGCATCTCATTCCCCAATAAAACCACTGAATTTGAACTAACTCTGTTTTGTTGTTTTTTATCATACATTTTCTCGTTGGTCTATATTCAATTGCACATTTATACATAATTTCTCATGTACTGAGAAATTATGTCTCTCAATTGAATAAACTCTATTTCTTTTTATGAAGCTCTGGAGTTAATCTCATTCCCAACCGCAAATACAGTCCACTACATCCACCAACTTGGTTGACGTTATTGCCCACAACTCCAAACTCTCTAATTCAGCAGCTTTCTTCAGCCAAGCAAACCTTAAATTCCTTCACAATTTATTTTGCACTCCAGAGAAATGTGTCCACAGATTTTTACTATTCTTGTTGCAAGCGTTTGGTTTGGGCCACTTTTAACCCCTTCCGTTCCCTTGTTTCCTAAAAGTGTACATTTCAAAAATTCCTCTGTATTGCACCTCTACGCAGCCAGAGAAATGTGTACACCGAATTTTATGAATGTATTTGCAGTCATTTGGTCGGTACGAATTATATTCCTATTTTTCCATTATATCCCCTAAAGTGCGAATATCGAAAAATCAGTTTATTTTACGTGTCTACGCGACTAGTGGGATGAATGCACTCTTCGAATTTCATGTTCCTAGTTTTTGCCTTTTGATTGGTACCATTTTAATCCAATTTCACCCCACCTAAAAGTATGAATCACTTTATGATGCACGTTCACGCTAAAATCGTCAACTGCTCTGAGCCATTTTTATATGATGTCTTATGTTGCTCCTAGTGAAGAACACCTGGCCTAAATGTATTTTCAGTTTTTGGAGATGTTACGTTGAGATGGAAATTTATTAATAATGCCATCTTATTATTAAGCTGTCAAAAGCTGATTAATAGACCAAAAACCTGTGATACTCGAATTTCGCAGAATATAAATACATAAACACACATACAAATGTTTGTATGTATTTTTGTGCGAGGGCGTGTAACATGAACCGCATGTTTGTATTTATTTTGGGGAAATTTCTATTTTCGTCTGCTCTAAAATCAAATTAAATGTGACAAGATTTGTAGTTATGATAATTAGATTAAATGCAAAGAGAAGCAACTTAAAATGTATTAAAAATACAACACTTCAATTATCAAATTTGTAAAAACGGAAGTTTAAATAAAATCGCTTTAAGTTGTAAACTTTCGAATTAAATACGTTTTATGCATAAAACGAGATTACTTGTCAAACTGCTGCCACTCAATAACTTCATTAGAATGTTGTGTTGATGAAGCACCACCACATGTTCATTATAATTTTAATTAAAAACTTTGTCCAGTGTCCAGATATTACGAGGACATGTCCAAGGGCACTTTGACACGTTATTGATGTTATTATTCGCCCAATTCACTGGCAACGTCAAACATAAATAATTTGTTGAATTTACATTTGACATCATTCAAATTCAGCATAACATTAATATTGATTTACAACCCCCCCATCCCTTCGGCCAGCAACATCAGCAGGGCTGATTTATTAATATTCATGATTTGTTTGTTGTTGACCAGAATCACATTTATTTAATGCATTTCATTAAATTGACAAAAGGGAAACACTCCGGCAGTATCCGGTGACATTTTCCATTAGCAGGCACCGGGCAGGGAGTTATTTTTCATTTTGATATTTTCTGCTATTTAAAGTAGTCATGTCATTATAAGTTGGAATTGTTCGAGTAATATTGTTATTCAAATTTCAAAAAGGAATCACTTCGATGAAAATCCAAACATCGATTTTTATGTATTATTTATTTGTTGTGAGAGCTTTGAAAAGGTCATCTTTGCTGTACGCAATTTAGGAAATTAATGGAATTATTTATTGAAATATGACATTAAATATGATGATGAAGCAAGTTTTGTTGGGCTGTGAAATATTTGACATCATCATGTCGTATAATTAATATTAATTATTTGTGCTTTATTGCTTATACGCAGGGTGGGTCTAATATGAGTAGTAGCAATAAGTAGGTATACATATTTAAATATCAAGGGGTTTTATCGGTGATTTCGAAAATCGTAAAAAAATAATATTTTACATATGGTCGTGGCACTGGTATTTTTAATATAATATTATTATAATATGATATATATTTAAATAAGAAATATATGAAGATTTTCCATTTTATCAATTTTTTAGTAGATTCGAGAAGAAATAAAAAAGATTTGACGAGATTCGACCAGGAACGTTCTCTACGGAATGACTACCACATAGTTCTATAATCAAAATAATCGCAAAAAAATCAGTAGACTCGAAATATCTGGTAAATAAATATTTATTTTACATTTTATCAAGCCCTCCCATAAAAAAGTCGCAATTGCGACCTGGACTTTGATTACAAGCTAAGCAACCATAATTGTTATATTTGAGGCGGTTGAAGGAAGAGTGTCCAAAAGACACAGTTTAAAATAGTTTAAAATTTTACTAATTTTTTGGCGGGATAGGAGGGTATTTATAGCCAAATAGTCAAGATAGTATGTTTAAATGAAATCAATGAAACCAATGGACAATAGAAATCAGTTGAAGCTTGATATATCGAAAGGTTTTTACAGTCATTTAAAACAAAAAAAATAAAAATATGCTTTTACCACGTCCTAGAAGCTCACACACAAATTGTCCTAATCCATATAGAATTAAAGACCTTACAACAACACATTTACCGACTTATTTATTGATTCATGATTTATTAATATATAATCGATTTCTTTACTAATTTATCAATTGTTTATTGGTAAAATTTAACATTTTATTAATTATCAAAATTTTCGGTTAAAATTTATTAATATATCGAAGTGATTATTTACTGATTTTATGAATATATCGTTTTTTATTAATCTATCGATTTATTTATTAATCTATTGCTTTATTTATTTATTAATTTATGAATTTCTTTCTTTTAATAATTTATCGATTTTTTTATTTAACTAGTTATTAATTAATTTATTGAATTATTTACTAATCTTTTGATTTTTGAATTAATTTAACTTTTTATTAATTGTTATTTAAAAATGTTTTATTAAAAAATGGTGGAAATCATACCCATATATATGTATCATTTCCACCATTTGATAATATTTTTATAAGTATCTTATACATTCAGCACATTTACCGACTTATTTATTAATTTATCGATTCATGTATTTATTTATCGATTTATTTATTCATTTATCGAGTTATTTATTTTTTTAATTTATCAATTGTTTACTGATTATCGTAGTATTTAGTAAAAGATTTATTTGTTAATCTATGGATTTTTTTTATTTATTCACTTATCGATTTATTTTTACTTTATCTATATATTTTTTATTCATTTATCGATTTTTCCTAATTTATCGATTTATTTATTAATTTGTAGATTTATTAATTAAATGACAAAAAGTTGGCCAAATTAAGATAAATATGCACATTTACTGATTTATTTATTTATTCGTCGATTTTTAGTAATTTATTTTTATTTTTTATTATTTTATTTTTGTTCATTTATCGATTTATTAATTTATCGATATATTTATTACTAATTGACAAAATTATAGATTCATGCATTTATTTATTCATTTATCCAGTTATTTTATAATTTAATGAATTATTTAATATTTATTCTTTTTTATTTTAATTTATCAATTATTTAATGATTAATCGTATTATTTAGTAAAAGATTTATTTATTAATCTGTAGATTTTTTATTTATTCACTTATGGAATTATTTACTAATTTATCGTTTTATTTTTTAATTCTTGATGTTTGTGTTTATTCATTTGTCGATTTGTTATTAATTTATCGATGTATTTATTAATTTATCGATTTATTGACTTTTTTATTAACTGACAAAATCGTTGGTAAAATTAATAGTTACTACTTTATTTTTTGATTTATCGACTTATTTATTAATTCATCGACTTGTTTTTTAAGTTATCGATTTATATTTAATTCTTCGGGTTATTTTTTATTTATTATGAATTACAATAGAAAGCACATTTATATTCTAATTTTCAGCCCAGGGATTGAGACCATTGTAGCTAGTTGTTGTACCGACAGACCAGAGCCTCAGGTGGGAATCGAATACACAACCCCAACGCTGATAGCCGAGTACACTACCAACTCGACTACCGGGGCGCTTGCGGTTAATTTAGCAATCTATCGATTTATTTCTTGATTTGCCGTATTATTTAGTAGAAGATTTATTTATTTATCGATTAATCTATGGATTTATTGTTAATTTAGCAATTTATTTACTGATAATAAATACTGATTTCTCGTCTCATTTAGTAATTGATTTATTTATTAATCAATTTATTTACTAATTTATCGATTTATTTATTTCTTTGTTCGCTTATCGATTTATTTACTAAGTTATCGATTAATTTTTAATTTCGCGGCATATTTATATATTGATTTTTACTAATTTATCGAATTATTTATTATTAACTTATCAATTTTTTAATTTGTCGAGTTTGTTATTGATTGCCAAAATCGTTGGTTAAATTAAAATCAATATATTATGTATTTATAAATTTATTTATTTATCGGATTTTTCGTAACTTACCGATTTATTTATTATTTGTTTTTAATTTCTCGATACATTTATTTATTCTTTTATCGATTTTTTACCAATTTCGATAAATTTATTAATTTATCGATTTTTTAATTTGTCGACTTTCTATTAATTGACAAAATCGTCGATCAATAAAAAAACATTTACCGATTTATTTACTACTTTATTTATTTATCGATTTTAGATTTATTAATTATTTTATCGAGTTTGTTATTGATTGCCAAAATCGTTGGTTAAATTAAAATCAATATATACACATTTGCCTATGTATTTATTAATTTATTTATTTATCGATTTTTTAGTAATTTACCGATTTATTTATTAATTATTTGTGATTACTCGATTAATTTATTTATTCTTTTATCGATTTTTTTACCAATTTATTGAATTATTGAATAATTTAACGATTTTTTAATTTGTCGATTTATTTATAAAGTTATCGACTTTTTATTAATTGACAGAATCGTGGATCAATAAAAAACCATTTACCGATTTATTTATTACTTTATTTATTTATCGATTTTTAGTAATTAACTATTATTATTTAATTTATTTATTTTTAATTCACCGGTTTATTTATTTTTTATTAATTAATTTATTTATCGTTATATTTATTTATTCATTTATCGATTTATTTATAAATTTATCGTTTTTTAATTATAGATTTATTTACTAATTAATCATTAACTAATTTATCGGTTTATTTGTAATTTATCGATTTATTTATTTATTTATCGATCTATTTTTAATTAATCGGTTTATTTATTTATCTATTACGTTATCTAGAAATTTATTTATTCATTTATCGATTTAACTACAATCTTATCGAATTATAAATTTATCGTTGTTTATTTATGGGCTTATTCACTAATCTATCGATTTATTAATTAATTTATCGACTTATTTATTAAATGAACGAAACATTTATTTATTTATAAATTTATCGTTTTTTAATTATAGATTTATTTACTCATTAATTATTAACTAATTTATCGACCTATTTATTAATTTGTAGAACTATTTTTAATTTATCGGCTTATTTGTAATTTATCGATCTATTTTTAATTCATCGGTTTATTTATTTATCTATTACGTTATCGATAAATTTATTTATTCATTTATTGATTTAACTACTAACTTATCGAATTACAAATTTATCGTTGTTCATTTATGGCTTTATTCACTAATCTATCGATTTATTAATTAATTTATCGACTTATTTATTAAATGAACAAAACAAGTAAAATCAATATAACTCATTCGGATTTAATTTTCGCCTTTGTTATTTGATTCCAGTTAATTATTAATTTTTCGGTTTATTTTCAATTTATCGAAATAGATTTATTTATTAATTTATGGAGTTATTTATTTATATATCGATTTGTTTTTAACTTGTCGATTTATTTATTAATTAATTTAACGATTTATTCATTTATCGATTTATCTACAAAATTATCGTTAAATTTATAAATTTATGGTTTTTTATTTATAAATTTATTTACAATCTATCCATTTATTAATTTGTCGTGTTAATTTTAATGTATCTGTTTATATGTAATTTATCGATTTATTTATTAATTGACAAAATCAATATAATTTCCAGGCGAATAGTCGAAACCATTTAGAATTTGACATTTCAACATATTTTTATAATCACTTTAAAACAACAAAATATATATGCTTTTGTCACGTCCCTTCTAGTACCACGCACCCAAATGTCATCATCCGTGAAATTAAAACTTCTGTGTTGGTATTTGAATTACAATTGTTTTATAAATATGGATGTAAGGAGCATTTGACTCGCCCTGCATGTGCTCGGAATTAGATCGCGGAGGGTGAGCGTGTATATTAGTCGGTTTAACCAACACGTCTTTCCTTGAATCATTTAGAAAGTTATCATTATTATCGTACTAAACCATCTTAACAAAATGATGGTTCAAACATCAACAGTGTCTTAAATCACTGTTTTTAAGAGTCCAATTTTTAGTATTTTCTTCTACCCTATTTGATAAAAACATATATTTTCTTTAAAATCGAAAAATAGAAAGAAGAAGAAAGAAGTATGGTCAAGTTTGTGCTAATTTTTGTCATTTATTATCTCAAAATAATCCTTAATTCTTTTCCAACAATCTAGTGCATATTAGGTACAAAACACTCCTCTCCAAATACTTGATAATTGAGGCAACCTCTTGACATCACCTGCTAAACGTGTCTAAACAAGTCTTTGCATTTTCAATTCACGCTCCAGAATCCAAAATGAATTTAACATTCTTTTATCGACACATGCAATTAACATCAGCGATAATCAATCAACATTTCAAATGAATGGAATTGAATTGATTTGAATGGAAATCCATTAAAGTCTACCAAAGCCAACGAATAAATCATCGTGTAAACATTTGTACAAACAAACAAACAGACAAACACACTAATGTCATTTAGCAACATTAATCGACAAGACTCGTCAGCCAAATACCATTAAAATTTGTGGATTTTTCAAGTATTTCGTATTTATTATTAAATATCACTTTGTTTGGTTTTAAGATACATATTTTTGGGGGGTCGTAGGTGGTGTTGAATTATCCGTCTGCAATATTATCGAAATCAATTTACAAACGGACGATGACACGCACAGACATAATCTACTGGTGTAGGGACATTTTAACATTGTGTGTCCTTCTCAAACATGTGAATGCAGACAGACGAGTATTTCTATTTTCCCCTTGTCGTTAATCTGTGTCAACAACAAACGCACAAAATAATCTGTCAAGTGCCTGATTTATTTTTTTTTTGAGCGAAAAGGATATTTTGTTATAGATTATTATGGCATTGCCTCTATCATATAATACACCGCAACGTAATATGTCTGCGTGTGAGGTAATTCAATTGTAAAAAATACGTACACATTTGTGATATATGTATCTGGCAAATATACGCAAGAACTCAAACCATTAAATAAAACACATTTGATAGACATATGTGAAAGAAACCCGTAGACGTTACACAAAACGGTTAAACCGTTTGGTTGGTGGAACCGAGTTCATCTTCGGAATATAAATAGTACGCTAGAATAATTGAGTGAACAATTGAGCTAGAGCCACTCTTAAGATTGCAGATTGCCTTGTAATCAACTGAATTGACTTGGTAAAATTCCCAAATCATATATTAAACATAATCACCAATGGTCAGAAAATACATATTTTAAATTTTTAATATTTTTCCTTCGATTGAAAAACTAGGTTAGGGGATAATGAAATCGAAGACTACTGCATACATTTCGCCAAAACTTTCAGATAATTCATTTGAATTAAATCCATTAATATTTACTTACTACATTTTATAGTTATTTAAGCGCATTTTCATTGTCTAAGTGTGCGTGAGAAAAGCACACGTACATTAGGCTGGGACGCGGTCCATACAAATGGAAAAATAATTTCCAATCACCCAACGAAAAAAAGGTTTGGATTGTTTAATGATGATCTGAAAAATATTTCGTCACTGGATCAAGCCATCTGTGAGCTAAACGCTGCTGAAACCACCTCTAAAAATCATGTTTTTTTTGTCCAAAATTGTTAACTGTATTAATAAACACTCGGAAGTGCATTAAATATAAATTTCGATTCTTGTAATTTATTGGCCCTCCACCTCCAGGATGTGGGTATATTCACTTTGTCATTCCGTTTGTAACACCTTGAAATATTCATCGGAGACCCAATAAAGTATATATATTCTGGGTCGTGGTAAAATTCTAAGACGATATAGCCATGTCCGTCTGTCTTTCTGTTGAAAGCACGATAGCAGCCGAACGAAATGAGCTAGGAGGTTCAAATTTTTCCTAAATGTGTCTTATGGTTGTAGATCGGTTGGGATTGAAAGTGGACGAAATCGGCCCAGAGGAAAAAATTTTCCCTCACAAGGACTGAAAATATCCCCTAATATTTAGAGTATTTCAGCATGTTTTTTGAACCTATTAGCTTGTATTTACTTGATATTTCCAATGCGCATTCCCTTTATAGCATAAAAGGGCACTATAGAGTGATTTTTATTTGTAGGGGACGAAATGGGACAAAAAGGGATAAAAATTATACCTATCAAACGACAACAGATAGAAACACGAAATTTGGCGTGTACATTCCTCTAATAGAGTAGATACATAATATAAAAGTATTTTTTCTAAATTCGTACTTTTAAGGGGTTAAATGGGGATAGAGGGATAAAAATAGTACCAACCTAACGGCTGCACCTAGAATAATGAAATTCGATATATACATTCCTCTGATTGCGTAGACACGTAAAATAAAAGAACTTCCCAAAATTCGTACTTTTTGGGGTTCAAATGGAAAAAGGGGATAAAAATAGTACCTACCAAATGACAGCAGCTAGAATCATGAAATTCGGAGTATACATTCCTCTGACTGCGTAGACACGAAAAATAAAACGTTTTTTCCAAATTCGTACTTTCAAGGGATACAATGGCTACAGGAGATAAAAATAGTACCAACTAAACGAATACAGCTAGAATGATGAAATGCAGTGTGTACATCCCTCTAATTGTGTAGGTACGTAAAATAAAGAGATTTTAGATAGTCGTACTCTTGAGGGGGCAAAATTGGAAAAAGGGGATAAAAATGGTACCAACAAAATGGACGCTGAATCACGGAATTCGGCGTATACATTCCTCTGACTGCATAGCCACGTAAAATATTTTTTCCAAATTCGTACTTTATTTTGTTGCTTTTACGACAAAAAATGGTAGAATCATGAAGTTCTCTTATGCTGCGTACGTGAGAGATAAAGTATTTTCAAATTTAAAATTAAAATAGCATAGACACGTAAAATAGAGGGATTTTTCGAAATTCGTACTTTTAAGGGATATAATTAAATAGAGGGACCAAACTGCTGAAGTTGAAATCATGAAATTCGGTGTATACATTCTGACTATGAAGATTCGAAAAAAGGGGTTTTTCGAAATTTGTACATTTGGGCGGAGAATGGGGATATCTTTAAAATGTATACTTTTCTTATCACTTTGTCTGTATTTGAAAATGCTTCTTTCTAATGGCGACTGGCAATCGCCTAATATTTAGGCATGTTCACTTTCACAATTACAGCATTGTATTTATTTATAGTAGTAGATTTTAAACTGTGCGCCTAAGTATACATTATAGTTTGAAATAGTAATCAATTATAGTAATGTGCACAAACATATCACAATTTTCGTAATATGGTTCTGTACTTCTATGTCGACATTCTTTAATCTGCTGGTAATACTGTGGAATGCACTCCGTGGTGGAGGGTATATAAGATTCGGCCCGGCCGAACTTAACGCCTTCTTACTTGTTTTTTTTTTCGTAGTGACAACTGAAAACGTGTTCGTATTTGGTTCGTTCGTGGCTTCGCAGCGACTTTTCAACATCAAACCCGGCCTCTATAAGGAGATGATTCTCACAAACGAACGAGAATCCCAACTCACTTGCCGAATTTGCGTTTAAAAAATCGCACCAAGTAATAAAGTACACATGCCATCTTACAAGCATCTCATTGAGTTGCATATGTAAGTATGTGTATATGCAGGAAGCCACTTGAACGAAACCTTTAGACAGGGTGGAAATCATGATAGTGGTAGTCTGCAGCCAAGTAATAAATGTCACCATGCCATTTGTAAATAAATTTGCATTCTATTAAATATAGATGCAAAATGGTCTTGAGCCAGGACAATATCCCAGTTCAAATCAAATAAAAATAATATTTTGAATTGTTTCTTCATTTTAAAAAATCTTTATTATGTATCACTTCGAATAACAAATAGAGTTTTTTTGTACTCGAAGAAATCCTATAAAAATAAGCACAAATTCTAAACAATTTTAATTACAAGCAGGGCTGTGGAGTCGGAGAAATTTGCTGGAGTAGGAATTACCATTAATTAGATGGTAGTCCCATCAACTAAAGTATCTCCATTTGGCCACAATGTACGCACTAATCATCCTCTCCAGAAATTTTTGAGTTTTTTGGCTAAAAATTTATATTTTGAAGATTTTTTTCAGAACTTTGGCCTTTACACAGTGAAACTAGACGGAATTACCTTTAATTTAGTAGTAGTCCTATCAACTAAAGTATCTTCATTTGGCCACAATGGACGCACAAATTCATCTCTTCAAGTGTTTAGGAGCTCTGTTAACGGTTTAACATAGCTCTGTTAACTCATTAACAGCCGATAGTTTAACGGTGGTTTGTGTCTCTGCTACTTAAATTCGGAATTTATCTTCACTCACATTAGAAGGAATGGAACTGCAAACGATATTGTTTCTTCAATGACTTCAATGAAGTCATTTCTGTTGGCGGGAATATGTGTCGACCCTTTAAATAGAATTTTATTAAACCATGATCAAGTTTTCGTGGCACGGTAAAGATTATATGAACTTGCAGAAAGAATGAAAACAACTTTTGGTTCAGATTCTCAATTGTGCGATACATCTCACGAATCAACTCCTTCTGACGACTTCGAAAAGTATTTGGATAGTTTGGAGCGTTGAAAATAAAAAAAAAAAAACAAAACTTTTATATTTTTTTGTATGAAATAAAAAAAAATTACAGAAAAGACAAAAATGACTTCTACCAAGTAGTTGGATATTACCCGAAAATTATTTGTCATTTGGTATTAGTAGCAGCGGCAATGCAACCTACTCAAGTGAGCGTAGAGAGATTATTTTCCGCCCTAAAACTTTTAAAAAGTGCCTCAATAAAAGAGGAGTTGACAAATGTCATTCTGTTTTTAAGAACATTTAAATAGTATATGACAGTTTTTTAATCAATTTTATTAGTAGTTACAGAATAACTTTTTGTTTTGTTTCCATAGTATTTTGTATAATAAATTAAAAAATACTTTACAATAAAATTAATACATAGAAATGTATTTACATTTTTTTGTTTGTTTTATAAAATAAAATGACTTTTCTTTGAAAAATAAACATTATTATAATTATAAACAAGTAAAAAAGGCGTTGAGTTAGGCTGGGCCGAACTTTATATACTCTCCACCATGGATTGCATTCCCCAGAAGTTGTCGGTTTGTGCAGTAATATTACAGCCAAACCAAAACAAATACAAATATTGAAAAAAAATATTTTATAAATAAATATAATATTTTATTTTTTTCAAACCATTTCACCATTTCAAATCAAAAAATAAATATTCTTATATTTATATTTTCAAAATGCTTAAATACCATAAATATTGGTAGATAGTGGGTGCTACAGTTGGTTGTATTTCCATTCTATTTGAATTCCAAAAGTACAAATTTTGAAAATCCATTATCAGACGTACGTAGTGAAAAATAACCTAACTTCATGATTCAACCAATTTTTGCCGTAAAAGAAAAGGTACGAATTTGGAAAAAACTTTCTATTTTGCGTGTATATGCAGTTAGAGGAATGTATACACCGAATTCCATGATTCCAGCTGCGCCCATTTGGTTGGTACCATTTTTACCCCCTCGACGTTTCTACACAATTAGAATTTCATCATTCTAGCTGTAGTCGTTTAGTTGGTACCATTTTTATCCCTCTGTACCATTGTATCCCTTGAAAGTAAGAATTTTGAAAAATCCGTTTATTTTCCGTGTCTTCGCAGTCAAAGGAAAGTATACTCCGAATTGCATGACTCTAGCTGCGGTCATTTGGTTGGTACTATTTGTATCCACTTTTTCCATTTTAACCCCAAAAAGTACGAAATTCGAAAAATCTGTTTATTTTAAGTGTCTACGCAATCAAAGGAATGTATACACCGAATTTCATTATTCTAGGTACAGCCGTTTGGTTGGTACTATTTTTATCCCCTTTCTTCATTTTAACCCCAAAAGTACGAAATTCGAAAAATCTGTTTATTTGAAGTGTCTACGCAATCAGAGGAATGTATACACCGAATTTCATTATTCTATGTACAGCCGTTTGGTTGGTACTATTTTTATCCCCTTTTTTCATTTTAACCCCAAAAAGTACGAAATTCGAAAAATCTGTTTATTTTAAGTGTCTACGCAATCAGAGGAATGTATACACCGAATTTCATTATTCTAGGTACAGCCGTTTGGTTGGTACCATTTTTATCCCTCTATTCCCATTTTACCCCTTAAAAGTACGAATTTGGAAAAAATACTCTTATATTATGTATCTACTCAATTAGAGGAATGTACACACCGAATTTCGTGTTTCTAACTGTTGTCGTTTAATATGTTCCATTTTTATCCCTTTTTTGCCCCATTTCACACCCTACAAATAAGAATCACTTTATGGTGCACGTTTTTGCTATAAGGTGAATGCGCATACCAAATATCATGCAAATCAAAAAACATACTTAAATACGCTAAAATATTAGGGATTATTATGGGTATTTTTAGTGCTTGTGAGGGAAAAATTTTTCCCTTTGGGCCGATTTCGCCCCGTTTCAATCCCAACCGATCTACGACCATAAGACGCATTTATGGATAATTTGAAAGTTCTAGCTCCTTTCGTTTAGATGCGTGCTTTCAACAGACGGACATGGCTAGATCGTCTTAGAATTTTATGACGATCAAGAATATATATACATTATAGGGTCTCATGTCGATATTGCAAGGTGTTACAAACGGAATGACAAAGTTAGTATACCCCCATCCTGGAGGTGGAGGGTATAAAAATACACCACTAAATAATACTGATTGAACATCCGGAGTCGGCTCCGGAGTAGGAGTCGGAGCCGAAACATTATAAAATGCTTGAGCCGGAGTCGAGCAATTTTACCTCGACTCTACATCCCTGATTACATTTCTCCAAAACTCCCCCGGTACATTGCTTGTAAAAATCCTTATAATTCTTTGGAACTTAAAACATCAAATGCAATTTTATGAAATTCATATTGATAAATGGATTTCGGACTATAAAGCGTTACATGAACTGCCAACAATTTTTGCACTAAACATTAAGTTTTCAAATAAATTTCCACAATTTATCTAAACACTGTTTGGGAGTATTTCTATTTATGATGATGCAAAAACATAAAAAAAACAAAAAAACACACTTTTTAGGATTGTTTGACATATCACTTAATTAAATACACACACATGCATGCATACACGAGTACCAGTCTGCGAACAAATCATAGCCGCCTAACTACGCTCACGCTAAACTAATTCCAAAGGATTTAACTTTAAAAGCTTTTTATGTAAATCCACATAAATTGTGACATTAAACAAAGCTGGAGCAGACAAACAAAGAGAGAGTGAGAGAGATGACTCTCGAGAGGAGAAAAATGAGGGCAGCTCAAAAGCAAACATTTCACAACTTACGCACCACACCCTGCAGTCTGCAAACAGGCGCAGCCATGATGTGGGGCAATAATATATGAAAGCTTCTAATTTGTAAAGCGGGTAGACTAACAACATGCATTGCGGCAGCTGAATTAACAAAAAGGTTAAAACCCCAAATTCCACTACAGATAGTGCTTCTCAAAAAAAAATGCTAGTTAGGCATGTTTCCATTTCAACAAAACCGGGTATAGCTGTTGTTGACACACAGACCTTATCGGAATACGAACGAACGAACAGACATTTTTGTGTTGTCATCAATCAAATCAATGGCATTGCTAGCCATCGATCTCAAAAAGGATTTGTGCAAATATTTTCCATTGTGCCACACAATATGTTGTTGCAGTTGGTTGTGGGGAGAGGAGCGTTCCACAACGCACTGCAAATATATCGAATAAAAGAAATGCCATCGAACGATGTTATCACAAAATTGAGGTCGTCGTTTTAGGTCAATTTAATGGCGGATCAAAAGCCCGTCCTCACTCGTATATAAATAGTATTCGATTCGATGCTACACAGCTGTCTTGCCAACACAGCATTGTTTACACAGCCAGACAGGCAGAGCGAAATCTAAATACAATCAAATCCATTTAGTGCAATGTCCTACTTCCTTTAGTGTTGACTGTTACTATTTGAAGTATGAAAATGGAATTTTATATTATAGCTACTTGATTTTGAGCTTGCTTGAATATAAAGAAAGAAAAAAAGGCATACTGTTTCAATATATTTAGGAATGAAGGGTTATACCGACAAAACATGATTTTGAAATACTAAATCTGGATGTATATCAAGTGTTGAGAAGACATCTTGAAGTTCTATATTACGCTGACGACATTTGTTTTCTATCTCATAAGGAGAAAGTGGATGAGATCGTAAGCGTGGCAAAACTTGTCGACTCCAAAAAACGTTTGTCATGCGTTTGAACAACAATATCAAGAGTCAATCGATGATGAAATTCTGCTACCTTGAAGAAATAATGACAATATATGGTGGGATATATGCAAACCCAAAATACTCGCAAAGAAAAAAACGCTTCAGGTCGTTTATCGCAAGCATAGTTTATTTGTTCAAACGATCTACTTTTACCATAAAAGTTCAAACATTTCCCACAAATGAAAACGTTTATTTAAAACGAAGATTTTATTGCTGTGATCGATCGTTCGTTTATGCCAAACGAAAAACGTTAAAGAACGCAATTTAAACATGAGTATTTTTTTAAAAGAATTGAGAGAACACAGAGCTTAACTTTTTGAGTGCGTTTTTTTGTGGTCATACGGCTGTTGCTTAGTTTACTTTCTTTGATGCAAATCATATCAGTTGCTATCCGCAATTGCCTGAAAATACCAAAACTTAGTTTTGTTTTATTAAGCTTCACATGCAAGTGTGTTACTGTCACTGGTGCAGATACACAGAAGGTGGAGCTTCATGTTTCGGACAATAAGTGCTGTAAATAATGGCTACTTCTGACTAATCGATATTTTTATACCCAACATCATACCGTTTGCTTGGGATAGACACGTATCGCTTGCGAGAAAAAAACAACCGTTTGCAACAAACGTTTCACAGGGTTTGTGATAAACATAAATCGTTTGTGTTAAACACACTAACCGTTTGTCATAACAAACGAATTTCTTTTGTCTAACTTTTCGTTTGTGGTCAACGAACTTATCTCTCTGAACTTTTCAGACATATTCGTAATGGGTTTGTGATACACATAAAACGTTTGTGTTAAACACACTAACCGTTTGTCATAACAAACGAATTTCTTTTGTGTAACTTTTCGTTTGTGGTCAACGAATGGCCCGACATTGGCTGAACTCTTCAGACACATTGGTAACGACCTCGTACAGAACTCTGACTCAGACTCGTTGAAGGGAAGTTTTATTTATTTTATTCCGTCAGCTCTGAACGAATTCGGAACGATTTCTGAACTCTCAGGTCTGAGGGATTTTTGTTTTTTGCTCAGCGAATATTATTTGTTACGACATGGCTGTTCGAATTCGCAACAATTTCTGACCTCCTGTCTGAGGTCTATTTTTTATACCAGGATGGGGGTATACTAACTTTGTCATTCCGTTTATAACACCTTGAAATATCGACCTGAGACCCTATAATGTATATATATTCTTGATCGTCATAATATTCTAAGACGATCTATCCATGTTCGTCCATCCGTCCGTCTGTTGAAAGCACGTTAGCATCTAAACGTAGCTCCCTTTGTTCGTACAAATGCGTCTTATAGTCGTAGATCGGTTGGGATTGCAATTGGGGAAATCGGTCCAAAGGGAAACAATTTCCTCTCACAAGGACTGAAAATACCCATAAAAACCCCTAATATTTTGGAGTATTTATGCATGTTTTAACAATATGTCTGCTTGTACTTACTTGATATTGGGTGTGCGCATTCCCCCTATAACAAAAACGTGCACCACAAAGTGATTTTTATTCGTTGGGGGTGAAATGGGGCAAAAAGGGATAAAAATGGTACCTATCAAACGACAACATTCCTCTAATCGGGTAGATACATACTATAAAAGTAGTTTTCACAAATTCGTACTTTTAAGAGGTAAACTGGGAATAGAGGGATAAAATATTGAAATTCCGGGTATACAATCCTCTGATTGCGTAGACACGTAAAATAATGGATTTTTTCGAAATTCGTACTTTCAAAGGATACAATGGGAACAGAGGGATAAAAATGGTACGACACGGATGCAGCCAGAATGATGAAATTCGGTGAAATTGTGAAGACACGTAAAATAAAGAGATTTTCAAAAGTCGTACTTTTAAGGGGGTCAAATGGGAAAAAGGGGATAAAAATGGAACCAATCAACTGGCTGCAGCTATAATCATGGAATTCGGAGTATACATTCCTCTGGCTGCATAGACACACAAAATAAAAATATGTTTCCAAATTCGTAATTTTTTACTTTCACTGCAAAAATTTATAAAGGGTGATTTTTTAAGAGCTTGATAACTTTTTTTTTAAAAAAAACGCATAAAAATTGCAAAATCTCAACGGTTCTTTATTTGAAACGTTAGATTGGTCCATGACATTTACTTTTTGAAGATAATTTCATTTAAATGTTGACCGCGGCTGCGTCTTAGGTGGTCCATCCGCTTAGTACAATTTTGGCATTTCCACGTTTTTGAGTAACAGAGACCCAATTGGTGCGAACGGCGACGAATCGAAAATTGGTGGTCATCATTAACACTGGCCGATACAGCTGCGATATTTTCTTCAGTTCGCACTCTACGTAAGCGTGTTGGTGGTTTAATGTCCAACAATGTAAATTTGGTGCGAAATTTAGTCACAATAGCCCGAATAGCCGCTTCAGTGGGTCGATTAAACTGACCATAAAATGGAAGCGCGCAATGAACTTTCTTAACAGAGCACGCATTTTGATAATAAAATTCAATAATTTGCAAGCGTTGTTCGTTTGTAAGACGATTCATGATGAAATGTCAAAGCATACTGAGCATCTTTCTCTTTGACACCATGTCTGAAATCCCACGTGATCTGTCAAATACTAATGCATGAAAATCCTAACCTCAAAAAAATCACTCTTTAGAATCAATAGGTTATATATGCACTGTGTACGTGAGAAATGATGGATTTTCAAAATTTGTACTTTTGTAATTAAAATAGGATAGAAATACAACTAACCAAACGGCTGTAACGCCCACTAATATTTAGGATATTTAAGTTTTTTTGAAGATTGCTGCTTTATATTTACTTTTTGAATTGACTTGAAGTATTATTTCGATATATATAAAGGGTGATTTTTTAAGAGCTTGATAACTTTTTTTTAAAAAAAAACGCATAAAATTTGCAAAATCTCATCGGTTCTTTATTTGAAACGTTAGATTGGTCCATGACATTTACTTTTTGAAGATAATTTCATTTAAATGTTGACCGCGGCTGCGTCTTAGGTGGTCCATTCGGAAAGTCCAATTTTGGGCAACTTTTTCGAGCATTTCGGCCGGAATAGCCCGAATTTCTTCGGAAATGTTGTCTTCCAAAGCTGGAATAGTTGCTGGCTTATTTCTGTAGACTTTAGACTTGACGTAGCCCCACAAAAAATAGTCTAAAGGCGTCAAATCGCATGATCTTGGTGGCCAACTTACCGGTCCATTTCTTGAGATGAATTGTTCTCCGAAGTTTTCCCTCAAAATGGCCATAGAATCGCGAGCTGTGTGGCATGTAGCGCCATCTTGTTGAAACCACATGTCAACCAAGTTCAGTTCTTCCATTTTGGGCAAAAAAAAGTTGGATATCATCTCACGGTAGCGCTCACCATTCACAGTTACGTTACGATTCGCATCATCTTTGAAGAAGTACGGTCCAATGATGCCACCAGCCCATAAACCGCACCAAACTGTGACTTTTTCTGGATGCATTGGTAGCTCTTGCAATGCTTCTGGCTGATATTCACTCCAAAATCGACAATTCTGCCTATTTACGTACCCATTGAGCCAAAAATGAGCTTCGTCGCTGAACACAATTTCTTTCTTTCTGAACTTTCTTAACAGAGCACGCATTTTGATAATAAAATTCAATAATTTGCAAGCGTTGCTCGTTAGTAGGTCTATTCATGATGAAATGTCAAAGCATACTGAGCATCTTTCTCTTTGACACCATGTCTGAAATCCCACGTGATCTGTCAAATACTAATGCATGAAAATCCTAACCTCAAAAAAATCACTCTTTAGTATAAATATATTGTGGACTTTGCCTTATCAGCGTGGTCTAAAATAATTGAAACTGTTTATTGTTTTGGTTTGACTATATTAAAAAAAATCAACATTTTCATTTAATTTTACTGCGCTTCTACGAAAATCGGCCTCCTTTGTGGAATACAATCCATGGTGTAGGGTATAAAAAGTTCGAACCGGTCGCATAAAACGCCGTTGTTAATTTTTTATTCTTTTGTACCTCAACAAAATATCAAATATTCTCAATGAGGTGACCATAGGTTAATACATTATAATTGTTTTTCAAAACGATTTTCTATATCAACAATGCAAAGTTGTACTTTCTACGATATTCACTCCTGCGTTTTTGGGATTAATAGTAAGAAATGTAATACTGTATTCCGCAGGGCTAGTGAATTGCTAGACACGAACGTTTGGAGACAATTTCGAAAAGGTAATATTTCCCTACCAAAAATAAAAGAAAGCCAAATACTTCCTACGCGGTGTATGGATATCCCTTTCGGGGTAAATCGCTTGTAAACGCTCACAAAATTTGAAAAATTGCTTTATGTTGCGCAACTGTATATGTATACACCGAATTGATTTTTTGATGTACATTCCAATGTGAACCCGAAAGACAAAATTATTATTATTTCAAAATTATAATAAAAACCATCACAATTTATTTAACTAATATCTCTATTGCAAAAAAATCATAATTTTCCTAATATTTTATTGCACGTGAAGTCGACAGCCTCTTCTCTGAAATGCAATCCATAAGGGAGGGTATATAAGCCCGAATTTAACACCTTTTTACTTTCCCCAGACTTAGATTAAATTTTGAGATGAATGAAATTGCTATACCTCTTATGGTAACCCTACACATATAGCCCATATTCCTATTAAAATATTCGGAACCAGTTATAGTTTGGTATTTGAAAAAGTTTTCATAATCACTTTGAGCGTACGAAATATGGAGGATTTTATCGCGCCCCTCTTGTTCCTCGGACACAAAATACCATTACATACATAAAATTAAACCTTTTATAGCTTCTATACGATGATCGAAATACTGTGAAATTTGATCTTTGCCAATATTTATATGCGATATTGTCACACCCCTACCGGTACCTCCCACACAAATTTAATCCCTTAAAGGTACAAATTTCGGAAAATTCTTTGTTATCACTCATCTAAGTCGTAAGACGAATATACGCACCGAATTTCATGATTGTAGCATCAGCCGTGTTGTACCTTTGGTTGGTACCTTTTTTATCCCCTTTTTCTTGTTTGTCCATTAAAAGTACAAATTAAATTATTTCATTTTGCGTTTGTAAGACTTTTGATGGGTTGTACACGCTCCGTCTGTTTAAGTGGTACAATTTTTATCCCTTTTTACCCAATTTCAAAAAATACTAATTTTGACAAAATATTTTCTTCGTCGCATTCGTGCTGTAAAAGTAATGGCCGTTTCGAATTTCAAGATTCTAGGCCCAACCGTTTGGTCTGGGCCCTTAAAAGTACAAAAAATTATTTCTTATCAGTGATCTGCGCTGTAAAACGAATATACACACCCATTTTCATTATTGTAGCGTCATCCGTGTTGTTGGTACCTTTTTATCGCGTTTACTGTTCTAAATTATGAATTTCGAAAAATTCGTTCATTTTGCGTTTCTAAGCATTTTGAGGGATGTACACGCCGAACTTTATGATTCCAGCTCCATCCGTATGATTGGTACCATTTTTATCCCTTTTGACCCGATTTCTCCCCCAAACAATACGAATTAAAAAAAAATATTTGCTTGATCGCGTTCGTGCTGTACAAGTAATGGCCGTCCTGAATATTAAGATTCTTGGCCCAACTGTTTGGTTTGGACTGCGGTACAATTTTTATCCCATTTAATCCCTTAAAAGTACAAAATTCGAAAAATTCCTTATTATTCATCATCTACGCTGTATGATGAATGTACATACCGAATTTCATGATTGTACCGTCGGCCGTGTTGTTGGTACCTTTCTTATCCTCCTTTTCCCGTTTACCCTTTAAAAGAAGAAATTTCGAAAAATTCTTCATTTTGCGCTTGTCGAATTTCATAATTTCAGCTCCGCCTATTTGATTGGTGCCTTTTTTATCCCTTTTTGCTCAATTTAACCCAAAAAAGTACGAATTTTGAAAAATATTTTCTTGGTCGCATACGTGCTATAAAAGTAATGCCCGTTCCAAAATTCAAGATTCTAGAAACAACCGTTGGGTCTGGGCGGTGGTAAATTTTTTATCCCACTTAGTCCGTTAAAAGTACAAATTTCGGAAAATGCCTTCTTTTCAATGATCTGCGCTGTAAAACGAATATACACACCGAATTTTATTATTGTAGCGTCAACCGTGTTGCTGATACCTTTTATATCCCATATTCCCCGTTTATCCTTTAAAAGTACAAATTTCGAAAAATTCGTTCTTTTTGCGTTTCTAAGTATCAGCTCCATCCATTGGTACTATTTTTATCCCTTTTTACCCGATTTTAACCCACCCTCGAAAGTACGAATTTTGAAAAGCAGCCAAGTAATAAATGTCACCATGCCATTTGTAAATAAATTTGCATTCTATTAAATATAGAAGCAAAATGGTCTTGAGACAGGACAATATCCCAGTTCAAATCAAACATTTTGAAAAATATTTTCATGGGCGCGTTGAAGCTATAAGAGGAATTTTTGTACCAAACTTGATTCTAGGATTCTAGGCCTAACTGGTCATTGCTGTGTTACCACTTTTTATCCCATTCAACCCTATTTTACCCTTTAAAAGTACGAATTACCAAAAAAAATGGCTGCAAATCTGATATCTACGCTTTAAGATAAATGTGCACACCTAATATCATGATTCTAGCTTCAGCCGTATTGTTGGTACCATGTACACACCAAATTTCATGATTCTAGCTTTAGCCGTTTGGTCAGGGAAGTGATCAGTCACTCAATCACGCAACTCTTTTATATATATGGATTTGCAGGCTGTTCGTCTAGAAATTATATATTGAAATTATTATATACTTTTCAAATAGTTTAATATTATATTTTATTCAAATTATCTGAATCACTTACAATACAATATAAATAAAAAAATACTTTTCTGGTCTGAATAAAATGATAAATGTCATTGTAACTGTACATTTTTTATAATTGTCGAAAAGAAAAGTTCTTAAATTAGAGATCTGATCAAAGTAAAAAGAAAAATTGGCATATCTATTTTGTCTTTTGTTTCAGACAGCACTGGTGAATACCGTGGGGATGATCGTCGATGACGATCGAAATATCGGAAAAGAATAAATAAATAAAACAAATTTAGAAAAACTAAACATCAGTTTTTTGATTTCTTCATGACATCAAGCCAGACTATCCGGAAAAAGGGAAAATAAAAGGTCAACTATATATAAAACTAGCTGAACCCCGCCCGCTTCGCTAGGCAAAATACAAATGGTAAAATTAAAATCAGGTTTCATATTGATCTTATCATATTGATATTATCGTGGTTTGTAATATATAGGTTCCAATTAAACTCACAAAAAAAACAGTAAAATTTTCGTTAAAATCTTCCCGGATTTTATATTTTTCTGGAAATTGTCCTACATCCTATGTCCTTCCTTGGGCCAACACGAATTCATCAAGCCCAAAATCGTGAAAATCAGACGATCCGTTATAAAGTTTTGCGTGTTCACACGGACGGCATTCTCTTTTATAAATATAGATTAAACATTTGTATGAATTTTTTAAACTTCTGTAATGAGTGGGGCTTACTTCGAAAAGTTCATATTCATTTCATTCAATCATTTCCTCTTACCCACTTTAACTCTACCTACTCCTATTTGCGATGTTTCAATTTCTAATCGTTTTTTATACACTCCACGAGAGTATTATGTCTTTGTGCATTTGTTTGTAACACATAAAAGGAAACGAGATAGACCCATTGTTAATTAAACCGATCGACTTAGAATCACTTTCTGAGTCGATTTAGCAATGTCCGTCTGTCCGTCTGTCTGTCCGCCTGTCCATCTATTGTTGTAATTACGATACAGGTCGCAATTGCAGCCAGAACCAAACGAAACTTTGCACAACGAGGTTTTTCGCGACAAGGACGAACGCTATTTAATTTGAAGAAAATCGGTTCAGATTTAGATATAGCCCCCATACGAATTTCACTCCCGATTTGACCTTTTCATTCTAGATACCACATATTTTAACAGATTTTCCTCTAAATTCGCAAAAAACCTTATATTTCAACTGGAAACACCTGTGGTAAAAATGTGTTAGATCGGTTCAGATTTATATATAGCTCCCATACAAATTTCGTTCCCAATTTGAATTTTTCCGCTCTAGAATCCACATATTTTAACAAATTTCCCTCTAAATTCGCAAAACACCATATATTTCAACTGGAAACACCTGATGTAAAAATGTGTTAGATCGGTCCAGATTTATATACAGCTGCCATACAAATTTTGCTCCTAATTTGAATTTTTCCGCTTTAGAATCCACATATTTTAACAGATTTTCTTCTAAATTCGCAAAACACCTTATATTTCCACTGGAAACACCTGTGGTAAATATGTGTTAGATTGGTTCAGATTTATATATAGCTCCCATACAAATTTCGTTCCAAATTTGAATTTTTCCTCTCTAGAATCTACATATTTTACCAGATTTTCTTTAAAATTGGTATAACATCTTATATTTAAACTAGGAACACCTGTGGTAATAAAATGGGCCACATCGGTTCAGATTTACATATAGCTCTCATACAAATTTCGTTCCCCCAGAAACCGTGTATTTTCAGAGAATTTCTTAAAATTGAGCATAACACGTTATACTTCAACTGGAAGAACTTATTGTGAAAGTTAGTTACTTCATTCCATGTTTGGATATAGCCCCGATACAAATATTATTCTTGATTTGACAAATTGGACCATATTAGCCTGTGATTAGGAAACATACGAAAAATTTTCCCGTTTTCACTTTTTTACTGAATTGAAAAAAAGTGGATCGATAGAAAGTGCAGTGTATCATATAGTCGGCCCCGCCCGATTTTAGCCTTTCCTTACTTGTTTTCTTTTCATTCATGGCCATGAATTCTTCACAAACAATTTTAATTTCACTTTTACAACGAAATACGAATACATCCTTGTTCTCCTGCCGTCTCCGAGTGTCATCAGTTGATTGCCGTTTGCAAAGCAGGCAAAACATCTAAGCCAAAAAGAATCCTTTCATTTGAAAAATTCTTTGCTTTACGAATAACAAAGGCGACCAAATTGTGAGAAAAACTCTTCACTGAACGTAATCGAACTTCCAGGAATGGCAAAATTAAGGTAATTGAATTCGAACTCTGTCGGATTCGGTTTGGACAAAAGAATTCATATACACGAGGAAGAGATGAGTCTATGTATTTCCAACAAGATGAATGAATTAATTGCCTACGAGTGAAATGCGAAACAATCTGAGAAACTCGATCAAAACCTTCAATTTCATTTTTGAAGATCCTTGTACAGAACAGAACTGTGTCAAGTTAATTTGTTTTCTTTTCTCTTGAAAAATTCTTTCAAGCATAAAAATATGTCATTTTCAAACCGCCTGACCGTCATTTTGCACTTTTGTGGCATCATTAGTACCCACTTCCACTGTTTGTTTGTTTGTTTTTTTTTTTCAACGTTTTGTCCTTTTGGCCTCCTTTGCTATGCGTGCGTGGGTGGGGTGATGTGGTCTGGCTATTGACACAGAACTTTTGAATTGCCAACGCATAGCAATTGTGGCAGTTGCGACTATTTTTAACGTCAGCACTGCTGCCCGACGAGTATTTAAGGCTGAGTATTTTCGTTTTACTATTTTTAAGCAGTCCTTTGTGTGCCACAATGAAGGTAATTTGCAATTATTTTTATGAGTGTGAGCAACAGAATAGTTCATTGTTTACAGGAGAAAATATAGTTTCTGTTTTGCTATTCTTTTGTTGCATAAATTCACAACAGGTCGTAAATAATAAGGTGTAGACAGTGGGCTGAAAACTGATTAGTTGTAGGTCAGCCATATTAAGATGAAATATTTAGAATATTTTTTAGAATACACATTTGTTTCAAATAATTTAATTATTTATTTAATACTTGCAAAATTTTTTTTTAAAAATTATAAAATTTTATTTTAATTGGTTACTATTTGCTCATTTTTTACACTTATTTCCGCTTCGTTGGAAATTCGCTAGATGATCAAAGTTTAAACAATAAAAAATAATTATTTAAATAATAAAATAATGAAACAAAAAATTAAATTTGTTCGATAACTATCTAAATTGGAAAAATTTAAAAAAATCGGTTTTTATACCCTACACCACTTCGTGGACTAGGGTATTATAAGTTAGTTTCGCGCCAAATGTTTGTAACACCAAGAAATAATCGAGCTAGACCAACCTTTAAGTATACCGATCGGCTTAGAATCACCAGCTGAGTCGATTTAACGATGTCTGTCTGTCCGCCCGTCTGCTGCATTTTTTTTTTCACTTAACCAACACTCAGGGGATGTCCCCTATAAATGCAGTGCATTGCGTTGATGGAAGGAAGATCAGGTATTGGAAGGAGGAAAGAGGGAGTAATGTCTGTTGACATCTGTTTTGAATCTCTGAATGTCGTAATTGGAGGGAAAGATATTTGCCGGAAGTCGATTCCACATACGGATAGTACGGGCGAAAAACGAATTTATTCTGTAATGTGTAGTGCGGCCGGTTGTCCATCGGTATTGAATTTGGAGGAAATCTGTTCAGATTTAGATATAACCCCCATACAAATGTCGCTCTCGATTTGACATTTTCCGCCCTATAATGCACATATAGTACCCGATTTCCTTCAAATTTGGCTTAACACCTTATAATCAAACTAGAAACACTTATGCTGTAAGCGGGTAAGATCGGTTCAGATTTAGATATAGACCCCATACAAATGTCGATCCCGATTTGACTTTTTCCGCTTTAGAAACCACATATTTTACCCGATTTTCTTTAAATTTGGTACAATATCTTATACTTCAACTAGAAACACCTATGCAGAATTTGGGTAAGATCGGTTCAGATTTAGATATAGCCCCTATACAAATGTCGCTCCCTATTTCACTTTCTCCGCTTTATAAACCACATATTTTACCTGATTTTCTTTAAGATCGGTTCAGATTTAGATATAGCCCTCATACAAATCCTTCCCGATTTCACTACCGAATTGAATTGTAATGAGATAGAAAGTCCGTCCGTCTTTAGCCTTTCCTTACTTGTTTGGGAGATGCCCATATGTCCATACTTTGGTATTAGGCAAATGGGCCCCATTCTGATCTATTACAGCTCTAGAAACTACATCTTACATCGTATCTTCATCAAATTTTGCAGATCATGATATTTTTCAACTAGGAATACCTGCCGTGAATGAGAAATATATAGGCCCATGTTTTGGACCAGGCCCCCTTTTGACATGTCGGTCCGATTCATCCTATTACAACTGTTTAATTTGTATTTATCTGTCGGATAATTGGATCAATTACCATATTATTAACCATATATGTTAAATATGACTAAAGATGAATTTATAGTAACTGTATAATTTATATGAACTACATAAAATTGCTCCCATGAAATACCTGAGTTTGGTAATCATAGCGAGGTACATACGCAGGGAGTGGTGTAGGGTATTATATAGTCAGCCACGCCCAACTTTAGCCTTTCCTTACTTGTTTAATTTTTTATTAGTTTTAGCTCATTTGAATGGAAAGAGAGGGTTAGATTTTTCAATAACATTCGAGTTGTCGAAACTAAACTGCCTTATAGAAATCCTTAAACAAGGCAGAACAACTAAAATGAAATTTTTCGATAACTGGCGTAGTTATCGAGATATTATACTATGTTCCCGAAAGAAGTGCCCACACCCAATTTTCAGAAATTAGAAATGTGAAGACATTTGAAAATCACAATTCAGTATTCAGTTGATCAATTGGTGTAATATCGCAATTACTGCATTTTATACCGAGAGCGACAATTTGTGGAAAATTATTAAAAATGCAGCTTTTCTTTAAACCGACATAACAAGCTGCGATGACAAAACGTCAACAAAAGAATACATTTTTGCTCAAAATAAAACATTATTTGTTATCAAATTGTTTATCAAAATAAATTAAAAAAGACAATTAAGTAAGCATCAGTCGGCTAAAACGACTTATATGTACCCTCAATCTCAGATAGTTATAAGGACTTAAATTTGACTTCGGGTCGGATAATTTATGTGAAAGGTAAAAAAGCTGTAAAAACATGATGGAATATCAAGTCATGGTGGATTTCGCGCTCCGGTATGGAAGTAATAATGAATTTGAATTTAGCTAAGATATGGACA
This sequence comes from Polietes domitor, assembly GCA_947397865.1. NCBI lineage: Eukaryota > Metazoa > Arthropoda > Insecta > Diptera > Muscidae > Polietes > Polietes domitor. Next base: position 15,550,277 of record OX377620.1, read on the forward strand.
ATTGTGTGGGAGGTAGTCGAAGGGGCGTGGCTAAAACATACACATTTTTTAGGTTTAATGCTATTATCAAAGCATTTTCAAATCTTAAATTTCAACGGATTTTGACTACTTTATATCGATGTTATTTTAACCAGGGCTTATGCGACTTTGTGTGGGTAGTACCAGAAGGATTGTGGCAATATCGCCCATATTTCAAGTGTATCAAACGTTAATAAAGGCATTGTCAAATGTCAAAATTCAGAGTATTCCGACCATCTGTATATAAGTTACAACAGCTTTAACTTTAGCTAGGTTGGGGTGAATTGTGTGGGAGGTACCAGAAGGGGCATGGCAAAATCCGCCTAACCCCTAAAGCTGCAGTCAAGACCTTTCGAATGATGCCTAAATGGTGAACATCGGATAGAAATTGACGCCACAGTGCTCATTTTTGTAAAAAGAATTTTAAAAATTTGACACTGAAAATCCATCTTCTGTATAAAATTATTTTACAAACATTGAGTCAGTGACGTCATTTCTTGCCCGATATTCATCATTTAGACATCATTCGAAAGATGTTGACTCCTTCTATTTTATTTTTCATAACACATCTTACAAAATGTTTCCAAGAAATATGAGTGTTTAGCTGTCACATTGAAAACCACAAAAAATCAATATAAACGTCCAATAATACGACCAATGAGTTATTCTACAACAATAATAAAATTTGTTATGTAAAGTGCTTTCAAGGGTCTATTAATTCAGAAAAAATTTTGGACAATAGTGCAACATAAAAAAAAAATACTCGGCAAAAATATGATTTTTACAGGTGTCTTCAGGAGCGTTTACCTCATAGATGGCTTGACCCAGTGACGAAATATTTTGCAGATCATCATTAAATAATCCAATCTTCATTTCTGGGGGTGGCCGCTCCAATCAATTTTCGAGACCCATCCTAATATACACATTTCCCTTTTTTCGGCTAAGCCTATAGTGTCTTTACTCGGATAACTTCGAATTGTTTAGGCTGTAACAGACAGAACAACTTGTTACTTCACCTGCTTACTAGCAGAGGAAGAGCGGAGAGATCCCCACGAAGCCACAATACCTACTAATAATCCCCTTTAAACATAAATGCCACACTGTTTTCATTGAAAAACTCTTGGGTTTTCAGGGAAATACTTGACTTTTGCCTCTTTGCAAATTTGAACTATAAACAAATTAAAGATGTTGTGCCAGCCTGGCCCGCTTAATATTAATATACTGCCAAGAAGAAGAAGAAAAAACGACAACAACGACAAACAGAGAATGTCCCGCTTTCGTTTGTGTTGGCCTTATTTCCCTTTGCCGTGACAAAAAAATTTAACTAACTAACGCTGAGACAACAAAACTTAATTTTCCTTTAACGCTCAAAAAAAGAAAGAAAGAAAACAGACACAACAATGCCACGAGTGCGGGGTGGAGAGGAGGAGGAGAGGAGGAGTCCGTCCACTCAACCCCAACTCACCCCCCAAGCTCTGTATCAACGACACAATAACACTTGACACGGTTTTTCATTTCATTGCATTGAAGTGCAGGCCAGGCCAGGCAACTACTACTTCTACTACTGCTCCACTGAGCCCTGACGCCTCCTGATGGCTGATGCCTGATAGCAGGCATCAGGCACCGGCACCATCAACCAGGCTGCTGATGCCGCAGCGGGGCATGTGCCAGAGTAGCACTCGTAGCGTAGCGTAGTACTCGCTGCCATTGCATCACTGAGCCAGGTACTTAAAGTTACCCTGTAATATTAAACTTTGTTTTACATCATCTACAGTGCACAGTGGGAGGTATACGAAAAATTACATGAAATCTGTCAAAATGTTTTTTGAAACAATTCTAGTGTTATACTTTTAAGATGCCTGTTATAAAAAATACCACAATTCCTAAAACGGGGAAAATTAATCGAAAAATTTGATATTTTGGAAAAATTACCGCCATTTGTTCAGGGATCAGCAGATGAAATTCATTTTTTATTCCCTAAAACGGAGAAAGTTTATGCCAAATATTATTTTTTTTTTAGAAAAGGGATCAAGGATCAAATGAAAAATGTTATTCTTAGGAGCTATATCCATTGATAAAATTCAATTATTACATTTGTAATCCAGGATTTGCGTTTTTAGTATCAAAAATCATCTTTTATGAAAATTGGTCATATTCTAGTGAAGCGGCTGAGACAGTTATTGTAGTCATCCACTTCTGGATTCATTTGCATGCATTAACATTAAGGCTACTTTTCAAAATGTATAAACATATTATATATATCTGAATGAAAGACAAAATCTGTTGAAATCTCACGTTTACTAAAATTATCGCTCTAAAACCCTATTTTTATCCGCTTGCAATTTTCGAATTATGCTTTTGCATTTGCTCCAACAAAATACCCTATTTCCGAAAGTGGAGAAAATACTTCCCAAAATTTGGAATTTTTACTAAAATGGCCCCACAAATTTATTTACCGCCGGGATGTCATACTACTTTCTGAGTAAGAAGTCAACATGTGGGGCCAAAAATATAAAAAAAAGCTTTATTATCCGTACCATGTCACGTGAGAATTTTTACAAATAAAATTTGTTTTTATTTTGGATTTTTTATTGATATTTGGGAAGAGCCTGTTGGATGAGGTTCTTTGACCATTATGGTATCTGAACTATGTATTCTTTATGAGAAATAAATGAAATTTTCAAATGCAAAAATTTTGCGAATGTATAACATTTTTGATTTGGCTTTCTAAACTCGAAAACGATATTAACAAAATTATGGGATTTTTTTAATTTTTACTAAAATTTCAGTAATTTTAATATTTGTACGCTCATTTTGATTATTATTAAAACAAATTTTAACAAATAATAATGTATTGCGCCTACAGTGTCATAACTTCTACATTTATCCATAGATATTTTACATTGTTTTCTGCATTAGAATGTTAGCTATTAAAAAATAAAGCAGCATTCCGATTATGTTATGGTTTATTCTAATTTTTTTGACTATTCCTGAACCTCTGTTTCTTCACGAAAGTGAAGTTCAGAATATTTGCCGTCATTATAGTTTCATTTAAAGGGACATTTAAATTGAGGTGGCCGGACCTATATTTCCAAAATGAAATACAACAAGTAAGTAAACTTCAGTCGGCTAAACCGACTTATATGTACCCTCACTCTCAGAGAACATATATACGGAAGATATAAGGAGCAAAATTTTATGTAGGGCAGGATAATTTGTGTGAAAGGTGGTAGGAGGTTCGTGTCACATGATCCCAACTTCCACGTTTATAAAACAATTGTAAAAACATGATCAAATATCAAGTCATAGTGGATTCCATGCACCAGTATTGAAGTTATGAAAGATTTAATATTACCTAGGATAGAGACAATTGCCTCGGAGGTACAAGAAGGGGCGTGGCTAAATCGTAAATATTTTTTGTGTTTAAAGTGATTATAAAAACATTTTCTAATATCAAATTGCAAATGATTTTCACTACCCTTATGGATATTATGTCGATTTTATTGTAACCAAAGTTTATGCCACTTTGTGTGGGAGGTACCAGAAGGGGTGTGGCAATATCGCCCATATTCCACGAGAATGTTATCACTATAAAAGCATTGCTAAATATCAAATTTCACAGTAATCCGATCATCAGTATAGAAGTTATAACAGCTTTAATTTTAAGTAGTTTTGCGTGATTTGTGTGGGAGTTACGGGAAGGGGCGTGGCAAATCCCGTCATATTTAGTACACTTAATGTGTTTATAAAAACATTACCAAATATCAAAAACAAAACAGATTCAGAATATCCGAGGGGAAGTTATATGTGTTTTTATTTAACATTGGAATATGGTCAATTTGTGTGGGAGGTACAAGAAGGGGCGTGGCAATTTCGCCCATATTCCATGCGAATGAAACTACTAAAAAGGCATTGTTAAATATCAAATTTCACAGTATTCCGATCATTTGCATAGAAGTTATAACAGCTTTAATTTTACGTAGTTTTGTGTGATTTGTGTGGGAGGTACCAGAAGGGGCGTGGCAATTTCGCTCATCTTCGAATTTAAACTAAGTTTGGGAAAAATATTATCATGTGCAAAGTTTGAATCGATTCCTTAACTCCTTTCGAGAGTTATCGTGTACAGCCAGCCAGACGGAAGGACGGACATGGCTCAAACATCTTAAAAAGTCGTGAAACTGATTTTATCCAAACATACTTAAGACCTTAAGTCACTCCTTCAATGCGTTACACTTTTTTTCTGTCTCTGTAGAGTGAGGGTATAAATATTAAAAGTACTTTTTTGATGCATGTGTCATGATGTCGAATGTAGGAACCAACTACGCTAAAGTATAATTTATTTTTGGCAAACATTTCAAAATTTGGCACGGCCGAGATGACCAATAGAGTGATCAAACATGAGACCGAAAAGCGTGTCAACCGCGTGTTTTTTCATCTGAGACCGGCCGGCAGTTTGTGGGAAAACCCGTGTTTTTATGTCGTTCTCAACCGATTTTTCATTGTGGAAAATGTATCTATTTCGGTCAAACTTTGACTATAATATACCACTTTTAATATTACCACATGCTATTTACCTTCAAAATATAATAACACTTTCCAACATCATTTTTGGAACAGAGTAGCGACTCTATAATTCTGAGAGGACATGTTGTTTTAATGACATTTTTGTAGAGTAAACTTATAATCCATGTGGTCTGAGTTTGTTTTTACAGTGGGTCAAAGTTTTAATTTTTTTGTTCGAAGGAAGCATTATACTTAGTGAAAGCAATTTTGTGAGTGAATGTCTGAGAGAATTTTTATTGGCAGAACTATATTGTGGAATTTTATGAGGATCAATTTTGTGTGGTCACTTTGATGTAGTCAGTCGCGAAAAACTGCAATTGTTGCAAAAATCCAATATTTGCGGTTGCATTTACTTCATCTATCTGGGTTTCTGAAACTATTCTGTCTTATATATCCCTATTAGTCAGCAATTATATGCCAAAAACTATTTTGGTATTATCTATGTATATGGTAAAATGTTATGCGGTTTCTTCAAAATGCACTTTTCATATTTTTTAACTCTATCCTATTTCACTCATAATTTTTGTCTGGACGAAAAATTGTGTTACTTATGGGTGATGCTTCAATATGTTTAAATATCTCCCATATTCTTTAACTGAGATTTTCTGCATATTATTATACATATAAATATGTCTTAGCTTTTTAAATATTGGATATATATACAACAAACTAGAGCCTAACGGGTGTGACCTTAGCTTTGAAGAAACTCTTGAGGTTTTACTTAAATTCTTGAATTCGGAAATGTTCTTCAATTACATGCCTTTATTCATTTTTGCTTATCAAAAGAGTAGTTCATACGCTTTCTTCTAAAGTATACATTACCTTCATCTCTTTATGAATATAGGAAATATAGGATATTTAAATTGTAACGGGCGTGACATTTTTACGGAAATCCAGTCTATATCTGGAAAAGTAAATGATCAGACCTATTGTTGTCATTTTTTTAAAATATAATCAAAAATATGTATTATGAGAAGTATAAACATTACTGATGTTTATCGGTGTTTTCCTTAATTATAAATTGATTTTGAAATTTTGTCGAAAAAAGGATCACTTTACGTGGAATCACCCAATGGCTAACAGGTTCTTGGAAACAATGTGTTAAACATTTTTGGATTTTTACTAAAATGGTCGACATTAATTTATTTAAATAAATGTAAAGAACCAGATTGAACAAAGAGATGGCCAAGGAACGGCACGTGGTCTCACAGCTCCGACGAATTGTTTGTGATCCTCCTTAACACTCACGTATAATTCGACCGCGAAATAAGATCAGGGTGAACCAATTAATACCAAAAAATACAGACGAGTTGAACAACATTCTGGACCAAGAAAAGATATGTATGGCTATAAACAGTCTCTCTCCATCAGTGGGACCAAAGTGGCATAATTCCGAAGATGCTGCAAAGCGCAGAGTGTATTATAATTCCATGGCTTTCGATGATATGCCGTCAATGTTTTTCTCTAAGCTACTTACCAGTAGAGTGATCAAACCCAAGACCGAAAACGGGGTCAACCGGGTTTTTTAAAATCGCGGTTTTTGGAAAACCGGGAAACCCGGGTTTTTTATGTCGGTCTCAACGTCAACGGGGTTTTTCATCAGAGACCGACCGTCGGGTTTTTAAAAACCGCGGTTTTTGGAAAACCGGGAAACCCGGGTTTTTTATGTCGGTCTCAACCGGTTTTTCATATTGCAAAAAATCTCTTTTTCGGTGCAATATTTTATAATATACCACTTTTTATATTATCACAAGCATCATAGATCGTTTTTTATTAGGGACTGCAAATTGACTAAAAAATTACGAATACAGCAATACTGTGAGTCTAAAATCGTCCTAGGTTTCACATGCATTTCATATGGGCAGAAGAAAAATCGAAGCCGTTGACCATTTGCCGCTACGGATGTCGACCAGCCATAAATATAAGAATAAATGTGATTATTTTTAGATGAGTTTTTCAGGAGCGTTTAGCTCAAAGACGGTTTGACCTAAGGACGAAATATTTTGCTGATCATCATTAAATAAACCTGAACTACTTCCTAGGGGTGACCGCAGCAATACTCGTTCTTGTAGGTAATATGAGGCTGATGAACTTTGCGATTATAAGAAAAAAGAGAAAGGACCTTGTATTTCAAAGAGCCCAAAAATACGCATAATCTTTGAACTTCATGTCAAACTTATGATTTATTTTCATATTTTTTATATTTTTATTTTATTCTCTACCAAATATCTGAATCGCAGAAAGGGGTAATTGGTTTAGAAATTATAGCTGTTTTTCACAATGATTTCCTATTTCAACAAGATATAAAGGGTGATTTTTTAAGAGCTTGATAACTTTTTTTTTAAAAAAAACGCATAAAATTTGCAAAATCTCATCGGTTCTTTATTTGAAACGTTAGATTGGTCCATGACATTTACTTTTTGAAGATAATTTCATTTAAATGTTGACCGCGGCTGCGTCTTAGGTGGTCCATCCGCTTAGTCCAATTTTGGCATTTCCACGTTTTTGAGTAACAGAGACCCAATTGGTGCGAACGGCGACGAATCGAAAATTGGTGGTCATCATTAACACTGGCCGATACAGCTGCGATATTTTCTTCAGTTCGCACTCTACGTAAGCGTGTTGGTGGTTTAATGTCCAACAATGTAAATTTGGTGCGAAATTTAGTCACAATAGCCCGAATAGCCGCTTCAGTGGGTCGATTAAACTGACCATAAAATGGAAGCGCGCAATGAACTTTCTTAACAGAGCACGCATTTTGATAATAAAATTCAATAATTTGCAAGCGTTGTTCGTTTGTAAGACGATTCATGATGAAATGTCAAAGCATACTGAGCATCTTTCTCTTTGACACCATGTCTGAAATCCCACGTGATCTGTCAAATACTAATGCATGAAAATCCTAACCTCAAAAAAATCACTCTTTACTTTCTAGTTTTTACGGTGTTCACTAGAGCGTACCAGGTTACAAGTAAAAAAAAAAGTTCGCCGTACACCTTCGAATATGAAGTATTATTGAAAGGTAGTTTCAAAAAATTTTTTTATTTTTTTATGCCGAACGTAGGGGTCGCGCTTTTACATTTTTCTATATAACTTCTGCATTTATAAACGGATTTTAAAGTGTGATACATCGATGATTTTGTCTCGACGAGGCCGATTTTTTTGTCTTTGAAGTCATTGAGATCAAGCATGATTCATGATTTTATGCGAGCTTTAATTTTCTGATATTAGAGTGGTACATTAGGGTAGTAGCAACTGAGATATGATGGGTAAGTACCAGAAGGGGGTGCTTGAGCTCAATGACTTCAAAGACAAAAAAATGCAGAAGTTATAAATGCAGAAGTTATATAGAAAAATGTAAAAGCGCGAACCCTACGTTCGGCATAAAAAAAAAAATTTTTTAAACTTTTTTTTTGAGGTACGCCCTAGTGTTCACACCTGTTCTAAACTGATATTTTGGGAATAATAGATGAAGGACGAATACTAATGGTTGATATATTATTAAAAAAACCGCCAAATGCTCCAACAGGAATGTTTGGAGTCATTTTCGAAAGATTTCAGTGAATCTGATTATGACATCAGAATTAACCCATTCCCAAGAACGAGTATAAATTTTGTGGAATTACCCTATAATGAATAATTTCCCCATTTTTTACTGTTTTAAGAAATACCCGAAAAAAACCCGGTCCGACCGGTTTTTTATAAAAAGAAAACCGGCCAACCCCGTTTTTTGAAATCACGGTTTTCGAAAAAAAACCGAAAAACCGACATTGCAGAAATCCCGGGTTTGATCACTCTACATACGAATCTTTGTAGACAGTCAAGCGGACCTTTGTCTCTAAGAACTAACCTCATTACGTGTACATTAATATGGATGTAACAGACTTTTCAGAGTTGCATGTCAATTGAAAACGGTGTCTAAGGCATTACTGGACGATCACGTGAGAGCGGCTACCAACCATCCAACCAGCCCCATACCAACGTGGATCCAATATTTTCCGAATACTCTGAACAAACCATCTACTCTAAACATATGAAATCTTGTCAAAATGTTCCGCTCAAAAGTTATAGAATTTATTAAAAAAAACAATTTCAAACCGCTTGTACATGATTTTCTCATTCGAATGTAACCAAAAGTAACCAAAATTCAGAGAAAATCGTTTTTCCTAGATTTTTTGTCAATAACTGTTTTTACGTGAAAATGAATTTCTTATCTTGAACTATATGTAATCGTTTGATATGTAACGGATAAGATCGAACTTATAGTTTACAAACATTGAAGGTGCATTTTGGCGAAAATTGTAGCTGAATTTGGAAATTTTAAATTTTAAAAACTGACTTCTGTGTACTCGGAGGGTTAATAAAAAATCCATAATTCTTATATTATTTTCAGGTTAAGAACACTAAAATACATCATAAAACATTATACACAGCTCTGCAACAAAATAATAAAAATAAAATAAATAAAAATAAAATAAAATAAAATAAAATAAAATAAAATAAAATAAAATAAAATAAAATAAAATAAAATAAAATAAAATAAAATAAAATAAAATAAAATAAAATAAAATAAAATAAAATAAAATAAAATAAAATAAAATAAAATAAAATAAAATAAAATAAAATAAAATAAAATAAAATAAAATAAAATAAAATAAAATAAAATAAAATAAAATAAAATAAAATAAAATAAAATAAAATAAAATAAAATAAAATAAAATAAAATAAAATAAAATAAAATAAAATAAAATAAAATAAAATAAAATAAAATAAAATAAAATAAAATAAAATAAAATAAAATAAAATAAAATAAAATAAAATAAAATAAAATAAAATAAAATAAAATAAAATAAAATAAAATAAAATAAAATAAAATAAAATAAAATAAAATAAAATAAAATAAAATAAAATAAAATAAAATAAAATAAAATAAAATAAAATAAAATAAAATAAAATAAAATAAAATAAAATAAAATAAAATAAAATAAAATAAAATAAAATAAAATAAAATAAAATAAAATAAAATAAAATAAAATAAAATAAAATAAAATAAAATAAAATAAAATAAAATAAAATAAAATAAAATAAAATAAAATAAAATAAAATAAAATAAAATAAAATAAAATAAAATAAAATAAAATAAAATAAAATAAAATAAAATAAAATAAAATAAAATAAAATAAAATAAAATAAAATAAAATAAAATAAAATAAAATAAAATAAAATAAAATAAAATAAAATAAAATAAAATAAAATAAAATAAAATAAAATAAAATAAAATAAAATAAAATAAAATAAAATAAAATAAAATAAAATAAAATAAAATAAAATAAAATAAAATAAAATAAAATAAAATAAAATAAAATAAAATAAAATAAAATAAAATAAAATAAAATAAAATAAAATAAAATAAAATAAAATAAAATAAAATAAAATAAAATAAAATAAAATAAAATAAAATAAAATAAAATAAAATAAAATAAAATAAAATAAAATAAAATAAAATAAAATAAAATAAAATAAAATAAAATAAAATAAAATAAAATAAAATAAAATAAAATAAAATAAAATAAAATAAAATAAAATAAAATAAAATAAAATAAAATAAAATAAAATAAAATAAAATAAAATAAAATAAAATAAAATAAAATAAAATAAAATAAAATAAAATAAAATAAAATAAAATAAAATAAAATAAAATAAAATAAAATAAAATAAAATAAAATAAAATAAAATAAAATAAAATAAAATAAAATAAAATAAAATAAAATAAAATAAAATAAAATAAAATAAAATAAAATAAAATAAAATAAAATAAAATAAAATAAAATAAAATAAAATAAAATAAAATAAAATAAAATAAAATAAAATAAAATAAAATAAAATAAAATAAAATAAAATAAAATAAAATAAAATAAAATAAAATAAAATAAAATAAAATAAAATAAAATAAAATAAAATAAAATAAAATAAAATAAAATAAAATAAAATAAAATAAAATAAAATAAAATAAAATAAAATAAAATAAAATAAAATAAAATAAAATAAAATAAAATAAAATAAAATAAAATAAAATAAAATAAAATAAAATAAAATAAAATAAAATAAAATAAAATAAAATAAAATAAAATAAAATAAAATAAAATAAAATAAAATAAAATAAAATAAAATAAAATAAAATAAAATAAAATAAAATAAAATAAAATAAAATAAAATAAAATAAAATAAAATAAAATAAAATAAAATAAAATAAAATAAAATAAAATAAAATAAAATAAAATAAAATAAAATAAAATAAAATAAAATAAAATAAAATAAAATAAAATAAAATAAAATAAAATAAAATAAAATAAAATAAAATAAAATAAAATAAAATAAAATAAAATAAAATAAAATAAAATAAAATAAAATAAAATAAAATAAAATAAAATAAAATAAAATAAAATAAAATAAAATAAAATAAAATAAAATAAAATAAAATAAAATAAAATAAAATAAAATAAAATAAAATAAAATAAAATAAAATAAAATAAAATAAAATAAAATAAAATAAAATAAAATAAAATAAAATAAAATAAAATAAAATAAAATAAAATAAAATAAAATAAAATAAAATAAAATAAAATAAAATAAAATAAAATAAAATAAAATAAAATAAAATAAAATAAAATAAAATAAAATAAAATAAAATAAAATAAAATAAAATAAAATAAAATAAAATAAAATAAAATAAAATAAAATAAAATAAAATAAAATAAAATAAAATAAAATAAAATAAAATAAAATAAAATAAAATAAAATAAAATAAAATAAAATAAAATAAAATAAAATAAAATAAAATAAAATAAAATAAAATAAAATAAAATAAAATAAAATAAAATAAAATAAAATAAAATAAAATAAAATAAAATAAAATAAAATAAAATAAAATAAAATAAAATAAAATAAAATAAAATAAAATAAAATAAAATAAAATAAAATAAAATAAAATAAAATAAAATAAAATAAAATAAAATAAAATAAAATAAAATAAAATAAAATAAAATAAAATAAAATAAAATAAAATAAAATAAAATAAAATAAAATAAAATAAAATAAAATAAAATAAAATAAAATAAAATAAAATAAAATAAAATAAAATAAAATAAAATAAAATAAAATAAAATAAAATAAAATAAAATAAAATAAAATAAAATAAAATAAAATAAAATAAAATAAAATAAAATAAAATAAAATAAAATAAAATAAAATAAAATAAAATAAAATAAAATAAAATAAAATAAAATAAAATAAAATAAAATAAAATAAAATAAAATAAAATAAAATAAAATAAAATAAAATAAAATAAAATAAAATAAAATAAAATAAAATAAAATAAAATAAAATAAAATAAAATAAAATAAAATAAAATAAAATAAAATAAAATAAAATAAAATAAAATAAAATAAAATAAAATAAAATAAAATAAAATAAAATAAAATAAAATAAAATAAAATAAAATAAAATAAAATAAAATAAAATAAAATAAAATAAAATAAAATAAAATAAAATAAAATAAAATAAAATAAAATAAAATAAAATAAAATAAAATAAAATAAAATAAAATAAAATAAAATAAAATAAAATAAAATAAAATAAAATAAAATAAAATAAAATAAAATAAAATAAAATAAAATAAAATAAAATAAAATAAAATAAAATAAAATAAAATAAAATAAAATAAAATAAAATAAAATAAAATAAAATAAAATAAAATAAAATAAAATAAAATAAAATAAAATAAAATAAAATAAAATAAAATAAAATAAAATAAAATAAAATAAAATAAAATAAAATAAAATAAAATAAAATAAAATAAAATAAAATAAAATAAAATAAAATAAAATAAAATAAAATAAAATAAAATAAAATAAAATAAAATAAAATAAAATAAAATAAAATAAAATAAAATAAAATAAAATAAAATAAAATAAAATAAAATAAAATAAAATAAAATAAAATAAAATAAAATAAAATAAAATAAAATAAAATAAAATAAAATAAAATAAAATAAAATAAAATAAAATAAAATAAAATAAAATAAAATAAAATAAAATAAAATAAAATAAAATAAAATAAAATAAAATAAAATAAAATAAAATAAAATAAAATAAAATAAACTAGTGCAATTTGTAAAGTCATCCATGTCCCTTTGTTAAATTTCATCCAAAATTTGGCTACGTCTTGGAAAGGAAAGTTTAGAAAATTCCCCACAAAACTCTCAAATTCCACCCACTGTGTTCCATTAAAGGTATTATTCTTTGATGCGAATCTTCTGTAACTCTTAGTTCATGAGATCTGTGTGTGTGTTTGCGTAAAGCACACTTGTTTTTTTTCCACCGGCATCCTGCTGCCTTTGCTTTTCTACTTTTCAACTTTGCTGGCCTTTTTGGATTGTGGATTCTATAGCCGCTCGATGTGTGTGTGTGTTGATTTTTCTTCTTCTTCATCATCTTATTGTTAACTTGAGAAATGACTTATTGTAGTTGATGCAGTGGCAATGTTGAAAATCGTTGCGTTTCGACCGAAAAATCTGCCTTAAGCATAAAAGTGTCGCTGTAGTCGGCGCTATTCTTTCCTCCTGGTTTCTTCTCGATAAAATCTCGCTGTAAGTTAAACTGCAATTGCTTGTGAGATGAGGAAAAAAATCAGAAAAAACATTTTACACTTCTATCCTTAAGACAGACATTTGAATGTGTTCGATATGTTGTGGCAGCGACGCTGTTTGATACGTGCCTCTAGCGTTGCACGATGCTTTGCATTCTAATGCCGTGAATACAGACAAATGTAAATTTATCTGAATCTTAAGGCAATGTGACACAGAGTATTTTTACAACGTGAGACAATTTTACGAACTTTTTATTGGACCTGAACATGACATATAAAACTAGAGATCGTATGTAGGAAAATGTGTAGTCAGTTTGTCATTTGGTGATCCCACACAAATCACGCAAAACTACGTAAAATTAAAGCTGTTATAACTTCTATACTGATGATCGGAATACTGTGGTTACATTCCCGTGGAATATGGGCGAAATTGCCACACCCCTTCTGGTACCTCCCACACAAAGTGGCATAAACTTTGGTTAGAATAACATCCATACGGGTAGTTAAAATCATTTGCAATTTGATATTAGAAAATGTTTTTATAATTACTTTAAACCTCAAAAAATATTTACGCTTTGCGCCAATCCCTTCCTTTACCCCCCACACAATTGCCTCTATCATAGGTAATATTAAATCATTCCTAACTTCTATAATTGTGAATGAGATCCACTATAACTTGATATTTGATCATGTTTTTGCAATTCTTTTATAAATGTGGAAGCTGGGACTATGTGATATGAACCTCCTAGTACCTTCCTAAGTTAAATTGAATGACAGAGAATATTATCTATAAAAAATACATTATTAAATATATCCAATTCTTTTTTGAATCAGTTTATACCCAAGAGTCATCAAAATAATGTTGCGAAAAATTACAAAAAAAAAAAACAAATATATTTATGAAAAATCAAATAACGTCAAAAAATATTATGAATAGAATGAGCGATTTGAAGGTTCCTCATTTTGACAAGAATTATATTATATGTACATATTAAATTACACAGTGCAACAGTGGTTCTGCAATTCAAGCACCACTATGACGGTTCGGTAGTGTATCCAAAATGATGACGATTGCCTAAAGGATTTTTTTCCTGAGGTACCCGTTTTCGCGGGACGCCCTGGCGCGCTCCTCCCACCCACTTTTGTTATCTTATGGTCTTTTGTTTGTCATAACTCGAGAACGGCTGTCCCGATTTAGGTGAAATATATGTTGAAAAATTAAGAATTATAATTCCTTTAATCTATTCCTTCTCTTCTCTGCTCTTTCTCGATATTTTAAACAGTTTATATTATAGATATAGTTCCAATAAATAGCTGGACTCCCCCGCAAACTTTTTTGAAGTATTTTACGTAGATTTATTTATTGAAAACATGAGTGCTATCATTGAAATGCATTTCCATGGATAAGTACTGGCTTTAATGGATTACACCTTTTACCATTATAAAGAGTGATTTTTTTGAGGTTAGGATTTTCATGCATTAGTATTTGACAGATCGCGTGGGATTTCAGACATGGTGTCAAAGAGAAAGATGCTCAGTATGCTTTGACATTTCATCATGAATAGACTTACTAACGAGCAACGCTTGCAAATCATTGAATTTTATTACCAAAATCAGTGTTCGGTTCGAAATGTGTTTCGCGCTTTACGTCCGATTTATGGTCTACATAAACGACCAAGTGAGCAAACAATTAATGCGATTGTGACCAAGTTTCGCACTCAGTTTACTTTATTGGACATTAAACCAACCACACGAATGCGTACAGTGCGTACAGAAGAGAATATTGCGTCTGTTTCTGAGAGTGTTGCTGAAGACCGTGAAATGTCGATTCGTCGCCGTTCGCAGCAATTGGGTTTGTGTTATTCGACCACATGGAAGATTTTACGCAAAGATCTTGGTGTAAAACCGTATAAAATACAGCTCGTGCAAGAACTGAAGCCAAACGATCTGCCACAACGTCGAATTTTCAGTGAATGGGCCCTAGAAAAGTTGGCAGAAAATCCGCTTTTTTATCGACAAATTTTGTTCAGCGATGAGGCTCATTTCTGGTTGAATGGCTACGTAAATAAACAAAATTGCCGCATTTGGAGTGAAGAGCAACCAGAAGACGTTCAAGAACTGCCCATGCATCCCGAAAAATGCACTGTTTGGTGTGGTTTGTACGCTGGTGGAATCATTGGACCGTATTTTTCAAAGATGCTGTTGGACGCAACGTT
The DNA here is from genome assembly GCA_947397865.1 of Polietes domitor. Lineage (NCBI taxonomy): Eukaryota > Metazoa > Arthropoda > Insecta > Diptera > Muscidae > Polietes > Polietes domitor. The sequence goes on from OX377620.1 coordinate 15,565,720, forward strand.
ACGGTGAATGGCGATCGCTATCGTTCGATGCTAACAAACTTTTTGTTGCCAAAAATGGAAGAACTGAACTTGGTTGACATGTGGTTTCAACAAGATGGCGCTACATGCCACACAGCTCGCGATTCTATGGCCATTTTGAGGGAAAACTTCGGAGAACAATTCATCTCAAGAAATGGACCGGTAAGTTGGCCACCAAGATCATGCGATTTGACGCCTTTAGACCATTTTTTGTGGGGCTACGTCAAGTCTAAAGTCTACAGAAATAAGCCAGCAACTATTCCAGCTTTGGAAGACAACATTTCCGAAGAAATTCGGGCTATTCCGGCCGAAATGCTCGAAAAAGTTGCCCAAAATTGGACTTTCCGAATGGACCACCTAAGACGCAGCCGCGGTCAACATTTAAATGAAATTATCTTCAAAAAGTAAATGTCATGGACCAATCTAACGTTTCAAATAAAGAACCGATGAGATTTT